>CM047750.1:20121341-20456341 GCA_026225825.1 Pistacia integerrima | reverse complement strand
GAAATGGTTTATGCAATTACCCTATGAGTAGAGAGCTTAGTGGGTAAAATTACTCTAAGGGTAGAGAGCATTGAAAAAATGCTACAATAGAATGAATTAGAAGAGTAGTATAGTTGGGATGATGCTTTGTGATCATCACCCGACCGTTATGGGAATCGGATTGATGCTTTGTGATCATCATCCGAATAGCCTTAGAGAGATGGGTCGACGCTTTGTGATCGTCACCCGATGAGTAGTAGACATGGGTAGATGCTTTGTGACCACTACCCGGTTAGTTAAGAGATATGTAGGTTGATGCTTTGTGATCATCATCTAACATTTGGTAGAAGTGGGTTGATGCTTTGTGACCATCACCCAATAGTGACTAGAGACGGGTAAATGCTTGGTGATCGTTACCCAAAATTCATGAGGAACGGGTAGGTGCTAGGTGATCTCCACCCGATAGTTAGAAAGAACCGAGTTGGTGCTTTGTGATCCTCACTCGGTAGTCACTAAGAACGGGTTGGTACTGTGTGAATTCCACCCGATAGCTATAGAGAGTGAGATGGTGCTGTGTGAACGCCATCCGGCCGTACCTCCGGTAAGATGAGGCCATGATGTTATTAGAAACAGAAACAGAATCAGAAATGGCATAAGGAAAGAAGTAAGAGTTATTTATACGGGGACAGACGAGAGAGAGTTTTACTTACTGAGCATTATTTTGTGCTCACCCCGTTATTTTCCTTTGTGGATGCAGGTTCTAGGTGATGCAGTCGGAGGGGCGTCGGCAAGCGAAGAGAGATAGCTACATTGTTTCCCCTGTTTTGCCTTTAAAAATGCATTTTTGTAAACAGTACCCTTTATGTATAAAAGACATATGACGTATAATGAAAAGAAAGTTTTTGGGCCCAATTTTCTATTGTTATTATGCATGCATTGTACTGGTTTTCAGTAGTTGTTACAACTTGTTTGATCAACGAAGGTTGCATACTAGAGGCATGGTAGAGAACTGCGATCTAATAATGCATAGGTTGATATATAGTATCTACTCTATTGATCCAAGAGTTGCACTTGAGGTCAATGGTTGGTGCCATTGAATTGTGTAATTGATTTGTATGCCTAATTTATATTTGAGTATTAATGGTTGGTGCCATTAGCTGGTACAGATTGAGTTTGTAACCTACCTAAGTCAAACCATTTTTGACTTGATTTGATCAACGAAGGTTTAATATGGAATTGATGGGATCTTGCCCCACTAGGAAGACCAACGGGCCTTCCCGAGTTTAATCGTAAGGGCTATTAGAACTTGAGTATAATAGTGGAAGCATTTTTAATTAATTAAAAGATCTTGATTAACTAAATCATAACATGATATTAACTCACTTTATTTTGTACTTTTAGACTCACAAAATGACAACTAACAACCTATCATTGCGATCGATTATCGAAAATGAAAACAATCTGGATTGTTCTAACTTCAAGGATTGGTACTGAAATCTTCGGACTATACTCAAATCCGAGAAGAAGTTATATGTCCTTAATGAGCCTATTCAAGATGCGCCTAGTCCTAAAGCTACACAGGAAAATAGAGATACTTATGCAAAGCATCTTGATGATGCTGACAATGTGTTGTAAGTAACTGATCAGATTTGTGTAGTGGAAAAATCATAGATTAAAAATAAATCGATCAATTACTTCATCCCAAATATGGCTATAGATTATAATGTTTACATTTACTATAAAATTAGTACAATGACAAATCCATACAAGGATTCAAAATACACTACCAACGTTTGGAGGCTCCTTCAAACTTTTAATTTCACTACCGATTGGAGGATGGAATTGCGCGAACGTTGATGCACACGAAGATAATCCTAGGATTATACTATTTTCTATTTGATTTTTGTAGGATTTTTGGATACTTCTTATGAGTTTTGTGCCTGAATTGTTACTTAAATCTGCATATTTTATGTTTTAGGCCAAAACATGCAGTTAGAGCAAACCGGAGCAATAATGAGTTTCCAGATCCAGAATCGAGCGTATTTTAGATGATCGGGGAAATTCTGATGTTGATTGGAAGCACCCTCGAAGCTTGTTCAGATTGGAAATCAAGAAGATCGAAGATTCAAGTGAAGAAGCAAGCAGGGGTAGTTCCGTAAATTTAGCAAAAAATGTTAGAATTTCGACTCAACAAGCTTTTTTCTTTACCGCGGCAAGAAATCCTCTAGAACTACAAGCCAACAAATTTCAAGTCAATGCCGCGGCAAGAGTTTTTCCTTACCGCAATGAAAACTGGTTCTATTTTGTAAAAACGGGGCGTTTTCCTTCTATAGTGTTTTGTCCTAGGGTTTTTGGCTACTAATTAAACAGGAGTTAGCCCAATTTTGAAGGGAGGTCAACATTTTAGGAAATAGGGAGAGGAGAAGAAGACTGTAAGGATTTGGGTTTCCAAATTAGGAAGATTTATTTTCCCTTTCTTCTTTTATGATGTTAAACTCTTATTTCGTTATATATTTGATGTTTATTTTCATTTTGAACATGAACTAACTCGTTTTTGGGTTAGGGTTTTGATGGATCTTAGTTTACAATGATTTAATCTATAATATCTTATTGTTTTTTTATTCTATTGCTTGCATTAAGTGTCTATCTTTGTTCTTAATGCATTTGAATGTTGGGTTTTTTATTCAAATGAGTGTTGAGCATGATGAGATTGAGAAGTGATTCATGGGTTAGCTTCTTGAGATAAATACCGTAGATTGAGTGAAAACTAGAGATGGAAAGACGCGATCTATGAAATCTTTATATAATTCCACTTGCTTAAGGGACTTTGAACTATTAAACTTCATTTTGTTGGGTGTGGAACTTTAATAGGGATAAGTAGGGAAATATAGCACGAAAAGGTATATTTTACAACATAGGATTTGTAATCCTTGCATGTGAATTTGAGAATAATAGGATTTATAGGTTGGGTTGGAGTAACTCGGTGAAATCAAACCCTAACCTCTTTTCTTGAATTGGTAATTGTTTTTAGAATCCTTTTGTTGTGTTAAATTTAGTTGTTTAATATTTTTGTTTTAATTTAGTTTTAATTAGCTCTCGCAAATCCAATTTTTGTGTTCTTCAATTAGTTGTAAAATTAGGAAAATCAGTACTTAGCACTCAATCCTCGTGGGACGATACTCTAGTCATCATTATATTACTTTTTGAGACTAGTGCACTAGCTACATATGCATGTTTGTGAAATCATGCATCAAGTTTTTGGCACCGTTGCCGAGGATTGATTTTGTTTTAATATTGAAGTTTTCTAGTTTTTGCTAAGTTGAAGTTTAATTTTCAGTTTAATTTTTGTTTGTTGTGTGAGCTCACGCTCTTTTTCTTTCCTTTGTAGTTTATGCGAAAAGCAAGAAATCTTCTTGTGCTTCCTATTGACCCAGAGATTGAAAGAACAGCAAGAAGACTCATCAAAGAGAGAAGAGAAAGAGTAGAGAGACTCATTGAGATGGCTGAAAATAAACCTTGCGGGAGTTTTAACCTCCACAAGTTAACGGTTGTAGTCTGAGCATAACGAGATTGCCTGTTGAGGCTAATAACTTTGAGATAAAGCCGGCTATAATCCAAATGATTCAACAATCAGTACAATTCGGGGGAGATCCAAAAGATTATCCTAATCTACACATAGCCAACTTCTTGGAAATCAGTGATACATTCAAGCACAACGGGGTGACAGATGATGCTATTAGGTTGCGATTATTTCCATTCTCATTGAGAGATAAGGCAAAAGGATGGTTAATGTCATTACTTGCTGGAACCATCACGACATAGAATGATCTAGCACAGAAGTTCCTTTACAAGTATTACCCACCAACTCTTTCGCAAACATGAGAAATGACATCACCTCATTTGTACAAGTTGACCATGAATCATTATATGAAGCATGGGAGAGACACAAGGAAATGTTGAGAAAGTGTCCACACCATTGTTTGCCTGTTTGGATGCAAGTCCAAACGTTCTATTCAGGTTTGCTACCAAATGTTCGAACAATGGTAGATGCAGTAGCCAAGAGAGATTTACAAAACAAGACACTGGTGGAAGCTCAAGAATTACTTGAAGTTTTAGCAAGTAACAACTACCAAAGATCGGATAAGAGCATGGTGTCAAAGAAGTCCATGGGTATTCATGATGTTGATGCTTACACATCCATTTCAGCCCAACTTGCAGCATTTCAAAAACAAATAGGTGGTATGCATGTTAATTCTATTCAAACACCTCAAGTAACATGTGATTTTTGTGTAGGTAACCATGCAAGCATTGATTGCCAAGTGGGGAACACCTTTGCCTCATCATCCTTATCATCAAAGCAAGTCAACTATTTAGTTAGGGAATTAGAGAAAATAGAACAATCCATTCTCCAACACCTACAATCTTGGTTTGAGAAATCACCTAAACTTGTCTTGGGGCAATCAAGACAATCAATTAAATCAAAGGACAGTGCCAAACCATTAACCAAGGGTGAGTAGAGCAGAGAGTGTCGAAATTGGAGGATATGTTCGGGAAATTCATGCAAGAAACCACAAGTTTTATGAATGAGACACGCTCAAATTTTAGAAATCAAGGAGTTCGAAACTTAGAGGTGCAATTGGGTCAAATTTCAGAAAAGTTGAATCAGAGAGTTCAAGGTTCTTTACCAAGTAATCCTGTGACCAATCTAAGAGAGCAAGTAAATGCAATTATGCTAAGGAGTGGGACAGTGTTAGAAGAAGTTGAACCAAAAAGGAAAGATGAGAACCCTCCAGAAAAAAAAGGAAGACTATGTTGCAGAAGTTGATGAAGAAATCATCGTTGAAGAGAAGATGCCAAAAACAAGGAAGGAAAAATTGCCATTTCTTGAAATACCACTAGAGTTGGCACACCATACTTCTTCAGTTACTTTCCCTCAAAGACTAAGGAAGCAAACTGATACGTGTTTCCTATAACATGCAAAAATAGCAAGTATACTAATCGCACCAGTAATATAATGATGAGTAGAGATCGTTCCCACGAGGATTGTTAGCTAACCACTAAGTATTCTACTGTTCTCAAGTTGGAGCAATCGAAATCTTTGGATTGATGGGAGCTAATTATAACTAATCTGAACAATAACTATTAAACTAAAGTTTAACTAAAGATTGCAAGATAAAATTTCAGAAAATCAATTCAAGTAAAACGGGTAGGGTTTTGACTTCATTCAGATTTTATGGGTTAAACCTAAAAATTACACTACATTCATATTCATATGCATTGATTGTAAACCGAACTCACTAAGTTGTTAAACATACCTTCTCAGGCTATGTTTTCCTATTCTTCCTTTTTAACCTTCCGCACCCAACAATTTGAAGGTTAACAATTCCAAACTCATTAAGCATAAGAATCCTATAATGATTTTATTAATTCTTGAATCTATCTCTAGCATCCAATACTATAATGGTGATTACCCAAGAAGCCTAACATGATTGATTTCTCAATCTCATCATGTTCATCACATAAAGCATTAAAAATCAGAGTAAACACACAATCAAAACATAGTCATATGAATATAACGTGATCAATAATTAACCCATTAGAAATCCGAATTACAATCAAAACCCTAACCCAAAATGAGTTAGTTCATAGCTAAATTAACACTACAATTAAGAAAAACGAAAATAATCAAGTTCAACATAATGAAAAGTAAGAGAGAGGATAAGAAATCTCCCCAATTGATGAATCCTTTGGTTCAAAATCATATCTTCACCCTTTCAATTGCTAAAAATCTCTAAGCTTAATCCAAAAATAATGTAAAAGTTGCTAACCCTACTTCCTGCATGACCCCTGGGCAAAAAGGTTAAGTTTTTCTTTTATACCTCGCCCTAAATTTCTAAGAAAAACACGCACAACGTAAAACTGTGCGTTTTACAAAACTGAAAATTACGACTGTCGCCACGGCGAAGAAGAAACGTCGTCGCGGCGAAGAAAGCCTCAGACTTGTTTGTGTCTGCCGTACTTCGCCGCGGCGAAGGACAATTTTTCGCCGGGGCAAAGCTACTTGAAAGGTTTTGAATTTATAGAACTGCCACTCTGCTTGCTTCTTTTGCTTTCTTCTTCGATTCTCGGTGCTCTTCCTTTGGAACAAGCCTCATCGTGCTTTGTCCTGCTTCAGAACTCTTCTAACTTCTGAGATCCGCTAACTTCAGAGTCAAAACTTCCAATTTTGTCCTTATTTGCTCAAAACTTCTAACCTGAAACACAAAATGTAAAGAATTAAACAACAATTCAGGTCAAAATGCAACAAAAAGTACCTGAAATCCGACTAAAAAGACAAATGAAAATTATATAATCCACGGATTATCACAAACTCAGGATAAGCAGTTTCTTAAATTTCTTGATGTATTCAAAAAAATACATATTAACATTCTTTTTGCAAATGCATTACAGCAGATGCTAAGTTATGCTAATTTCCTGAAGGAAATTCTTTCAAACAAGAGGAAGCTATAAAAGGATGAAATAGTAATGCTCATAGGAGAGTGCAGTGCCATTCTGCAGAAGAAATTGCCACCAAAGCTCAAAGATCCGAGGAGTCTCACTATCCCTTGTGTTATAGGAGACTTACATTTGATAGAGTTTTGTTTGATTTAGGTGCTAACATTAACCTAATGCCTTTTTTTAATTTTCAGGAAATTAGGGATCGAGAAAGTCAAATCGACCATGGTTTCTCTTCAGCTTGCCGATCGATCGATTAAGCATCCATTGGGCTTTGTTGAAGATGCGTTGGTTAAGGTGGATAAATTCATATTTCCTACGGACTGTTAGAGTAGATGCCCTAGAGCCAATCAATTATTGTAGAATTGACTCTTTGTAATAATGTTCATTAATCAATAAAAGGCTTTTTATTCTATATCGCGTAAACCATTATTATTGCAATATGTATTGATATATGTCCTTAGAATGGTAGAGCCGTGACGAGGGTATCAAGTGTTTCAAATCTTGATAGTGAGAACCCTATGAGCACATATGGTGGCCATTCTAGAAACGCTCCGTAGCCCCGAAAGATATTCTCAACTAAGGGCACGTGATAATACGGTAAGGCTATCATAGTGTTGAACGACCTCGCCGAAAGGCGGTGGGCTGATCTCACTTGTCAAGGTTGTTTGGTGACAACCTGGTGCAACACATGGGTGTTTGTTGTGGCGATTACACCACAACAAGTTCACGACCTGACCCACCGAGGATTCCATATGGATGGTAACCCCAGTGTCTATGGAACAAATCCTCTAACGAATGGTGGTGCATGTGATCCTTAGACTTGAGATCACCGAGTGCCTTGTGCACCGATTGGTGTAGTTTGACACTAGCCTAACGCAGTTTTTTTTCTTTTCGAGTCACAATACGGTGGTGATTGGCCGCATCAAGAAGTGTATCAAGACTATGGTGGATTGACAGAGGATTTATCACTCCCGGTACGGGAGAAAGTTATCTCACGGCGCAATTCAAGATATGGCAATGACACTAAAATCTGGGCCAACGTGGGATTGAGTTGTTGCTCTATCCTAGTTTATAATACGGGTCATTGGTCCGTAAACGAATAAATAATATCGAGAGTAACCGAAGGTTGACACTACTTCTATGCCTTCGCTCGCCGAGATAACGTATGATGAAAGGATCGAATTGCACGGTAACCATATCGCTGACGTAGCTACTTTGTTTCAATCCGGAATCTATCGGGTGGCCATGATGCCATGCTAGGGGCCAATCTTGGTCTGTGGTATTAGTGAGACGATTAATTGGTGTTAATCGCAATATCATACACGCCGATATGATGAGGAGCCTAAGGGTCACACACATAGAAGACAATTTAAGATGCAAGAAGAAAGAAGGGCGTTTTCGCCTTTTTAAGGCTTAACAAAGGGTATTTTGGTAATTTCACAAAGGCAATTAAATTTGTTGAGGTCGTAGCCTTTATTTAATTTGTTAGAAAAATTAAATAAGTGAAATTACGTTTAAATGTGTGTTCGCACATATTTAAATATATTATCATTATTGTTAAATGTTAATATATATTTAATTTAAATATATATATTAATTGATTTTAATTGAGATAATGATAGAAAATTAAAATAAATCAAATTGGGAGTGTTTGGCAACATGGGGCGTTTGGGTTGGAAGCCCAAGCCTATTCCGTATGGGATTAGGGGCAAATTGTTTTTAAATATAAAAGGAAAAGTGTGTGTGATTTTAATTAAGAGGGGGTTTTTTTTGTAAAACCAAAATACACACAAGCCACCCCCTTTCCCTTTGCTTCTCCCACTAGAATAACATTCTTAAGGGCCTTTAAAATCAATTTCAATTGATTTTTGTTTTCTTTCTTAATCTTGAAGCCAAAGAGGATCTAGCAAATCCCTCTTTGGTTCTTTTTAAGATTGTCTTCGTGGACTACGAGTTCGATCCTACACTTGGATCGGTAGCAAAACGCTCGACGACAAATTTGGAGGAGCCTTCAACGTGCGTTTGTTTCTCTTAACTCATGTTGTAAATTTATGCAGATTTTATTTAATATAAATTGTTAAAATCATACCCTTGATCTTGGCTCTTGTAAACGATCCTGTTATTTTACGGGACCGTTTACTAACGGTGGGTATCGAGCCTAGGGTGCCTTGAATTTTACAATTTTTTATGTGTATGGTTGATAACATGTATTTGATGATAATATGTTGCCATATTGAATCTGCGTAAATCTGTCTTGAAATATGTTTTAAAACCTGATTAATCGATTAATTTAATTTGTTGATGATCTGCTTTGGTTTGGTTTAATGCATGATGGATTTTTGTTTGAGATCAATGTGTTTGATTGATTGCAAAAAATCTGGTTAGAAAGTGTTTTTGGTTCTTTGTATGAATCAGATACCGAGCTGGCAGTATGCGTACGCGGCGATATAATCCATCGCCGCAGCATGCGTCCGCCAGCAGGCGATATAACGCATCGCCGCTGGCGTATCGCTGGGACGCCGCCGTATGAAACAGCGCCGCCACGATATAACCATCGCGCTGCTGATCGCCCTGGACGTGACGCCGATACCAAAACCAATGCACGCCGTGGCGATCTAACTCATCGCTGCAGCGAGCGCACTTCCAAGTGTGCATGGGGTAAAATGCAAAGTTTCAAAACTTTTGGACCAAACTGTAAATCTGCAAATTATCAGGGGTGGGGTAAATTGTAATTAACCAACAAATTTCAGAAATTGATTGTTTTTGAAATGTATGCTTTGTACTTGTTTGTATATTGCATGGTGCCCGGTACATGAGCCTTAGACCTAAGGGTGAATGTTTTAATTATTTTTGGGTATGTATGGTTGTATTTTTATTAAATAGGCTCGCGTGTCCCGCCTTTCTCCTCTTCTCGATGTACATTCTCTTCTCATCTAATTCCCCTCGAATGTAAATCGAGGTTTCTAAATTTATTGATGTAAAGAATTTGTATAATTATTTATTGTAAATTTAGAAAGATATTTTTTTGTAATGTACTTGAAGTCGGAGCAAAGGACGAGGCAACCATACTTGAAGACTCAAGATTTTTATTACAGACCCTAGGTGACCCACCCGAATTCCTCTAGGCTCGAGGAAATTGGTTTTAGTTGGGCCATGTACCGGCACGTTTAATTTTGTTTAGAATGCATGCTAAGGTTGAATGTTTGATAACATGCCAAACAATGTCATTCTAACAAAGATAATAATTTGGTGAGACATTAAATAACAAAACCCTCAATTAAAGTATATTAAGTCACGAAAGCCTTCCATCACCATGGTTTTAATCAAACCAACTGTCGTGAAACCTTGTTCGCCAAAGCGAAGGGTACACTTCTACCAAATGGGAGGTTAAAATGCATTGGAGTTTTCCTTAATGGTGATGGGTCGACTTAAAATGACGGTTTTGCTTGTTCGCCAAAGCGAAGGTTGATAAACACGCGTCATAGGCATAGTAGAGCAGTACACATATTGTGTGTACGTGATGACATGTAGTGTCCACTCTACTGATACTGAGAATCACACTTGAGGACGATGGCATGTACTGTCCATTGGATTGTGTGATTGGCTTGTTGGCTTTCTCACATTTGAAGTTGATAGTGGGAGCTATCAACTGGGTGTGGATTAAGTTTGTTGGCCTACCTAATCAACTCATTTTGGCTTGTTCGCCAAAGCGAAGGTTTGAAATGGGCAGGGGATGGGATCTTGGTCCACTAGGAAAGTCAACGGGCTTTCCCGAGTTAATAGTGAGGGCTATTGGCTTGAGTAAAATAGTGGGAGCTTCGTTTAATAAAAGACCATATTAAACAATAATAATGAACATGGTAATAACGGTTACTTTTTTCGCACTTGTAGATTCACTTAAATTTGAGCAAAATGATCCCAACATCATGCGACAAATCATCGAATCGGAGAGAAATGGAATGGTGAAAATTTCGTTGACTGGTATAGAAGTATAAATAATATACTTCACCAAGCGATAGATTATACACCATTGAGCAAGCTCTATCACTAGAGCCTCACCGATAGTTCTATCCATGAGACGGGTATGTATATGTGAAGCATACACATGATGCAAAAAGCGTAAATGACTAGATACATTGTGCTTGCATCAATGGCACCATTATCACGACAGAGCGTTAAAAATGGATTTAGCTTCTATTCTTCATTTTCTTCAAGAAATGAGAAGCATATGGTGTCTCGATCGTTATTCGGGATGTAGGATGGAAGAGGGTACCAAAATTGGCGATCATATACTCAAGTGGATCGAAAGTGTATGAACAAGCTTGAGATTTTGGGATGTGGACTTAGAGAAGGTTTAGCGATAAACCTAATATTACAATCTTTGCCGATTCTTATTCTCAATTTATCTATGACTTTATTGAGGAAGATAAGAAGAATACCCTTTCCGAGCTTTTGGATTTGTTGAAGACTACGAGTCTGGGCATGAAAATGTCGGGAAACATTGACGTTGGTTGAAGCCAACTCAAGTGAAAAGGAAAGGGCTCAAGTCGATGGAAAGAATCAGCAGGTAAAGGAAAGGTGTTTGTCCTCACCGTGGGAATCCCAAATCCACCGGAGGAAACATTGCAAGGCCTTCCTAGCAAAAAGGGAAGAAGAATGTTACTTCTTCGCGTATGTTATTGAGATTAACTTCTCCCGTAAACATCTAGTTGACACAAGATGTGGTACTCACATTTGATTGATGTGTAGGAACCTACGGTAGAGTAGATTGCTCGTAGGGAGAGGTGGACCTACCGCTTGGAAATGAAGCACGTGTTGCTACATTTGCCGTAGGATCTTATGTGCGATTTAGCCGATGAACTTGTTTCTTGGAACTTGTGGATTATTATGGTTTTTTCTTCGCTTTCTAGAAATTATATATTTCGTGTCCACATAGGACAAATGAGAATATTAGTTTACTAATGGATTATTGTCCTTGAGTATAAATAATATTCTTTATGGAACTGTTTATAATAATATGTTCTTAAGAAAGACAATAAGGATAATCTCAAATGACTACTATGCCAACTTTGGCAAGTTGAGCTAAACATACCCGAAGGAATGTGGGATAGTATCACAACTCACTCCTCCTTATACACCCCAACACAAAGAAGTGTCGAAAGGAGGAACAAGACCTTACTTGATATGGTTAGGTTCATGATGAGTTTTAGTGATTTATCTACATCGTTCTAGGTTATGCCCTGTAGACCGCGACTCACGTTTTGAACCATGTGCCGCCAAAGTCCGTAGATAAGACTTCATATTAGCTATGGAGGGGGCGAAAGCCCAACTTGTCTTATCTAAGGATTTGGGGTTGCGAAGCTTATGTTAAGAAATTGACTTCGAACAAGTCGGGCCCAAAATCCCTCAGAAATGTATATTATGGGGTATCCAAAGGAGACCCAAGGATACTATTTCTACCACCTAGAAGAGCAAAATTTTTTATTGCTCGATCTTGTGTCTTCCTAGAAAATGAATATTTTCTAAGAAGTACTAGTGGGAGAAAAGTAGAACTCGATGAAGTTCTAGAACCACAAGATATACTAGACGAAGGACGGGATGATGTGCCACAAGAAGTGGTTGAGCATCATGAGGAGGTTACTCCACAACTTGTGGATCAAAGTGAACTACCTCAGTAGCACAGAGCTACGTAGATCCGGGAGAGTACGCCATGAGCCCGAGAGATACGATTATCTCATGACTCAATATGGTGACGTATCCGGTCTACCAAGACGAGGAACCCAGAACCTACAAATCGGATCCAGATTCCATTAAATGGCTTGAAGCCATGAAATCTGAGATGGACTCCATGTACCAGAACCAAGTGTGGTCTCTGGTGGAACCACCTGAAGGGGTAAAACCCATAGGGTGTAAATGGGTCTTCAAGAAGAAGATTGACATGGATGGCAACGTGCATACTTATAAAGCACGGCTTGGTTGCCAAAGGTTTCAAACAAATTCATGGCATTGACTATGAAGAAACCTTTTCGCCGGTTGCCATGATTAAATCCATCCGGATTATGCTTGCAATTGCTGCATATCATGACTATAGGTTTTGGCAAATGGATGTCAAAACCGCTTCCCGAATGGAAACCTTGAGGAGGATGTGTACATGACACAACCCTGATGGTTTCGTTCTTGATAGTCAAACCAATAAGGTATGCAAGTTACGAGATCCATTTATGGACTCAAGCAAGCTTCAAGGAGCTGGAACATTCGCTTTGATGAAGCCATAAAAGAATTTGGTTTTATCAAGAACGAAGATGAACCCCCGTGTTTACAAGAAAGTGAGTGGGGAGCGCAGAGCATTCCTAGTGTTGTATGTCAATGACATACAATAGATCGGGAATGATATACCGAACTTGCAATGGGTAAAGACTTGGTTATCCAAGTGCTTCTCCATGAAGGACTTAGGGAAACAACCCTACATCCTTGGAATAAAGATCTATCGTGATAGATCGTGTAGGTTGCTCAAACTAAGTCAAAGTACATAGACAAGGTATGAACACATTCAAGATAGAAAAATCCAAGAAGGGATTTCTTCGATGGCATATGGTGTCTATCTCTCAGAGATATGTGTCTTTAACCACACAATGAGAGAGATAGAATGAAGAGGATCCCACATGCTTTAGCAAGTGGATCCATCTTATATGTTCGTATTGATATCTAATGTGCATTCAAAGATTTGTAGTGGATGTCAATCGCTCAAGTGAGCAATATGTTATGTACTTAGATTGATGTCTTATGTGCATTCAAAGACTAGTAGAAGATATCAACTAAATTCCAAGTGAATGACACCGGGTGAGTGTCAATGGACATTCTTAAGTGCTTGAAAAGGGCTTAAGAATATATATTCTTGGATTATGGAAGAAAGATGAGCTCACCGTAAGAGAATACAAGGACGCTATTTCCAAACAGAAAAGGATGATTATAGTTCGCAATTTGGGATTACACATTTTGTCTCAATATAACTGCAATGAGCTGCAAGAGCTCAAATTGGTGTACTGCAGTGGATTCTACAATTGATGCTAAGTTGTATCGCATTTTTAATGCAAATTGTAAGCGCTTTGGATCAAGAAGTTCATTACCGAACTTGATGTGATTTCAAGCATTGCTAATCCAAGATAGTTGTATCGCGATAACAATGGAGCCATTGTTATGGTGAGCAATCACGGTCTCACCGTAAATCCAAACACTTACTTAGTTGATTCAATCGATCGAATGGATCGATATGAAAGGGAATGTGCAGATTTAATACCTAACAACCCACTATTAAAGTTTCTATTGAACGAAGCATGATGGGCACTTGGATCATTCAATGTTGAGTGCATGAATGATTGGCTATAGTGCAGCACTTGTGTCATTCAAAGGTTGAGGGCATGAATGATTGGCTATAGTGCAAGTGGGAGATTGTTAGAGTAGATGCCCTAGAGCCAATCAATTATTGTAGAATTGACTCTTTGTAATAATGTTCATTAATCAATAAAAGGCTTTTTATTCTATATCGCGTAAACCATTATTATTGCAATATGTATTGATATATGTCCTTAGAATGGTAGAGCCGTGACGAGGGTATCAAGTGTTTCAAATCTTGATAGTGAGAACCCTATGAGCACATATGGTGGCCATTCTAGAAACGTCCGTAGCCCCAGATATTCTCAACTAAGGGCACGTATAATACGGTAAGGCTATCATAGTGTTGAACGACCTCGCCGAAAGGCGCGGGCTGATCTCACTTGTCAAGGTTGTTTGGTGACAACCTGGTGCAACACATGGGTGTTTGTTGTAGGCGATTACACCACAGCAAGTTCACTGGACTGACCCACCAGAGGATTCCATATGGATGGTAACCCCAGTGTCTATGGAACAAATCCTCTAACGAATGGTGGTGCATGTGATCCTTAGACTTGAGATCACCGGAGTGCCTTGTGCACCGATTGGGTGTAGTTTGACACTAGCCTAACGCAGCTTCTTTTCAGAGTCAATACGGTGGTGATTGGCGCATCAAGAAGTGTATCAAGACTATGGTGGATTGACAGAGGATTTATCACTCCCTGGTACGGAGAAAGTTATCTCACGGCGCAATTCAAGATATGGCAATGACACTAAAATGTGGCCACAAAGTGGGATTGAGTTGTTGCTCTATCCAGTTTATAATACGGGTCATTGGTCCGTAACCGAATAAATAATATCGAGAGTAACCGAAGGTTGACACTACTTCTATGCCTTCGCCTCGCCGAGATAACGTATGATGAAAGGATCGAATTGCATGGTAACCATATCGCTGACAGTAGCTACTTTGTCAATCCGAATCTATCGGGGTGGCCATGATGCCTGCTAGGGGCCAATCTTGGTCTGTGTATTAGTGAGACGATTAATTGGTGTTAATCGCAATCGTATATCGCCGATATGATGAGGAGCCTAAGGGTCACACACATAGAAGACAATTTAAGATGCAAGAAGAAAGAAGGGCATTTTCGCCTTTTTAAGGCGAAAGGGTATTTTGGTAATTTCATAAAGGCAATTAAATTTGTTGAGGTCGTAGCCTTTATTTAATTTGTTAGAAAAATTAAATAAGTGAAATTACGTTTAAATATGTGTTCGCACATATTTAAATATATTATCATTATTGTTAAATGTTAATATATATTTAATTTAAATATATATATTAATTGATTTTAATTGAGATAATGATGGAAAATTAAAATAAATCAAATTGGGAGTGTTTGGCAACATGGGGCGTTGGGTTGGAAGCCCAAGCCTATTCCGTATGGGATTAGGGCAAATTGTTTTTTAAATATAAAAGGAAAAGTGTGTGTGATTTTAAAATTAAGATTTTTTCCCCCTTTGAAAAACCAATACACACAAAGATCCTCCTTTACCTCTCCCACGCATAACATCTTAAGGGCCTAAAAATCAATTCATTGATTTTTCTTTTCCTTCTTAATCTTGAAGCCAAAGAGGATCTAGCAAATCCCTCTTTGGTTCTTTTTTAAGATTGTCTTCGTGTGGACTACGCAGTTCGATCCTACACTTGGATCGGTAGCAAAACGTCACGACAAATTTGGAGGAGCCTTCAACGTGCGTTTGTTTCTCTTAACTCATGTTGTAAATTTATGCAGATTTTATTTAATATAAATTGTTAAAATCATACCCTTGATCTTGGCTCTTGTAAAGCGATCCTCCCCGTTATTTTATTTTTAGTTTCCACGCGTATACGGACCGTTTACTAACAGGACTTTGTTATGTTAGACATGGAAGAAGACAAGGAGATACCTCTCATCTTAGGACAACCATTTCTTTCAATCAAAAGTGCCTTAATAGATATGCAAGAAGGGAAGTTGATCATGAGGGTGCAAGATAAAGAAATGACATTTAATGTCATTAAGGCTCTAAAATTCCCATCGAAGCAAGATTCATGTTTCAAAATTGATTCGGTGGATCAGTCGGCAATTAAAACTTCCAAAATTGATGATCCTAAATTTCCATTTAAGGAATGCATAGTCAAGTCCAAGAAGATTAAAGATGAAGGTCATAAGCCGAAAGTTTGTACAATATACCTAGATGAGCCACAATCGAGCAAGTTTCTTCACAGGGAACAAAGTTGTAAAGATTTAGGTATACGGGCATACAAGTTGAAAGTAGGGCTGAAAAGGAATGCTAACCGAGAGATCACTTTAACACCTTCTCATATCAAGAATGCTAATGGAAATTTGAAGTTTCAAAGGTGTCTATGAGAATGCCCTGATCCTAAAAGGAATGACAAAAGGATAACAACGGGTGGTTAAGTTCTTAATAAAGAGCTCATGTGCCAAGAATCATCAACAAGTGAAGCCTCTTCCAAGGGAAAATGTTCAGGGTGTGATGTATGTTGATAGTCCGGATTAATGAAGGACTTGAGAAAGTCGAGCTTTTGACTATAAATAAGCGCTTCTTGGGAGGCAACCCAAGCATTTTTCATTTTGATTTGACCATGCATTCCTTAGCATCAATTGTAAAATCCGCTACAGTACTTTACTTCGAGCTCTTCCAGCTCACTGTAGCTCTATTGAGACAAAATACAAAGCCTGATTGTGATCGAAAATCATCTTTATCCATTTGGAAAGTAGCATCATTTCATCCTCTTACAGTGAGCTCATATTCGCCTCCATAAACTAAGAACATATCCTTAGGCCTTTTAGGCTTTTAAGGATGTTCTTGACAACTATCTAGTGACACGCACTTGGATCTGATTGAGATATACTACAATTGCTTAACACACCTGAGATATCAATCCGAGTACACAACATGGAATACATAATGGATCCAATTGCTAATGCATATGGGATCCTTTTCATTCTGTTTATCTCATCATGTGTTTTAGGACACATATCCTTAGAGAGATAGACACCATGTGACATCAGAAGAAATCCCTTCTTGGATTCTTCCATACTGAATCTCTTCTAAAAATTGTCAGTGTATGTACTCTGACTTAGGCCAAGCAACCTATGTGATCTATCTCAGTAAATCTTTATTCCAAGGATGTAGGTTGTTTCTGCTAAGTCCTTCATAGAGAAGTGTTGAAGTAGGTGCCCTAGAGCCAATCAATTATTGTGGAATTGACTCTTTGTAATAATGTTCATTAATCAATAATCAAGGCATTTTATACTATATCACGTAAATCATTATTATTGCAATACGTATTGATATATGTCCTTAAAATGGTAGAACCGTGACGAGGGTATCAAGTGTTTCAAATCTTGATAATGAGAACCCTATGAGCACATATGGTGGCCATTCTAGAAACGTCCATAGCCCCAGTATTATTACAAGTAAGGGCACGGATAATACGGTAAGGCTATCATAGTGTTGAACGACCACGTCGAAGCGTGGTGATCTCACTTGTCAAGGTTGTTTGGTGACAACACAGTACAACACATGGGTGCTTCTTGTGGCGATTACACCGCGACAAGTTCTGGGCCCGACCCACCGGAGGATTTCATATGGATGGTAACCCTAGTGTCTATGGAACAAATCCTCTAACGAATGGTGGTGCATGTGATCCTTAGACTTGAGATCACTGGAGCGCCTTGTGCACCGATTGGTGTAGTTTGAAACTAGCCTAACGTAGTTCTTTTGGAGTCAATACGGTGGTGATTGGGCTGCATCGAGTGTATCAAGACTATAGTGGATTGACAGAGGATTCATCACTCCCGGGTACGGGAGAAGTTATCTCACGGCGTAATTCAGTATATGACAATGACACTAAAATTGTGGCCACAGTGGGATTGAGTTATTGCTCTATCCAGTTTATAATACGGGTCATTGGTCCAGAAATTGAATACATAATATCGAGAGTAACCGAAGGTTGACACTATTTCTATGCCTTTGTCTCGTCGAGATAACATATGATGAAAGGATCAGTAACCATATCGTTGACAGGTAGCTACTTTGCTGAATCCGAATCTATCGGGTGGCCATGATGTCTTGCTAGGGGCCAATCTTGGTCTGCATATTAGTAAGACGATTAATTGGTGTTAATCGCGATACTATACACTGCCGATATGATGAGGAGCCTATGGGTCACACACATAGAAGACAATTTAAGATCCAAGAAGAAAGAAGGGCATTTTCATCTTTTAAGGCGAAAGGGTATTTTGGTAATTTTACAGTGCAATTAAATTTGCTGAGGTCGTAGCCTTTATTTAATTTGTTAGGAAAATTAAATAAGTGAAATTACGTTTAAATGTGTGTTCGCACATATTTAAATATATTATCATTATTGTTAAATGTTAATATATATTTAAATATATATTAATTGATTTTAATTGAGATAATGATGGAAAATAAAATAAATCAAATTGGGAGTGTTTGGCAACATGGGGCGTTTGGGTTGGAGCCCAAGCCTATTCCGTATGGGATTAGGGAAAATTGTTTTTTAATATAAAATGAAAAGTGTGTGATTTTTAAAGGAGAGATTTTTCTTTGGAAAAACAAAAACACACAGCCCCTCTCTTCCACTCCCACGGCAGTAACACCCATTGCCCAAAATCAATTTCAATTGATTTGTTTTTCTTCTTAATCTTGAAGCCAAGAGGATCTAGCAAATCCCTCTTTGGTTCTTTTAAGATTGTCTTCGTGTGGACTACGCAGGTTCGATCCTACACTTGGATCGGTAGCAAAACATTCGTCGACAAATTTGGAGGAGCCTCCAACGTGCGTTTG
Source organism: Pistacia integerrima (assembly GCA_026225825.1). Classification (NCBI taxonomy): domain Eukaryota; kingdom Viridiplantae; phylum Streptophyta; class Magnoliopsida; order Sapindales; family Anacardiaceae; genus Pistacia; species Pistacia integerrima. Next base: position 20,437,621 of record CM047750.1, on the reverse strand, counting down.
TTTCTCTTAACTCATGTTTAATATTTCTGCAGATTCTTATTATGATAAAATTGTAAAACTATACCCTTGATCTTGGCTCATGTAAACGATCTCTGTTATATTATTTTTGTTGTTTCCGCTGCGTATACGGGACCGTTTACTAACAAGAAGCACTTGGATAACCAAGTCTTTATTGTCTGCAAGTTCAGTATCTCATTCCCAATGAGAAGTATGTCATCGACATACATCACCAAGAATGCCACTGCGCTCCTACTTACTTTCTTGTAAACACAGGGCTCATCTTCATTTTTTATGAAACCGAATTCCTTTATGGCTTCATCAAAATGAATGTTCAAGCTCCTTGAACCTTGCTTGAGTCCATAAATAGACCTTTGCAGCTTGCATATCATATCAACTTGTCCATCAAGAAGGAAACCATCCAGTTGTGTCATATACACATCCTCTTCAAGGTTTCTGTTCAAGAAAGCTATTTTGGCATCCATTTGCCAAATTTCTTAGTCGTGATGTGTAACAATCGCAAGGATAATCTGGATAGACTTAATCATGACAACTGGCAAAAAGGTTTCTTCATAGTCAATACCATGAATTTTTTTAAAACCTTTGGCAACCAGTCGTGCCTTATAGGTATGCACCTTGTCATACATGTCAGACTTCTTCCTAAATACTATAATACACTGTATAGCTAGTAATTCTTTGAAAAATATATGATAAAATCCACTAAATAACTTTTATAAACATATATACTTAATGTAAAATCTGAACATTCTAATTTTAATTCGTATAAATATATACACAAAATACTGATATACTTAGTAAACATAAGGTAATCTTGAGTAGTGCCGCCAAACTCCCGCCACTTTTTGACGTCCCACCCGATCGCAAATCATCTAGTACCTGCAAAACAGTAAAATAACGAAGTGAGCACTAATTGCTCAGTAAGTAAACCAAGCTACCTTCCATTGTTCTTCCTCTTATTACTCATGTTCTGATTTTCCTTTTCTCACTTTATTCTTTGCTAATATTCTTCATTCCTTTCTGTTATTCTGCATTCTTTTTTGATATTCTGTATGCTATTCTGATACTCTGATTTGCTACTTACCAATTTGCAAAGACAATGAATAAACCTGTACATCGTCAAGCACATAAAAATACTGAATCATGTAAGTAGCATAATACATATGCAAAATAATAAAACTTTCTTGAGAAAAGAACTTTCTTTTCTTTTCTATTTCTCTTATGTTGCATCTCTTTCTTTTCTTCTCTGTTTCTCTTTCTTTTCTTTCTTCTTTCTAGTTTGCCGATCGGACTAGGTTGATGCATGGATTTGGAACCCTGGCCATGTGAGTGGGTACAGTCCTTATCTACATGCACTACTCATAGACTGTACAAGTACTGTATCTCTCTACTACGACCGCTCGCTTGTGGAGGTGTGCATATAGGTATGCTTTGCTGGGTACAATCCTCATCCACATACACTACTCACAGACTGTACAAATATTGTATCTCTCTGTTGATGCTGCTCGCTCATGGCGGCGTGTATGTTACATCTTTGTCACTCACGGGTTCCCCATCGCAAAAACCTTATATCATAGCATAATATAGAAAGAGAATACAAAGAGATATTATGCACATTTTGTTAGTAAACGGTCCCATATACGCAGCGGAAACAAAAACAAATAATTGAGGGATCGTTTACATGAGCCAAGATCAAGGGTATAATTTTACAATTTTATCATAATAAGAATCTGCAGAAATATTAAACATGAGTTAAGAGAAACAAACGCACGTTGGAGGCTCCACCAAATTTGTTAACGAATGTTTTTGCTACCGATCCAAGTGTAGGATCGAACCCACGTAGTCCACACGAAGACAATCTCAAAAAGAACCAAGAGGGTTTCTTGGATCCTCTTTGGCTTCAAGATTAAGAAGAAAGTAAAATCAATTGAATTGATTTTTAGGCCAAAAAAAATTTCTGCCGTGGGAGTGTATTCAAAAGGGGCTGCTGTGTGTGTTTTTCTTTTAGAAAGAAATCAATTCCCCTAATTAATTAACACACACTTTTCTTTTTATAGTTAATCAATTTACCCTAATCCCATACGGAATAGGCTTGGGCTCCAACCCAAACGCCCCATGTTGCCAAACACTCCCAATTTGATTTATTTTATTTTCCATCATTATCTCAATTAAAATCAATTAATATATATATTTAAATATATATTAACATTTAACAATAATGATAATGTATTTAAGTATGTGCGAACACACATTTAAACGTAATTTCACTTATTTAATTTTTCTAACAAATTAAATAAAGGCTACGACCTTAGCAAATTTAATTGCACTATGAAATTACCAAAATACCCCTTCGCCTTAAAAGACGAAAACACCTTTCTTTCTTCTTGGATCTTAAATTATCTTCTATGTGTGTGACCCATAGGCTCCTCATCATATCGGCGTGTATAGTATCGAGATTAACACCAATTAATCGTCTCACTATCTGAGACCAAGATTGGCCCCCTAGCAAGGCATCATGGCCACCGATAGATTCGGATTAGCAAAGTAGCTACAGTCAGCGATATGGTTACCGTACAATTCGATCCTTTCATCATACATTATCTCGACGAGATGAAGGCATAGAAATAGTGTCAACCTTCGGTTACTCTCGATTTTATTTATTCAGTTTCTAGACCAATGACCAGTATTATAAATTGGATAGAAGCAACAACTCAATCCCACTTTGTGGCCCAGGTTTTAGTGTCATTGCCATATACTGGATTGCGCCATGAGATAACTTTCTCCCATACCCGGGAGTGATGAATCCTCTGTCAATCCACCATAGTCTTGATACACTCCTTGATGCGGCCAATCACCCTTTGTATTGTGACTCACCCCGAAAAAAGCTGCGTTAGGCTATTGTCAAACTACACCAATCGGTGCACAAGGCTCTCCAGTGATCTCAAATCTAAGGATCACATGCACCACCATTCGTTAGAGGATTTGTTCCATAGACATTGGGGTTACCATCCATATGGAATCCTACGGGTGGGAGGTCGATCCAGGTGAACTTCTTTGCGGTGTAATCGCACATAGCAAGCACCCATGTGTTGCACCAGGTTGTCACCAAACAACCTTGACAAGTCAGTTCAGTCACTACCTTTCGACAAGGTCGTTCAACACTATGATAGCCTTACCGTATTATCTGTGTCCTTACTTCAGAATAACACTAAGGCTACGGACGTTTCTAGAATGGCCACCATATGTGCTCATAGGGTTCTCACTATCAAGATTTGAAACACTTGATACCCTCGTCACGGTTCTACCATTCTAAGGACATATATCAATACATATTGCAATAATAACGATTTACACGATATAGAATAAAATGCCTTTTATTGATTAATGAACATTATTACAAAGAGTCAATTCTACAATAATTGATTGGCTCTAGGGCATCTACTCTAACAATCTCCCCACTTTGCACTATAGCCAATCATTCATGTATTTAATACCAAATGATCTCAAGTGTATACGTCATATACTTATTTCTGAGGAGGAGGCTTTGTTAGTGGATCAGCCAAGATTGTCGTTAGTATGCACTTTACTAATCCACGTCTTTCCTCTCAACTATTTCTCGATAAGATGGAATGATCACGAGTATGTGTGGATTTACGATGAGGACCGTGGTTCCCTAGCTTGAGCAATTGCTCCATTGTTGTCACAATAGATGTCTATAGGATCAACAATTGTAGGAACCACACCAAGTTCAGTAATGAACTTCTTAATCCAGACTGCCTCCTTGGCCGCATCCGACAATGCAATATACTCGGCCTCCCATTGTAGAATCATTCTGATGCTTTGCTTGGAGCTTTTTCCAACTCTTGCACCCCCGTTGAGACAAAATATAAACCCTGATTACGATCGATATTCATCTTTGTCCGTTTGGAAACTAGCATCTCTGTATCCTTTTACAGTGAGCTCATCTTCCCCTTCATAAACCAAGAACATATCCTTAGTCCTCTTGGTGCCAAGAATGTTCTTGGTGACCATCCGATGGCGCTCACAGGCTCGATTGATATCTACTACAAGTGCTCAAAGCACATGAGACATCAATAGGAGTACATAACATGGCATACATGATGGATCCAATTGCTGACGCATATGGGATCCTCTTCATCCTATCTCTCTCATCTTGTATTTTAGGACACAATTCCTTAGAGATAAACACCATGTGACATCGGAAGAATTCCCTTCTTGGATTCTTCCATCTTGAATCTTTTCAGGTACTTTGTCAATATATGTACTCGACTTAGGCCAAGCAACCTACGCGATCTATCACGATAGATCTTTATACCAAGGATGTAGGGTGCTTCCCTAAGTCCTTCATGGAAGGAGCACTTGGATAACCAAGTCTTTATCATTGCAAGTTCGGTATATCATTCCCGTCAAGTATGTCATCGACATACAATACTAGGAATGCTCTACGCTCCCACTCACTTTCTTGTAAACATAGGGCTCATCTTCGTTCTTGATAAAACCCGAATTCTTTTACGGCTTCATCAAAGCGAATGTTCCCAAGCTCCTTAAGGCTTGCTTGAGTCCATAAATGGATCTGCACTTGCATACCTTATTGGTTTGACTATCAAGAACAAAACCATCAGGTTGTGTCATGTACACATCCTCCTCAAGGTTTCCATTCAGGAAAGCAGTTTTGACATCCATTTTCCAAATCTCATAGTCATGATATACGGACAATTGCAAGCATCATCCGGATGGATTTAATCATGGCAACCGGCGAAAAGGTTTCTTCATAGTCAATGCCATGAATTTGTTTGAAACCTTTGGCAACCAGCCGTGCTTTATAAGTATGCGTTGCCATCCATGTCGATCTTCTTCTTGAAGAACCCATTTACACCCTATTAGTTTTACCCCTTCGGTGGTTCCCTTTAGAGACCACACTTGGTTACGGTACATGGAGTCCATCTCAAATTTCATGACTTCAAGCCATTTAACGGAATGCGGATCCGATATAGCGTCTTCGTAGGTTACGGGTTCATCGCCTTGGTAGACCGGTGCGTCACCATGTTGAGTCACGAGATAAGCGTATCTCTCGGGCTCATGGCGTACTCTTCCCAGGTCTACGTAGCTCTGTGCTACGAGGTGGTTCACTTTGATCCACAAGTTGTGGAGTAACCTCCTCATGATGCTCAACCACTTCCTGTGGCACATCATCCCGTCCTTCGTCTAGTATATCTTGTGGTTCTAGAACTTCATCAAGTTATACTTTTCTTCCACTAGTACTTCTTAGAAAATATTCCTTTTCTAGGAAGACACCCCGATTCGAGCAACAAAAATATTGCGCTCTTCTGGGTGGTAGAAATAGTATCCTTTGGTCTCCTTTGGATACCCCACAAATATACATTTACAAGATTTTGGGCCCAGCTTGTTCGAAGTTACCCCAAATCCTTAGATAAGACAAGTTGGGCTTTCGCCCACTCCATAGCTCATATGGAGTCTTATCTCTGGAACTTTCTGACGCGGTTCAAAACGTGAGTCACGGTTTCTAGGGCATAACCCCAGAACGATGCAAGGGTAAATCACTAAAACTCATCATGGACCTAACCATGTCAAGTAAGGTCCTATTCCTCATTTCTGACACTCCATTATGTTGGGGTGTATAAGGACGGGTGAGTTGTGATACTATCCCACATTCCTTCAGGTGCTCTGAAAACCCTGAGCTTAAGTATTCACCTCCTCGATCCGACCGAAGAGCTTTAATACTTTTGCCCAACATATTATGTACTTCATTTTTGATTTCCTTGAATTTATCAAAGGCTTCAGATTTATGTCTCATAAGGTAGACATAACCATATCTACTGAAATCATCAGTAAATGTGATGAAGTATGAATATCCACCTCTAGCTTCAACTGTTAGTGGACCACATACATCACTATGGATGATGCCTAATAGCTTAGTAGCCCTTTCACCTTGTCCTGTGAAAGGAGACTTGGTCATCTTGCCCCTAGAGGCATGACTGCATACCTCAAATGATTTGAAAGTCAAAAGGGTCCAAAACTCCATCCTTTTGAAATTTTACAATGCGGGTCTTATTAACATGACACAATCTATAGTGCCAGGGATATGTCTGGTTTTGATCGCTATGTTTAGCTCTCTTGGTTTCAACATTAAGAATATCTTTATTATTTAAATCAAGAACATATAATCCATTATATAACCTTGCAATTCCAAATAGAATACCATTCAAACTAAAGGACAACAATCCATTAGATATCTCAACATGATACCCTATATTATCCAAAGCGGATCTTTGAAATAATATTTCTAGAAATAAGGTACATGATATGATTATGTAGTTCCAATAATAAGCCCGTAGGCAAACATAAACAATAAGTCCCTACAGCCAATGCAGCCACATGTGCTCCATTTCCAACTCGTAGGTCCGCCTCTCCCTTGGCGAGCACTCTACTCTGCCTTAGTCCCTGCACATCAGTACAAATGTGAGTACCACATCTTGTGTCAATGACCTAAGATGTTGAGGGAGAGAAATTAATCTCAATCATAAAAATACCTAAAGTCGTAGCCTCTGACTTCTTCTTGCTTGCGAGGAAAGCCTTGTAGTGTTTCCTCCAGTGGCCAAGCTTGCCACAAAAGAAGCAGACTACCTTGCCCTTCCCTATGCCACTCTCAGGCCCAAGAGCAACCTGTCCTTTAGGCTTGGGCTTAGGTTTGGCCTTGGCCTTACCCTTGCCGTTACCCTTTGGTTTACAGGCAACAACCAGTAAAACAGGCTTGGACTTTTTCAAGTCCTGCTCTGCTGATCCTAAGCATGTTCAAGAGTTAGAGGGAGTTTTCTCCATCGTGTTTCATATTGAAATTCATTATGAGCGGAGCATAAGAAGTCAGGCAAGGATTGCGAATTAAATCCATTTGTAATTCTGCATCCAAGCCACATCCCAAAGTCTCAAGCCTCTCTATGTGCTCGATCATCTTGACACATGAGGACCAACTTAGGGCTCCCTCGGTTAGGACGACTCCCCAACGGTGCTTTTGACACCTTGTACCTCTCATGTCGAGCATTTGTTTCGTAAAGTTCCTTGAGGTGTAGAATGATGGAAGAAGCATCCATATTCTCATCTTTCCGCTCAGCATAGGTGTCATCGATGCTAACATCAAGCATTGAACGCTTATCAGCATCATCAAGGAACTTTTGATAAGTATCCTTAACTTCTTGAGTGGCATCAGGATCAGGCTCAACCATGTATGGCTTTTCAAGGAAATACAATTTCTTTTCTGACTTGAGTATAATCCGAAGATTACGATACCAGTCTAAGAAATTGGATCCATCCAACTTTGTTTTCTTTCGATTATCGGTCGCGAGTTCATAATGCTCATTTTGGTGAATCTACAATTGCAGAAAAGATAAAGTTATTATAAAGTTCATTATTATTTAATATGGTCTTTTATTAAAAGATGCTCCCACTATTTTACTCAAGCTAATAGCCCTTACTATTAACTCGGGAAAGCACGTTGACTTTCCTAGTGGACCGATTAGGTAGGCCAACAAACTTAATCCACACCAGTTGATAGCTCCCACTATCAACCTCAAATGTGAGAAAGCCAACAAGCCAATCACACAATCCAATTGCTCCAACCATTGCCCTCAAGTGTGATTCTCAGTATCAGTAGAGTGGACACTACATGTCACCACGTACACATAATATGTGTACTGCTCTACTATGCCTATGACGCGTTTATCAACCTTCGCTTTGGCGAACAAGCAAAACCATCATTTTAAGTCGACCCATCACCATTAAGGAAAACTCCAATGTATTTTAACCTCCCACTGGTAGAAGTGTACCCTTCGCTTTGGCGAACAAGGTTTTGACAAACAGTGGTTTGATTAAAACCATGGTGATGGAAGGCTTACATGACTTAATATAGTTCAGTTGAGGGGTTTGTTATTTAATGTCTCATCAGATTATTATCTTTGTTAGAATGACATTGTTTGGCATGTTATCAAACATTCAACCTTAGCATGCATTCTAAACAAAAATAAACGTGCTGGTACATGGCCTAACTAAAACCGATTTCCTCAAGCCTAGAGGAATCGGGTGGGTCTCTAGGGGTCCCCTGTAATAAACATCTTGAGTCTTCAAGTATGGTTGCCTCGTCCTTTGCTCCGTCTTCAAGTACATTACAAAAAATATCGTTCTAAATTTACAATAAATAATTATACAAATTCTTTACATCAATAAATTTAGAAACCTCGATTTACATTCGAGGGGAGTTAGATGAGAAGAGAATTTACATCAAGAAAGAGGAGAAAGGCAGGACACGCAGACCCTATTTAATAAAATACAACCATACATACCCAAAAATAATTAAAACATTCACCCTTAGGTCTAAGGCTCATGTACCGGGCACCATGCAATATGCAAACAAGTACAAAGCATACATTTCAAAAACAATCAATTTCTTAAATTTTTGGGTTAATTCCTTTACCCCCTGACAATTTATAGATCCGCAGTTTGGTCAAAAGTTTTGAAACTTTGCATTTTAGCCCCTGCACACTCGGAAGTGCACTCGCTGCAGCGATAGGTTATATCACCGTGGCGAGCATTGGTTTCTTCACCAGCGCATGTCCGAAGGACGATCGTCACGACGATGGGTTATATCGCCGGTGGCGGCCGGTTTCGTTACGGTTACGCTCGTCCAGAGGATGATCGCCGCGGCAAGCGCTGGTTTCTTCACCAGCGTGAGCATGAACAACGCTCGCTGCCGCGAGGTGTTATATCACCGCGGCGAGTGTACACAAATCTGTAGCTCCGGATCTGTTCATACAACAACCAAAAACACTCTAAATGCATTTTGCAATCAACCAAACACATTGATCTCAACAAAAATCCATCAATCATTATTCCAAACATGCAGATCATCAACAAATTAAAAATTAATCGATTAATAATTTCTTAAAACAGTTTTAATACAGATTTTAAGCAGATTCTATATGGCAACATATCATCAATCAAACGCATGTTATCAACCATCCATTTAAAAATTGTAAATTCAGTACCCTAGGCTCTGATACCATTGTTAGTAAACGGTCCCATATACGCAGCGGAAACAAAAAAAAATAATTCAGGGATCGTTTACATGAGCCAAGATCAAGGTATAATTTTACAATTTTATCATAATAAGAATCTGCAGAAATATTAAACATGAGTTAAGAGAAACAAACGCACTTTGGAGGCTCCACCAAATTTGTTAACCAATGTTTTTGCTATAGATCCAAGTGTAGGATCGAACCCACGTAGTCCACACGAAGACAGTATCAAAAGAACCAAAGAGGGATATGCTAGATCCTCTTTGGCTTCAAGATTAAGAAGAAAGTAAAATCAATTGAATTGATTTTTAGGCCAAAAAATTTTCTGCCGTGGGAGTGTATTCAAAAGGGGCTGTTGTGTGTGTTTTTCTTTTAGAAAGAAATCAATTCCCCTAATTAATTAACACACACACTTTGCTTTTTATAGTTAATCAATTTTCCCTAATCCCGTACGGAATAGGCTTGGGCTCCAACCCAAACGCCCCATGTTGCCAAACATTCCCAATTTGATTTATTTTATTTTCCATCATTATCTCAATTAAAATCAATTAATATATATATATTTAAATATATATTAACATTTAACAATAATGATAATGTATTTAAATATGTGCGAACACACATTTAAACGTAATTTCACTTATTTAATTTTTCTAACAAATTAAATAAAGGCTACGACCTCAGCAAATTTAATTACACTTTGTGAAATTACCAAAATACCCCTTCGCCTTAAAAGACGAAAACACCTTTCTTTCTTCTTGGATCTTAAATTATCTTCTATGTGTGTGACCCATAGGCTCCTCATCATATCGGCAATGTATAGTATCGAGATTAACACCAATTAATCGTCTCCACTAATCTGTGAGACCAAGATTGGCCCCCACAGGTAGGCATCATGGCCACCGATAGATTCGGATTCAACAAAGTAGCTACATCCCAGCGATATGGTTGCCGTACAATTCGATCCCTTTCATCATCGTTATCTCGATGAGGCGAAGGCATAGAAATAGTGTCAACCTTTGGTTACTCTCGATTTTATTTATTCGTTTACGGACCAATGACTCGTATTATAAACTGGATAGAGCAACAACTCAATCCCACTGTGGCCACAATTTTAGTGTCATTGCCATATACTGGATTGCGCCATGAGATAACTTTCTCCCATACCCGGGAGTGATGAATCCTCTGTCAATCCACCATAGTCTTGATACACTCCTTGATGCAGCCAATCACCACCGTATTGTTGACTACGAAAAAGAAGCTGCGTTAGGCTAATGTCCAAACTACACCAATCGTGCACAAGGCGCTCGGTGATCTCAAGTCTAAGGATCATGCACCACCATTCGTTAGAGGATTTGTTCCATAGACACTGGGGTTACCATCCATATAGAATCCTCTGGTGGGTCAGTCCAGTGAACTTGCTGCGGTGTAATCGCCTATAGCAAGCACCCATGTGTTGCACTAGGTTGTCACCAAACAACCTTGACAAGTGAGATCAATCACTGCCTTTCGACAGGTTCGTTCAACACTATGATAGCCTTACAGTATTATATGTGCCCTTACTTCAGAATAATACTAGGGCTACGGACATTTCTAGAATGGCCACCATATGTGCTCATAAGGTTCTCACTATCAAGATTTGAAACACTTGATACCCTCGTCACGGTTCTACCATTCTAAGGACATATATCAATACATATTGTAATAATAATGATTTAAGCGATATAGAATAAAATGTCTTTTATTGATTAATGAACATTATTACAAAGAGTCAATTCTACAATAATTGATCGGCTCTAGGGCATCTACTCTAACACATTTCAACATGGATTTCCAAGCTATGGAAATTCTACACTTGCATTCTTTAAAAAACATAAACTTAAATATATGAACATATCATTTCATCATGACCATTTTGTGGATGCATAATAAATTCATAGAAATATATTATCCTTAGGCTTGTTTATACATGCACAAGCTCATACTTAGGTGGCATATAACATATTACACATAGCCTCCATGGTCATTCATTACATCAAATATATATGTTCATACAATCATTAAATAATCATAAAGACCACTCATTCAAACATGCTTCACAACCCTTTAAGCATCATTTTCATACTTGGAATCAATTATAGATTATTAGACTACAAATAAACTAATAAAGTGGAAGCATTTTTGAGATAGTCATTCTGCACATGTCATATTCAAGAAGGTATATATTGAGTTATACACCTCCGATTGCTATGATCTTGGTCTCATTTTAAAGCTTAGAGAAAGAGCTACAACTTTTATGTTTACTACTCAACCCAGTTCGATAGCTAAAATGCCCAAATATCACTCAGAAGGTCAAGAATTTGACAGGGCACCTTGGTAACATGCCTACTTTAAGGCTTTTCCATACCTATTTACCTCCACTTACTCCCTAACCTTTCCTAACCATTCTCCCCTGTGAAAACAGGTTAAAAGATCAATAAAATATATTCAAACTTCAAGTCTTGGCTTTCTCTAACCCTTTCCTCATTCGGGTTTAGCCAACTCATGCATGCAATTTCTCTTTGGATTTTCATCAAACACTTCATATGCACATGCAACTACCTTGTTGGCTACACTTCTACAACTCTCTAATTCAACCAAATTGTGAGTCAAAAACTCACTAATTATAGCATCAAACCTGTCCATTTTCAATAATTCTCTACACTTCAAAAATTTCAACACCAAATCTTCCACAACTTCACCAAATCTTCACATAACCATACACTACTTCTCATGGCTAGAATTAATACATCAATAAACATAAAAAACAGCCCATAATTCTCTTATACCATCACATACAAACATGCAAAAATTCATTCAACACATGTTTTGCTCAAATTAAGTTTCAAAGTAGGTTTACTTACCTTGAATATGTGAGATCACTTCCCTTTTCTGCAAATCTCTTCCTCTTGGACCTAAATCATATTAAAATCATAAGAATTTAAAACATTAAAGTTTAATCACACTCCTTTGCTAGAATTTTACCTTAGGATGCTTGAAGATTGAAAATCTCCAAAAATCTAGACCAAATCCTATGATTTTCCTTTGAAGTTTAGTGAAGAAAATTGAGAGAAAAATGGGGTAGAGTGGCGTGAACAAGGGCTGGATATGGGTTAGGGTTTCTTCAAATAAAGCCTTATATCAATTAATATAAGCATGTGTTCCCATTTTGCCCTTGCACTTTCGCTAAAATTCCATTTATGTCCCTTAGTCAATTACCATAATGCCCTCATTTTTATTGCATTCTCCATGAAATTCTATCTCTTTTTACTCCCCACAATTTCCACTAATTTTGAGTGGAAAGACCATTTTACCCTTAATGAACTTTTAAGGAATTTTCTTCACATTTGTCTAAGGTAACTTCAAAGAAATCCAACGAAGGGTATTAGGGCATAAGTAAAATTACGTACCTTGATGTGGGTGTTACAATTCTCCCCTCCTTAAAAGAATTTTGTCCCGAAATTCAAGTGAACAACTCAAGATAGCTGTTACGTACATCTTATTCTACTTCCCATGTAGCTTCTTCTACTTTATGATTCCTCCATAGGACTTTTAATAATGGAATGCTCTTGTTTCGGAGTTCCTTAACCTTTCTATCCAATATCTATATTGGACGCTCCTCATAAACAAGATTCTCTTCTAAGTCCACTTCTTTTACTTTTAATATATGGGAGGGATTATTAACATACATTCGAAGCATTGATACATGGAAGACATTGTGCACTCTATCCATATTTGGTGGTGGTGCTAACTGGTACGTTTTCCTTTACCACTAAACCGCATTACCCGTTTGTAAGGGGAAATCTTAATAAACACTTTATCACCTACTTCAAATTCTACATCCTTTTTCTTTAACTCCGTATAGCTCTTTTGTCTATCTTAAGTTTGCTTCATTCTGTTCCTAATCAACTTAATGCCTTCCATCATTTTCTAAGTTATCTTCGGTCCAAGAGCTGCATTCAAAGCATCTTTCTCTCCAGTGTAGTGGGGATCTATATCGTCTATCATATAGAGCTTCATAAGGAGCCATCTTAATTGTAGACTGATAACTGTTATTGTAAGCAAACTCTATCAATAGTAGCATCTCATGCCAGGTCGTTTTATAATCCATACAACACGCTGTTAGCATGTTCTCAAGCACCTGATTGGTTCTCTCAATTTGGCCATCAGTCTGTGGGTGGTAAGCTATACTAAATGCTAACCTGGTACCCAAGTTTCTTTATGGACTGGTCAGAAAGCTAAAACAAATCTGGAATCTCTATCTGATACTATAGCCTTAGGCACCCCATGCAATGTAACTATCTCTCTGATGGCCAACTGATCTAAGGTGGTACTGTCTTTTACTAGAAGAAAATGCCCTGATTTGGTTAATCTATCTACTATCACCACTTGTCAACTCATTTTCTATCATTACTCGTCGATAGCTTGCTTTTCTTTAATCTCTTCCAATAAAGTAAATTGAATTTCTAACCTGGCAATTCTTTCTGGTGCCATCTCTATCCGTTCCTTAAAATTTTTTTCCAATAGTTTTTTTTTTTTTTTTTTTTTTTTTTTTGCATTGTGAGTCGGGACAAGTAAGCTTTTCTACTTAATGCACTCAACACCTTATACCTCTCATGTTGAGCGTTTCCTTGGAAAAGCTCCTTGAGGTATAGAATTATGACACTTGCGTCCATATTCTCATGCTTCTTTTGCAGCTTAGGTATCATCAATGCTTGCATAATGAGCTGAACATTATCTGTTAGAGTAGATGCCCTAGAGCCAATCAATTATTGTGGAATTGACTCTTTATAATAATGTTCATTAATCAATAATAAAAGGCATTTTTATTCTATATCGCGTAAATCATTATTATTGCAATATGTATTGATATATGTCCTTAGAATGGTAGAACCGTGACGAGGGTATCAAGTGTTTCAAATCTTGATAGTGAGAACCCTATGAGCACATATGGTGGCCATTCTAGAAGCGTCAGTAGCCCAGTATTATTCAGTAAGGGCACGAGATAATACGGTAAGGCTATCATAGTGTTGAACGACCTGTCGAAGGCGGTGGTGATCTCACTTGTCAAGGTTGTTTGGTGACAACAGGTGCAACACATGGGTGCTTGTTGTAGGCGGATATACGCGGCAAGTTCAACGGGTGACCCACGGAGGATTCCATATGGATGGTAACCCCGTGTCTATGGAACAAATCCTCTAACGAATGGTGGTGCATGTGATCCTTGGACTTGAGATCAGGAGCGCCTTGTGCCATTGGTAGTAATTTGATACTAGCCCTAACGCGTTTATTGGAAGTTTATCGATACGGTGGTGATTGGCTTTATCAAGGAGTGTATCAAGACTATGGTGGATTGACAAAGGATTCATCACTCCGGGTGCGGGAGAAGTTATCTCACGGCGCAATTCGGTATATGGTAATGACACTAAAGCGTGGCCCACGGTGGGATTGAGTTGTTGCTCTATCCAGTTATAATCTGGGTCATTGGTCAGGCCGAATATATATAATATCGAGAGTAACCGAAGGTTGACACTATTTCTATGCCTTCGTCTCGTCGAGATAACGAATGATGAAAGGATCGTATTATGCGGTAACCATATCGTTGAGGGTAGCTACTTTCTTTGAATCCGAATCTATCGGGTGGCCATGATGCCTTGCTAGGGGCCAATCTTGGTACGTGTATTAGTGAGACGATTAATTGGTGTTAATCGCGATGCTATACACTACCGGTATGATGAGGAGCCTATGGGTCACACACATAGAAGATAATTTAAGAGCCAAGAAGAAAGAAGGGCGTTTTCGTCTTTTTAGGCGAAAGGGTATTTTGGTAATTTCACAGTGCAATTAAATTTGCTGAGGTCGTAGCCTTTTATTTAATTTGTTAAAGAAATTAAATAAGTGAAATTACGGATTAAATGTGTGTTCGCACATATTTAATTAAATCATCATTATTGATTAAATGTTAATTAAATATTAATTGATTTTAATTAAGATAATGATGAATTAAATTAAAAATATCAAATTGGGAGTGTTTGGCAACATGGGGTGTTTGGGTTGGAGCCCAAGCCCATTCCATGTGGGGATAGGGCAACTTGGTTTGCCTATAAAAGGAATAGTGTTTGTTGTTTTAATAAGTAATTGATTTTGTCTTTAGAAAAAGAAAAACACAGCAGCCCCTTATACACTCTCCCACGCCAATCTCTTTGTTTGGATTGAAAAATCAAACTCTTCTTTTGTTCTTCTTGATTTCTTAAGGCCAAGGAGGATCTAGCAAATCCCTCCTTGGTTCTTGGTGGTTGTCTTCGTGTGGACTTCTTGGTTCGATCCTACACTTGGATCGGTAGCAAACACATTCGGAGACAACATTGGTGGAGCCTCCAAGCGTGGGTATAAATCTAAACCTTTGGATTTATTTTTCTGCAATTCATATTATGCATAAAGCGTAAAATCGTGCCTTGATTTTGGGTTCTAAGGAGCGATCCGTGGTTGTAAAAATTTTTGTTTTTCCATTTGCTGCGGCAACCGGTGCGTTTCCTACGGTGGTATCGAGCCTAGGGTACTAGATTTACGGTTGTTGAATGGTTGATACATGTATTTGTTGATAACATCTTGCCTTGATGAATCGCCATGAAAAAGGGCCCGATTTTGAAAAAATCTGTAAAATCTGAAAAATCCATTTTATTGGAATGAATGATTCAAATGATAAACTGGTTTAAAATGTGTTGATGAATGTTATATTGGTTGGTTAATATCCTGGTTGAACGTATGTGCGTTTGATTTGATTTGGATTAGTGTTTATACACAAAAAAGCGCAAAAGCGCTAGTGGGGATTAGGGGTTGGGGATTTCCCAGGGTTTCGCGCGGAGCGCCTTTCAGGACGTTACGGCGAGATAAAACCTTGCGGCGAAATATGTGGCGGCTAGACCTAATTTAAATCCTCGCCGCGAGATAAAACCTTCACCGCGGCGAAGTATGCGGAGCGAAATGCATCTTTGTAAATCCTCGCCGCGGCGAAGGCTGTAGTTTTCCCATTTTGTATTTTTTCTGAAAGGGACTAATCTGCAGTTTTAATAACCTATAAAGCCAATGTACATTACGCACATTTAAGAGGGTAATTAATTAATTAACCCACCCAATTCAAAAAATTGATTGTTTTTGAAATGTATGCTTTGGTACTTGTTTGTATATTGCATGGTGCGCGGTACATGAGCCTTAGACCTAAGGGTGAATGTTTTAAATTATTTTGGGTATGTATGGGTGTAATATTTTAAATAGGGCTGCGTGTCTGCCTTCTCTCTTCTTCTTAATGTACATTCTTTTCTCATCTCATTCCCTCGAATGTAAATCGAGGGTTTCTAAATTTGTTGATGTAAAATTAGTTTTAATATTAATTTTATTGTAAATTTAGAATGATGTTTTTGTAATGTGCACGGAGGACAAAGCGAAGGGACGAGGCAACCATACTCGAAGACTCAAGATATTTGTTACGGGATCCCTAGGTGACCCACCCGATTCCTCAGGCTCGAGGAGATCGGTTTTAGTTAGGCCATGTACCGGCACGTTTAATATTTTGTTTAGAATGCATGCTAAGGTTGAATGTTGAATAACATGCCAAACAATGTCATTCTAACAAAGATAATAATACGATGAGACATTAAATAACAAACCCCTCAACTAAGTATATTAAGTCACGAATGCCTTCCATCACCATGGTTTTAATCAAACCCTTTGTTAAGTGAAACCTTGTTCGCCAAGCGAAGGGTACACTTCTACCGGTGGGAGGTTAAAATTCATTGGAGTTTTCCTTAATGGTGATGGAGTCGACTTAAAATGACGGTTTTGCTTGTTCGCCAAAGCGAAGGTTGATAAACGCGTCATAGGCATAGTAGTAGTACACATATTATGTGTACATGGTGACATGTAGTGTCCCTCTCTCGATGCGAGAATCACACTTGAGGACAATGGTTGGAGCCATTGGAATTGTGTGATTGGCTTGTTGGCTTTTTCACATTTGAGGTTGATAGTGGGAGCTATCAATTGGTGTGGAATTAAGTTTGTTGGCCTACCTAATCAACCCATTTTGGCTTGTTCGCCAAAGCGAAGGTTTGAAATGGGCGGGATGGGATCTCGGTCCACTAGGAAAGCCAACGGGCTTTCCCGAGTTAATAGTGAGGGCTATTGGCTTGAGTAAAATAGTGGGAGCATTCGTTTAATAAAAGACCATATTAAATAATAATGAACTTTATAATAACTTTATCTTTTACGCAATTGTAGATTCACGAAAATGAGTATTATGAACTGCGGCCGATAATCGAAAAAGAAAAGCAGGTTGGATGGATCCAATTTCTCGGAGGTGGTATCGTAATCTTCGGATTATACTTAAGTCGAGAAAAGAAATTGTATATCCTTGAAAAAGCCATACATGGGCTGAGCGATCGATGCCACTCGGGAAGTTAAGGATACTTATCAAAAGTTCCTTGATGATCTTGATAGCGTACAATGCTTGATGTTAGCATCGATGACACCTATCTTTGCAAAGCGGCATGAGAATATGGATGCTTCTTCCATAATTCTACACCTCAAGGAGCTTTATGAAACAAATGCTCGACATGAGAGGTACAAGGTGTCAAAGCAAAGCCTTTGTTTGGGAGTCGTCATGGTGAGGGTGCCCAAGTTGGTCCTCATGTGCTCAAGATGATCGAGCACATTGAGAGGCTTGAGACTTTGGGATGTGGCTTGGATGCGGAATTACAAATGGATTTAATTCTGCAATCCTTGCACGACTCATATGCTCCGTTCATAATGAATTTCAATATGAACACGATGGAAAAAGGAAAAACCTGTCGAACTTCTTGAACATCTTTGAGGGCTGTGACGAGGGACTTGAAAAAGTCCAAGCTTGTTTCTTGGTTGCTTGCAAAGGGTAAAGCAAGAGGGTAAGGCCAAGGCCAAACCCAAGCCCAAGCCCAAGCCCAAAGGACAGGTTGCTCTTGGGCACGAGTGGCATAGGAAAGGGCAAGGTAGTACGCTTCTTTTGTGGCAAGCAGTACGGCCCTTTGGAGGAAACAACTGCAAGGCTTTCCTCGCAAGTAAGAAGAAGTCGGAGGCTACGACTTGGGTACTTTCATGATTGAGATTAACTTCTCTCCCTCAACATCTTGGGTCATGGACACGGGATGTGGTACTCACATTTGTCTTGATGTGCGGGGACTAAGGCGAGTAGAGTGCTCGCCAAGGGAGAGGTGGACCTACGAGTTGGAAATGGAGCACATGTGGCTGCATTGGGTGTAGGGACTTATTGTTTATCTTTGCCTACGGGCTTATTGTTGGAACTACATAAGCTGTTATCACGTACCTTCTATTTCTAGAAATATTATTTAGGTATCCGTTTTGGATAATATGGGGTATCATTTTGAGATATCTAATGGATTGTTGTCCTTTAGTTTGAATGGTATTCTATTTGGAATTGCAAGGTTATATAATGGATTATATGTTCTTGATTTAAACAATAAAGATATTCTCAATATTGAAACCAAGAAAGCTAAACATAGCGATCAAAACCAAACATATCTACGGCATTGTAGATTGTGTCATGTTAATAAGACTCGCATTGCAAAACTTCAAAGGGATGGAGTTTTGGCCCTTTTGACTTTCGGTCATTTGAGGTATGCGAGTCATGCCTTTTAGGCAAGATGACCAAGTCTCCTTTCACGAGGACAAAGTGAAAGGGACTCTTAGCTGTTAGGCATCATCCATAGTGATGTATGTGGTCCACTACGTTGAAGCCGGAGGTGGATATTCATACTTCATCACATTTCTTGATGATTTCGGTAGATATGGTTATGTCTACCTTATGAGACATAAATCGAAGCCTTTGATAAATTCAAGGAATTCGGGAATGAAGTACGAATATGTTGGGCAAAAGTATTAAAGCTCTTGGTCGGATCGAGGAGGTGAATACTTAAGCTCGGGGAGGTTTAGTACTGAAGGAATGTGGGATAGTATCACAACTCACCCCTCTTATACACCCCAACACAATGGAGTGTCGAAAGGAGGAATAGGACCTTACTTGACATGGTTAGGTCCATGATGAGTTTTTAGTGATTTACGCATCGTTGCGGGGTTATGCCAGAGGCTGCGACTCACGTTTTTAAACCGTGTGCCGTCAAAGTCCGTAGATAAGACTCCATATGAGCTATGGATTGGGCGCCCAACTTGTCTTATCTAAGGATTTGGGGTTGCGAAGCTTATGTTAAGAAATTGACTTGAACAAGCTAGGGCCCAAAATCCTGTAAATGTATATTTGTGGGGTATCCAAAGGAGACCAAAGGATACCATTTCTACCACCCGGAAGAGCGCAAAATCTTTGTTGCTCGATCCGGTGTCTTCTAGAAAAGGAACATTTTCTAAGAAGTACTAGTGGGAGAAAAGTAGAACTTCGATGAAGTTCTAGAACCACAAGATATACTAGGCGAAGGGACGGGATGATGTGCCACAAGGAAGTGGTTGAGCATCATGAGGAGGTTACTCCACAAATTGTGGATCAAAGTGAACCGCCTCGGGTAGCACGGGAGCTACGTAGATGCGGGAGAGTACGCCATGAGCCCGAGAGATACGGTTATCTCGTGACTCAACATGGTGGACGTACTAGTCTATCAAGGCGATGAACCCCGGAACCTACGAAGGACGCTATATCGGATCAGATTCCGTTAAATGGCTTGAAGCCATGAAATGCGAGATGGACTCCATGTACGAACCAAGTGTGGTCTCTGGTGGAACCACTGAAGGGTAAAACCTATAGGGTGTAAATGGGTCTTCAAGAAGAAGGCGCATGGATGGCAACGTGCATACCTTATAAAGCACGGTTTGGTTGCCAAAGGTTTCAAACAAATTCATGGCATTGACTATGAAGAAACCTTTTCGCCGGTTGCCATGATTAAATCCATCCGGATTATGCTTGCAATTCTTTGCATATCATGACTATGAGATTTGGCAAATGGATGTCAAAAGCGCTTTCTGAGCGGAAACCTTGAGGAGGATGTGTATATGACACAACCTGATGGTTTCGTTCTTGATAGTCAAGCTAATAAGGTATGCAAGTTGCGAGATCCATTTATGGACTCAAGCAAGCTTCAAGGAGGCTGGAACATTCGTTTTGATGAAGGCCGTAAAAGAATTCGGTTTTATCAAAAATGAAGATGAGCCCTGTGTTTACAAGAAAGTGAGTGGGAGCGCAGTAGCATTCCTAGTGTTGTATGTCGATGACATACTTCTGATCGGGAATGATATACCGAACTTGCAGTCGGTAAAGAAAAACTTGGTTATCCAAGTGCTTCTCCATGAAAGACTTAGGGGAAGCAGCCTACATCCTTGGTATAAAGATCTATCGTGATAGATCGCGTAGGTTGCTTGGCCTAAGTCAGAGTGCATATATTGACAAATCTTGAAGCGATTTAGTATGGAAGAATCCAAGAAAGGATTTCTTCCGATGTCACATGGTGTTTATCTCTCTAAGGAATTGTGTCCTAAAACACAAGATGAGAGAGATAGGATGAAAAGGATCCCATATGCATCGCAATTGGATCCATCATGTATGCCATGCTATGTACTCGGATTGATGTCTCATGTGCTTTGAGCACTTGTAGTAGATATCAATCGGATCAGGTGAGCGTCAACTTTGGATGGGTGTCAAGAATATTCTTAAGTACTTGAAGA
The DNA here is from genome assembly GCA_026225825.1 of Pistacia integerrima. NCBI lineage: Eukaryota > Viridiplantae > Streptophyta > Magnoliopsida > Sapindales > Anacardiaceae > Pistacia > Pistacia integerrima. The sequence goes on along the minus strand of CM047750.1, from coordinate 20,416,745 downwards.
GGACTAAGGATATGTTCTTGGTTTATGGAGGAAGATGAGCTCTTTGTAAGAGGATACGGTGATGCTAGTTTCCAAGCGGACAAAGGCGATTATCGATCGCAATCGGGGTTTGTATTTTTGTCTCAATGGCGGTGCGGTGGTGGAAGAGCTCCAAGCAAAGCTTTGTAGCGGACTCTACAATGGAGGTGAGTATATTGCATTGTCGAGATGCGGCCAAGGAGCGTCTGGATTAAGAAGTTCGTCTTGAACTTGGTGTGGTTCCTACGATTGTTGATCCTATAGACATCTATTGTGACAACAATGGAGCAATTGCTCAAGCTAGGGAACCACGGTCTCATCAGTCCAGGACACATACTCGGACGATTCCATCTCATCGGAGAGATAGTTGAGAGGAAAGCGTGCGATTAGTAAAGTGCATGCGCGACAATCTCGAGATCCACTTACAAAGCCTCTGTCAGCGAAGCATGAAAGGCACTTGAAATCATTTGGTATTAAATACATGAATGATTGGCTATAGTGCAAGTGGGAGATTGTTAGAGTAGATGCCTAGAGCCAATCAATTATTGTGGAATTGACTCTTTATAATAATGTTCATTAATCAATAATAAAAGGCATTTTTATTCTATATCGCGTAAATCATTATTATTGCAATATGTATTGATATATGTCCTTAGAATGGTAGAAGCGTGCGAGGGTATCAAGTGTTTCAAATCTTGATAGTGAGAACCCTATGAGCACATATGGTGGCCATTCTAGAAAGCGTCAGTAGCCCGATATTATTAAGTAAGGGCACGAGATAATACGGTAAGGCTATCATAGTGTTGAGCGACCACGTCGAAAGGCGGTGGTGATCTCACTTGTCAAGGTTGTTTGGTGACAACTGGTGCAACACATGGGTGCTTGTTGTAGGCGGATATACACGACAAGTTCAAGGTGACCCACCAGGAGGATTCCATATGGATGGTAACCCCTGTGTCTATGGAACAAATCCTCTAACGAATGGTGGTGCATGTGATCCTTGGACTTGAGATCACGGAGCGCCTTGTGCCACCGGAGGTACAGTTTGATACTAGCCTACGCGTTATTGAGTTGTCGATGCGGTGGTGATTGGCTATATCAAGGAGTGTATCAAGACTATGGTGGATTGACAAAGGATTCATCACTCCCGGGTGCGGGAGAAGTTATCTCACGGCGCAATTCAGTATATGGCAATGACACTAAAGCGTGGCCACGGTGGGATTGAGTTGTTGCTCTATCCAGTTATATCTGGTCATTGGTCAGGCCTGAATATATATAATATCGAGAGTAACCGAAGGTTGACACTATTTCTATGCCTTCGTCTCGTCGAGATAACGAATGATGAAAGGATCGTATTATGCGGTAACCATATCGTTGAGAGGTAGCTACTTTCTTTGAATCAAGAATCTATCGGGTGGCCATGATGCCTTGCTAGGGGCCAATCTTGGTACGTGTATTAGTGAGGCGATTAATTGGTGTTAATCGCGATACTATACACTACCGGTATGATGAGGAGCCTATGGGTCACACACATAGAAGATAATTTAAGAGCCAAGAAGAAAGAAGGGCGTTTTCGTCTTTTTAGGCGAAAGGGTATTTTGGTAATTTCACAGTGCAATTAAATTTGCTGAGGTCGTAGCCTTTTATTTAATTTGTTAAAGAAATTAAATAAGTGAAATTACGGTTAAATGTGTGTTCGCACATATTTAATTAAATCATCATTATTGATTAAATGTTAATTAAATATTAATTGATTTTAATTAAGATAATGATGAATTAAATTAAAATATCAAATTGGGAGTGTTTGGCAACATGGGGTGTTTGGGTTGGAGCCCAAGCCCATTCCATGTGGGGATAGGGCAACTTGGTTTGCCTATAAAAGGAATAGTGTTTGTTGTTTTAATAAGTAATTGATTTTGTCTTTAGAAAAAGAAAAAACACAGCTCCCTTATACACTCTCCCACGCCAATCTCCTTTGTTGGATTGAAAAATCAAACTCTTCTTTTGTTCTTCTTGATTTCTTAAGGCCAAGGAGGATCTAGCAAATCCCTCCTTGGTTCTTGGTGGTTGTCTTCGTGTGGACTTCTTGGTTCGATCCTACACTTGGATCGGTAGCAAACACATTCAGAGACAACATTGGTGGAGCCTCCAAACGTGGGTATAAATCTAAACCTTTGGATTTATTTTTCTGCAGATTCATATTATGCATAAACCTGTAAAATCGTGCCTTGATTTTGGGTTCTAAGGAACGATCCGTGGTTGTAAAAAATTTTGTTTTCCGCTGCGCAACCGGGTCGTTTCCTAACATTATCAGCATCATCAAGGAACTTTTGGTAAGTGTCCTTTACTTCCTGAGTGGCATCAGGATTAAGCTCAACCATATAAGGCTTGTCAAGGATATATAATTTCTTTTCGAACTTCAGTACAATCTGAAGATTTCGATACCACTCCAAGAAATTAGATCCATCTAGCCTATTTTCTTTCTCGATTATAGATCGCAGGTTGGTATTGTTCATTTTGGTGAATCTACAAATGCAGAAAAGTAAAAATCATTATAATGTTCATTATTATTTAATAAGGTCTTTTATTAAAAAATTGTTTCCACTATTTTCCTCAAGCCAATAACCCTTACCATTAACTCGGGAAAGCCCGTTGGCTTTCCTAGTGGACTGAGATCCCATCTAGCCCATTTAAAACCTTCACTTTGGTGAACATGAAGGAACTGTGTCGTGGCAAGCGCAAAATTTTTAAAAAAAAGAAAAAAATTGTTGCCATGGCACAATCCCGTTTACCCAAGATCATGATTTTGACATGATGATCATGTTGGCAAGTGACCATCTTCACGCAGCGGAAAAAAAATATTTTAAAATGAAAAGATCACTTACACATCCCAAAATCCAGGCACATATTATATTGTTTACATGCATAAACTTAAAATGTATAAAACAGATTTGCGTAAAATAAACAACCCATACAAGGATCTAGGACACTTACGCACGTTTGGAGGCTCCTCCAAATATCTCTAGATTTGATTTCACTACTCTATTCAATGTAGAAATGCACTCACACTGTCCACACGAAGACAATCCGTAAAACCCTTGACTATTTTGCTAGAATTACCAAGGGCTTCAAGAATCAAGGAAGATCAAGAAAAGAATTCTTCCTTTTTCACTAAAGAGTGAGAACGTGAGAGAGAGAGAGAGAGAGAGAGAGAGAGAGAGAGACAGCTTTTGGGTGGCTAGGGTTTTTTAATTGAATGAATTTATTTTTAATTTTAAGTTGCACTTATATAGTGCAACAATTAAAAACCCTATTCAACTTAGGAATAGCCATGGGCTCCAACCCTAGTTCACCCTTGCAACCAAACACCCTTTAGTTGGTATTTTAAATTTTAATTAATTATTATTACAATTAAAATCAATTAATATATATACAATAATATATTAACATTTAATTATTAATAATAATCCATTCAAATACATGTGCACATATATTTAAATATAATCTCACTAATTTTAATTTTAATATTAAAATTAAATACAACAACCTCAACAAATTTAATTGCACTGTGAGATTAACAAAATACTCATTCGTCCTAAAAGACAAAAATACCCCTCTCATAGACTAATTCTTAAATTGTCTTCTAAGTGTGTGACCCGTAGGCTCCTCATCATATTGGTAGTGAGTAGTATCGCGATTAACTCCAATTAATCGTTTCACTACACACAGACCAAGATTGGCCCCTAGCAAGGCATCATAGCCACCTAATAGATTCGGATTCAAAAAAATCGCGCAGCCTGTCAATGATATGGTTACCGTGTAATCAAATCATTTCATCATCCATTATCTCATCGAGGCTGAGGTATAGAAATAGTGTCAACCTCAGATATCCTTGATATCTTTGTATTAAGTTATTGGACCAATGACTGGAATAATAAATTGAATTGAGCAACAACTCAATCCCACTGTGGCCACAGCTTTTGTGTCATTGCCATTCACTGAATTGCGCTGTGAGATAACTTATCCTATACCCAGGAGTGATGAATCCTTTGTTGATCCACCATAGTGTTGATACACTCTCAATGCAGCCAATCGCTACCATATTAATAGCTCTAAATATAACTACGTTAGGCTAGTGTCAAACTGCACTAATCAATGCACAAGGCGCTCTGGTGATCTCAAGTATAAGGATCACATGCACCACCATTCGTTAGAGAATTTATTTCATAGACACTGGGGTTACCATCTATATGGAATCCTCTGGTGGATCTGTCCAATGAACTTGCCAATAGCAAGCACCCATGTGTCACACCAGGTTGTCAGCAAACAACCTTGACAAGTGAGATCAGTCACTGTCTTTCGACAGGGTCGTTCAACACTATGATAGCCTTACCGTATTATCTATGTCCTTAGTTAGAATAATACTAGGGCTACGGACATTTCTAGAATGGCCACCATATGTGATCATAGGGTTCTCACTATCAAGATTTGAAACACTTAATACCCTCATCACGGTTCTACCATCCTAAGGAAATACATCAATGCACGTAATTATGATTTACATGATATAGAAGAAAATTGCCTTTTATTGATTAATAAACATTATTACAAAGAGTTAATTTTACAATAATTGATTGGCTCTAGGGCACTAACTCTAACAGATCAACATAAAATTAAATCAAAACCATACAAGGTTCAATATAATACCTTCGTTGGCAGCTCCCTCTTTGGATATCTCCGATTAATCACTATCAACCCAACGTAGGATTGAGTCCGTCAGTATCTACATGAAGGTAGGCTTGGGATCACCCTAAGTTTAATTGCTAGACCAATCTTAGACCTTAAGGAAGAGAGGCAGAAATTAAGAGAATAAAATTCTCTTTGTGGCTAGGGTTTGGGCGTGAGCTATTTGGGAGAGGCAGAAAAATTAATTTAATTTTTCTCAAAAGAGTTCTCTCTAAAAACTCTTATTAATTAAAATTCATTGTTCCTTTATATAGGCAACCCAAAACTAGAATCCTACAAGGATTATGAATCCTACAAGGATTATGAATCCTTGATTTCCAATTTGGTTTCGATTGCAATCTCCTTAATTCCAATTTGAATTGGATTGCAATCCTTTATAATAGGGATAAGAATATCTCTTAAGATATTCTCCTAAATATGAATTTTAATTAAATAAATATTATTTATTTAATTTCTATATATAAATATATGTTCTAATTAAATAAATATTTATATTTATTTAATATATATATATATATATATATCATATTAAATTTTGGATTTTAATATATTTAATTAAAAGTAAATATATTCCTTCATATTAATTAAAATTAAATATATTCCTTCATATTAATTTTAATTAATATGAATCTAATTTTGCCAAAATTCCTCCAACATAAATATTGGATAATGGCATCAACCCTAGCAAAATTATCAAAGTACCCTTTTCACCCATAGTGATGAAAATGCCCCCAGACTACTCGAAATACCCTTTTCAGCCCAAGGACAAGATTGTCCTTCCATTTCCATTCTTCATTTAACTACCTTCTATTTGTGTGACCCGAAGGCTCTCTACTTTGTCGGCAGTGTCTCGATAACTAATTAGGTATCAACCAATTAGTGTTTTCATATACCAATCAAGATTGACCTCTAGCAAGGGATCATGATTCCCCGATTGATAAGTGCTTGAAAATACACTTATACTTAGTGGTTTATAGGTATCATTTGTGGGAAATTAGGATTAATTCACATGAATTAACTTAATTGTTTCATAAACGCACTTTTTGCGATCACGGGTATTTTTGTTGTGTTTTCAGGGATAAGGCTCAAAAATAATAATTGGATGAGAGATGATGTTGGCGAGAGAATTTTTGATGACTATAAACAAACGGATCGAGAATCGAGTTGAATTGAAGAAGTTATGGAAGTTGAAGTAAAGAGAAGATCCTAGATTACGTTCTAGCTTGAGCATACCTCGATATTTTGAGAATATCTTGAGCTGTAGAACTAGGATTAAGACAATTCTTGGACTATTGGAAAGCTGATTCAAAGGCTACATGTCATATTTTTACCACTATTCCAAATTTCATCATTATTGAGTTCAAAAATCACCATCTCTGAAGAATAGTGGAATGATGCGGGAAGAAGACCAATAGCTACTGTGCCGCAACATAGTGCCGCGGCACAGTCACGATAGCTGGGAACTTTTCCTCCGTTTTTGACTATGAAAATAGGGTTTTAAGAGTCCTAAACTAACTAGAATTAAGGAAAACAAAACCCTAACCCTTGTGGGATATAAATAGAAGTCTTTTAACATTATTTTAGGGGAATTCTTTTAGAGATAAAAAAAAAAAAAAAAAAAAGAGAACAAAGATATTCAAGAACTGAAGAAAAAGGGAGATTAAAGAAGGCTTGGAGAAGAAGAATTTGAGGAGATCATCATCAACTTCATTAATCGAACCAAGCTTCACTAAGTTTTTCTTCTTCTTTGTTATTATTATTTGTTATGAATAATACAATGATGTTCTCATATTTATTCATGAAGAACTAATTCTTTTGTGATTGAGGGTGATTTCAAAACCCTAGACATGTCTTGTGTTTAATAAAATCCGCATCTTTTTATCTTTTGATCCCTCTTGGTTATGTGATTATTTCTCTGAAAATAGGGTCTAACTAGATTTTTCTAATTGTTTAAGTTCGTTAGGATTGATATATTAATACAATTTAGGATTTTTAGTATGGAATTGCTTTATTAACCTAAATAACTAGTGGTAAAGTGTATGTCTGCATACATGGGGGGTAATCACTCAAGATAACTAAACCGACCATATGAGTTTAGCCTTGATTCAGTAGGTCTCTCGCAACTTAATGCTTTTATTACTTTGAATCTAGAGGTCGTATCCTAGGTTATCTAATAAATAGGGAATTAGGTTATGACCGTGTCTAATCCAACGACTCAGTAAGGAGAGATAGAACTTATCAACGTTTTGGTATTTTCTGAGCTAATGTGATTAAGAGGGTAGAAAGTTAAAGAGTGCTTTTATTATATGTCATTCATGTCTAGTGGTGGCGAATAAACCTTCAATCTAGTTTCTCTTATTTATCTCTTTCGTGATTGTTTCATTGTTTTACTTTGTTTAATTTTGGCTTGATAGTTTTTGTTGAGTTTTTATAATTCGTGACAAACCCTTGTTTGAAGTAGATAATTAATTGACTTCACAAATCCTCTACGAGAAAGACCCTTACTTGCTCTTTGCTACTACATGACTTTGCATTAGAATTTAGTGAGGTAAAATTAGGTGTTGCATTTGCAAGCATCACTGATAAGCAAACATTCAGCGATCAAGCTTTCCTTGTCTACGGTATGGTTACCATGCAATTCGATCTGTTTCATCATCTTATATCTCATCAAGGTTTGAGGTACAGAAGTAGTGTCTACCTCAAAACTATTTCCTATTGACATGTTGTATTCGGACGACCATATGAGATTAGATTCAAGCACCAACTTGATTCCACCGTGACCATGGCTTTGCAGTCGTAGCTCTTTAACTAAATATCTCGCCGAGATAAGGTGTTTTGTAACTAGAAGTGATGAATCCTTTGTTGATCGATGATAGCCATAGTGTACTTCCCAATGTAACCAATCGCCACCGTTCTAGTAATCCCAAACAGAGACAACATTAGGTTGGTGTCAAATCGGATCGATCTTTACACACGGTGCTCTGGTGATCTCAAGTCGAAGGACCATATGCACCATCCATAAGAGGATATATTCCATCGACACTAAGTTGCCATCTTGTATGGAATCCTCTAATGGGTCAATCTAGTGGACTTGCACAAGCAAGCACCCATGCATTGCACCAAGTTGATGCTCTTAACCTCGACATGTGAGACTTGTCATTATCTTTCAATAAGGTTGTTCAACACAATGATAGTCTCTCTGTATAATCTGTCCTAGGTTAAATTTATACTATGACTACGGACGGTTTAAGAAGGGCCACCATTTGTGCTCATAGGGTTCTCACAATTAAGATTTATGACACGTAATACCGTCGTCACTAGTTTCAACCTTTTTAAGGACATATATTATTTTCTTTACGCGAAGTAAATAGATACTATAGTCTATTGCTTATAAAGAAGTTTTTGCCTTTTATTCATATAAAATATGAGTTTACAAGAGCTATAATGTTGGCTCTAGTGCACATTCTCTAACAGTCTCCCACTTACACTATAGCCAATCATTTATTCATTTGATCCCAAATGATGCTATGTGCCTATCATGCTTCTGCTGCGACAAAGCTTTCATTAGTGGGTCTACGATGTTATCATCAGTAGGTACTCTATCAATTCATACGTCACCTTTCTTTACTATCTCTCTGATGAGATGGTATCACCAAAGTATGTGCTTGGATCTTTGGTGAGATCATGATTCTTTAGCCTGCGCTATAGCACCATTGTTGTCGTAGTAAAGCACAACTGGATCAACAATGCTTAGAACCATTTCTAGTTCAATCATGAACTTCTTGATCCAAACAACCTCTTTGACCGCATCACCCAATGCGATGTACTTGGCTTCCGTTGTAGAATCCACTACAGTGATTTGTTTTGAACTTTTCCAGCTCACTGCAGCCCCATCAAGACAGAACATGTAACTTGACTGCAATCAATAGTCATCCTTATCAATTTGAAAACTGGTGTCACTATATCCTCTTACAGTGAGATCATCTTCTCCTCCATAAACCAAGAACATATCCTTAGGCCTCTTAAGGTACTTGAGAATGTTCTTTACTTCTATCCAATGTTTTTCACCTAGATCCAATTTATATCTACTACAAATGTTCAAAGCATATGAGACATCAATCCTAGTACATGGCATGGCTTACCACCAAACCTATCTCCCTCCTCTTATGTTTAAGGACACATATCCTTAGAGAGATACACACCATGTGACATTGGAAGACAACCTTTCTTTGAATCTTCCATACTAAATCTTTTTCAGTACTTTGTCAATGTATGTACTTTGACTTATGCCCGGCAACCTACGAGGTCTATCACGATAAATCTTTATACCGAGAATGTAGGTTGCTTCTCCTAAGTCCTTCATGGAGAAGCACTTGGATAACCAAGTCATTACCATTTGCAAGTTCAGCATATCATTCCCAATGATTAATATGTCATTGACATATAACACTAGGAATGCCACTGCGCTCCCACTGAATTGCTTGTATACACAAGGCTTGCCTTCTTTTTTTATAAACCTGAATTGCTTTATGAATTCGTCAAAATGAATGTTCCAACTCCTTGATGCTTGCTTGAGTCCATAAATGGATCTCTTCAACTTGCATACCTTCCCTGCTTGTCCATCAAGAATGAAAACATCAGGTTGCGTCATATAGACATCCTCTTCAAGGTTTCCATTTAGGAAAGCAGTTTGGACATCTATCTGCCAAATTTCATAATCATGGTATGTAGCAATAGCTAGCATAATTCTGATGGACTTTAGCATTTCTGCTGGAGAAAAGGTTTCATCATAGTCAATCTCATGCTTTTGTTTAAAACCTTTTGCAACCAGTCGTGCTTTATAGGTTTGAATATTCCCATCCATGTCAGTTTTCTTCTTGAAGACCCATTTACACCTTATGGGTTTGACTCCTTTGGGTGGATCCACCAAATCCCATGCTTGGTTTTGGTACATGGAGTCCATTTCAAATTTCATGGCATCAAGCCATTTTGCGGAATCTAGATCCAACAAAGCTTCGTTATAGGTTCTAGGTTCATCATCTTGATAAACTAATATGTTGCCATTTTGAGTCACGAGAAAACTGTATCTTTCGGGCTCACGACGTATTCTCCTAGACCTACACGGCTCTTGTATTGGAGGTTCACTTTGTTCCACTCCCTATGGAGCGACCTCCTCATGATGCTTAACCATCTCTAGTGGCACATCATCTTGTTCATCATTTGAAGCATCTTGTGTTTTTAGAAATTCATCGAGTTCTACCTTTCTTACATTATCTTCTCTTTGAAGGAAATCATTCTCTAAGAAGACTCCAGTTCGAGCAACGAAAACTTTCTACTCTACTGAATTGTAGAAATAGTATCCCTTGTCTGTTTAGGATACCACAAAGATACACTTCTCTGATTTTGAGGCTAGCTTGTTCAAAGTCAATTTCTTGACATAAGCATCACAACCTCAAACTCTTAGATGAGACAAAACGGGTTTTCACCCATTCCATATTTCATATGGTGTCTTATCCACTAATTTTGATGGTACACGATTCAGTGTATATGTCACAGCCTCTAAGGCATAGCTCTAGAACGATGTGGGTAAATCTGTGAAACTCATCATTGATCGAACCATATCTAGCAAGGTTCGATTCCTCCTTTCAGACACTCAATTGTGTTGAGGTGTGTAAGTTTGTATGAGTTGAGATATAATCCCACATTCCTTAAAGTATGCATCAAACTCTAAGTTCAAGTATTCTCCTACCTTATCGAATCGAAGAACCTTGATATTCTTGCCTAGTTGATTCTATACTTCATTCTTGAATTCCTTGAACTTGTCAAAGGATTAAGACTTATGTTTCATTAAGTAGACATATCCAAATATATTGAAGTCATCAATAAACATGATGAAGAAAGAATATCCCCCTCTGGCTTGTCCTGATAGTGGTCCATATAACTTGCATACCTCATAAGACTTAAAGTCAAATGGGTCCAAAACTCCGTCCTTATGGAGTTTTGTTATTCGAGTCTGGTTCACGTGACCAAGCCTACAATGCCATAGGTAAGTTTGACTAAAGCCATCAACCTTGGCTTTCTTATTCTCTAAATTGAAAATCTCATTATTATTTAATTCTAGAACATACAAACTATTATGTAGTCTTGCAATTCCATATTGAATACCACTAAAACTAATTGACATCGATCCATTAGTTATCATAAATTGATATCCAACGTTGTCCAAAGGGACACAAAAATAATATTCTTTGAAATTGAAGGAACATAAAAAACAATTTGCAAGTTCCAATACAAGGCTTGAAGGCGAACGCAAACAATAAACCCCTACATCTAATGCAGCAACGCGTGCTCCATTCCTAACTCGTATGTCCACCTCTCCTCGACCGAGTAGTCTACTATGTCGTAGTCCCTGCATAGAAGTGCAAATATGGGAACCACATCCTGTGTCAATAGCCCAAGTTGTAACAGGAGATACATTGATTTCAATCATGTACATACCTTTAGAAGAAGATGTAGGCTTCTTCTTGCTTGCTAGGAAGGCCTTGCAATGCTTATTCCAGTAACCAGGCTTGGCACAATGGAAGCAAACAACCTTTCCATCTTTGCACGCGCCTCCAATAGGTTTAAGGACATCTTGGGGTTGAGCTTTGGATTTGTACTTAGCATTTTCTTTGAATCGCTTCCCTTTCCTTTCATTGGCATAGCGTCAACTAGCATCACTAACTTGGATTTCTTCATGTCTTTCTCTGATGTCTTCAGCATATTCAAGAGCTCTAAGAGAGACTTCTCCATAGAATTCATATTGAAGTTCATTATGAATTGGGAGAAAGAATCAGGCAAGGATTGCAGAACAAGATCAATTGATAGTTCTGCCTCTATACCAAATCCCAGTATTTTAAGCTTGTGTATATAGCCAATCATCTTGACGACATGCGGACCTACTAGGGTTCCCTCAATCATTTGGCATCTATATAATGCCTTTGACACCTCATAACGTTCATCCCTAGCACACTTCTAAAAGAGCTCTTTGAGATGTGTGATGATGGAGCCGACATCTAAATTCTCCTGTTGCTCTTGCAGATCAAGTGCCAATGATGCATGTACAATACTCTGTACAATATCAACATCGTCCAAATACCTTCTATAAGCATCTATAGCTTCCTAAGTAGCTTTTAATTCAGGCACTTCCATAATAAGTTCATCAAAGATATACAATTTCTTTTCTATCTTGAGTACAATCCAAAAAATTTTATACCAGCTAGTAAAGTTTGTACCATCGAACCTGCTTTCCTTTTCAATGATCAATCACAATGATATATTATTGGTAGTCATAATGTAAATCTACAAGTACAAATAAAACAAAGTTAATAATTAATTCATAAGGCCTTTTGTCAATTAATATGCTCCCATTATTTTTATTCAAGTTAATAGCCCTCACTATTAAACTTGGGAAGGTGTGACAGTCTTCCTAGTGGACTGAAATCCATTCATTCCTAATTTGACCTCTTACGAGGGCAAGTAGATCAAACTAGGATGAGTAGGTAGGCAACAAACTTTAGCTTACACCCTTTAATAGCACTAAACTTATTAAACTCAAATGTAAGTAAAGCAGACAAGCCAATTACACAAGCCAATGGCACCAACCAATTGGACTCAAGTGTAACTTTCGGATCGGTGAGTTTGGACACTACATGCCCACTCATGCAACTTTAATATGCACTACTCTACCATGCCTCTAGTTGTACTTATCAACCCTTCGCGGAGGCAAATCCATCAAAGTACACCTAGTTAAGTCATAACCCATCACCATTAAGGAAAAACTCCAATGATGATTAACCTCCCAGACGTAGAAGTGGCTCCCTGTGGGGGCAAATGAGTCCTCAATGAACGATGGTTTGATTAATCCCATGGGATGGAAGGCTCGATTTATTTTTGACTTAATATCTTTTATGAGGGGTTTATGCTTTAAACAATCTCACCAATTTATTATCTTATTTAGCATGTTATCATCTAGGCATTGAACCTTAGCATGATTCTGCAGATAAGATACATAGCAAACTTGTCTTGGTACATAGCCATTCTAACACCATTTTCCTCGAGCTTAAGGGAAATTGGTAAGTCACCTAGGTTTATTATTCTGTTACAAAGATTGAAACATCTGTGGGATTCATCACGCCTTTGCCTCATCTTCAAAGCCTATTCAACTTTACAAATAAATTTAAACAAACCTTCAATTACATTCGAGGCGATTTAGATGAGAAGAGAATTACATTAAGAGAGTGAGAGGTAAGGTCGGACATGCAGGCAATATTTAAAATATAAATCCAAATAATAAAACCTAAGGTCTATGGCCAAGTACCGAACACCATGCATAATAGACACCAAACATATAATGCATAAATTCAAATTTAGCAAGTTTGAATTATAGGGTAAATTTCACTTTACCCCCTTTAGTTTTGCATAGTTTCATGTTGGCGATGAAGAACTTGTGTGGCATCTCAACTAGAGCTATTGCATCCATGAAGGGCGAGTCGACATAGCTATGGGGTAAGCTCTTCTTGGTTAGGGTTGGCACTCCGGGTATGTGCCTCATCATTGCTTCCATGTCGGCTAGTCTTTTGGTAATATTTGCTCCAAGGGTGAGGCGGCGGCTATTAGGTCAACTTGAATGGCTTGGTTGGACATGCAACTCGCACTCGATATGTCAGGGTAAGTCAAGTCATATGGAGCAGGTTGGGGTTTCATTCCATCATAGACTGTCTGGTAGCTTGGGTCTCCATTCATCCCTTCAGGTTGAGTCATTCTGAATGTGACCAATTGGGTGTTTCAGCTAGCATGGATAGTTCAGGGGGTTATTTGGGAGTCACTCGGTCTATGAGGGTGGATAGTCCTGAGTAGGGTGGATTGAAGGTGTGTGAGTCCACTCGACCCATGAGGGTGAGTCGAGCCACGTGGGGTTAGGTTAGGATTATTCTTTTGTTGGGGATGAGTTGGGAGTCTAGGAATGAGCTGCTCTTATAACGGTACGCTTAGAGTTACCTGGATACCTTGACCATGCGACTGGAGAAGGTTGGCCAAGAGCAGTCTTGTTTACTGTCCTAGTTCGGATGGATTCTAGATCGAGCCATCCACTAGTGATGAGTAGAGCTAGGATGACTAGGTATCTAAATTGGACAATTTAGGGTCAAGAGTTTGGAGAAGTTGCATGGGAATAACTAGTGTATGGAAGCAATTAGGCGGCACCTAGTTAGGTTAGAGGTCAAGATTATAGAATTGACTTACCTACTCTTGAGAGTCTGGTTTTTGACCAGGATGGAGGCGTTTTTCTCCCTGGATGGTGCATTCTCAGCTTCCAGCGCTATGACTTTGTCTGAGTGCAATTGCATAAGAGTAGAGAGGGCTTCAAGCCTAGCCTTGAGGCCAGGGTTGGCATTGTCTTAGTTTTCAACCATGAAGTGTTTCCTTGTGAAGTAGAGTGTCGTAGGATGAATGATTGCCAAAGGCCCCACGGTGGATTCCAAACTGTAGATGATAAAATCTACGATTACGGAAAGGGGGGTCCGATCTTGTGAGGTTGAGGCCACTAGCAATCTACTACACCTACACATAAAGAAACAAGCGTGAAGCGAACGACAAACACCAAGGTGGTGTTTGCCATAGGCAAGCTAATTTAGTGAGGGTAAGGGTAAGGGTAAGGGTAAGGGTAAGGGAAAGAGAGGGATACCAGAAGTTTAGTCGGAGACTAGAACTACGATGGTGATGTATAGCTCTCAAGGATGAGAACTAAAGGGTTTGAAGGTGTAATGTTGAATGAATTATGAGAGGGCAGGCCTCTGTTTATATAGCAATCGTAGGATTTCTAAATCTTGGTAAGACTATGAGTCCATAATGGTTGAGGTTTAGTGAATAGGAAAGCCTTCAATTCACTTGCCTTAGTAAGGGAATGAGTCCTATTTAGTCTAAGATTCGGATCTTAGACAAATTAGGATGTAGATGGATCTCTTGAGAGAATCTGGATAGTATTGAAATAGGAAGTAGATGGCCTTAAGGTCTAAGTAAACCCTAGGCCTTATAGGTGATCTCAGATCAATCGGCCTAGGCCCAAATAAACTGATGGTGAGGCCTAAGTGAATCAAGGCCTTAGTGATTGGATTTGTTCTGTGGACAACCCAGTTGATATAATGGGCTGCCCTATTATGTGAATCTTGCCGTGGGCCCAACCTAGATTGGGCTATGGTTTTGGTCCACACAGTGAGTGGTTTGTATTTGGGCCTGCTATTGTCCATGACATTTTTTGGCCCCGACAAAAAGCATAAGCATTTGGCGAATGCAAATTACTATAGAGACCAAGTAAGAATATTTCCAAGCTTGATAGTTTAAAGGCATTTTTTTTTTTCCAAAGTAAATCATTTTGGTAAATGAAATTTGCTGTTGTAGACACATGATGAGGTTAGTTTTAGGAATCAATCGAACAAATACACAACAAAAAACAAAAATGTACCGATTAAAACCTAAAGCCCAAAATCCTTATAAGAGATAAAATGTTGTTTACATGCTTAAGAACAACAAAACCCATTCAAGGTTTCGATTTCTCACCCACGTTGATGGCTCCACCGATTGATCGTTGAAAAAGCTCCCACTTCAAGGATAGAAGTGAGCTAATGGAAGATCCTCACAAAGGCAAGACTCCACACACAATCAATTTGCTAGGGTGATTTGTGTAGTCTAAAGAAGAAAAGAGTTAAGAAATTTTCAAGAGAAATTTTCTTTCAATCTTTATCTTGAACAGCAATGGGAAGGGTTATGAGAGATTTGGGGAAAAGTGTTTTTTTATAAGCCAACCCTAATCTCCCCTAATTAGGATATATTACTAATATACTCCATCTAATTAAATAATTAGATACATTGATTTCCGAAGAAATTAATTAATAAGCCAATATTATTTTATTCATCCAATGATAATTTTTCAATATTTAAAACATATATACACCAATATATATTTAAATAATGACATTTTATTTATTTAGAGTACACCTACGACAATATATATATTTAGATAAATAATCAATCTTACAAATTAAATCCAATACGAGATTGGATCCAAGTAACAACCTTTCCAGAAAATTTGATTGCTCTATAAGATTTAGCAAAATACCCCTTCGTCAGTAAATGATGAAAATGCCCCTCACTCGTTAGCTTCTTTAAATTGCCTTTTAAGTGTGTGACCCCTAAGCTCCTCATCATATCAGCAGTGAGTAATATCGCGATTAACACTCTATTAATCGTCTCATTACACACAGACCAATATTGGCCTCTAGCAAGTCATCATGGCCACTCGACAAATTCAAATTCAGAGTATTTGCTACCTGTCAACAGTATGATTACCATACAATCAAATCATTTCATCATCTATTATCTCGTCAAGGTTTGAAGCATAGAAATAATGTTAGCTTCAAGTATGAACCACCTTGATATATTCAAATTCGGTTATCGGGCCAATCGACCAACCGAGCACCAACTCGATTCTACTGTGGCCACAAATTTAAGGTCGTTGTCTTTTACCGAATATCTCACCAAGATAATTTCTACTGTACCCTGAAGTGATGAATCTTTTGTCGATCCATCATAGCCATAGTGTACTTCTCAATGCAGTCAATCACCATGATACTGATAACCCTAAAAACAATTATGTTAGGCTAATTAATCTACACCAATGTTTACACATGACGCTCTAGTGATCTCAAGTTTAAAAACCACATGTACCACCATCTATTAGAAGATGTATTTCATAGACATTAGGGTTACCATCTATATAGAATCCTCCATATTGGTTAGTCCGATGAACTTGTGAATAACAAGCACCCATGCGTCGCACCAAATTGTCATCAAACAACCTTGACAAGCGAGATCTGTCACTATCTTCTGGTAGGGTCATTCAACGATATGATAGTATTACTGTATTATTTGTGCCCCAAGTCAGGATAATACTAGGACTACGGACGTTTTTAAAATGGCCACCTAATGTGATCACGAAGATCTCACAATCAAGACTTATCACTGCTTGATTCCCTCGTGATGGTTCAACCACTCTAAAGGCATATATTAACACATACATATAGAATATGATTTATATAATATAAACGATGCCTTTTATAAATAGAATAACATGATCCATTGTAACGCCCACATGGAGGTACGTAATTTAATTTATGCTCTTATACCTTTAGTTGATTTTTGCTAAGGTTATTTTAAGGAAAATGTGAAGAAAATACCTTAAACTTGCATTAAGGGTAAAATGGTTTTTTCACTCAAAATTAGTTTAAATTGTGGGGAGTGAAAAGAGAGAGAATTTCATGGAGAATGCAATAAAAATGAGGGCATTATGGTAATTGACTAAGGGACATAGATAGAATTTTAAAGAAAGTACAAGGGAAAAATGGGAAACTAATATATAATTTAATGTTATATCAAGGATTGAAGAGTGAAACCCTAGCCACTCTTCAACCCATTTTCACACCACTTCTCCTCCAAATCCTCTCAATTTCTTCACTTCTTTTTCAAAAGAAACTCATAGATCTTGGGTATTTTTGAGTGGATTTTCAATCCCAAGCACCTCTAGGTAAGATCCTTGAACTAAGAAGTGATTTTTAATTTTTAAAGTGTTGATTTTGATGGTTTATGCTCATAGGATTTAAGAGGAAGAGAGTTTGATCAAAGAAGATTCTTAAAGGGTTGAATTTGCTCATATCAAAGGTAAGTAAATCCTACCCTAAGTATGATTTAAGTTATGTTGTGTAGAGAATTTTCTTTATGCATATATATGTGTTATATGTAGAATTGTTGATGGATTTGGTGTTGAATAATAATTAGAACCTATCCATGAGAAGTTGGGTTGGTGTATGTGATACTTGATGAATGTTCGGTTGAGATTTGGAAGAGTTGAAGTGAAAATTTTGAAGTGTGTATTTTGGGCAGATTTGGTGTTAATTATGGAGGAGTTTATGCCAAATTTTTGGTGGCCTAAAATAGAGAAAGAAGTGTAGCCAAATTAGTGTTGCTTTGTGCATATGAATTGTTTGATGAAATGCCAAAGAGAAGTGCATGTATGAGTATGATTATGTATTACTTTGGGATGAGTTTGTAGATGGTAGAGAATGACATGTTTGCATTCCATAATGCAAAATTGCATTTAAACATGTGAATTTAGAAATAATTATAAGCATTAAACCATCTACATGCATACATATTCATAAGAGCATGAAAAAGCACTAAAATATGTTCAAAAGAAAATAGAAAGAAATGAGAATATTAAAGATATTCAACTCTGAATTTTTAGTTAAAGAAGTGTAAAAAGATAAAAGAAGAGAATGTTGTTGCGATGGGGAGCCTTGAGTGACATAGTCCCACATGCACGCCACCTTTAGTGAGCGGCCTCCGAATTCATAAAGAAGAATTGTACAGTCCGTTAGAAGTGCGTGTGGATGAGGACTGTACCCGGAATTAGAGAATTCACTCACACGGCCAAGGCTCCAAATCCATGCCTCAACCGAGTCCGATCGACAAGAAAAGAAAGAATAGAAATAAAGAAAGAAAGAATAGAAATAAAGAAACAGAATAAGAAAAATAGAAAAGAAAATGCATACTTTATGCATTTGTGCATTTGCATCATGAATATGCATAATACCATGCTCATTATCATGAGTAGTAAAAATTAGAAAACAAAGAGCAAAACAGAGAAAGAATAGAGAAAGAACAGAGAGAATAACAGAGAAAGAATAGAGCATAATCAGGAAATGTGATGTAAGGAAAGAAAATTTGGAATTTAAGCAACGGAGAGAGAAAGGTAGCATAGTGGGTTTACTTACTGAGCAATTAGTGCTCACTTGGTTGTTTTCAATGTTTTTGCAGGTAACAGGTGAGTTGCAATCGCACGGAACGTTGCGTAGTGGAAGGGTTGGGCTACACTGTCAAGTTGCTATTTTGAGTAAATATTTTGTAAATATTTGTATATAAAGAAAAATTAAATATGGGCCCATACTTTATTACTCGTTTATATGTGTATTTTCATATATATGTTTTCATGATTATTTTACGAGTATACTAGCTAGAAAGAAAGTATTACATTTTTTATATCAGAGCAAAGGTTTTGGGATTTGACAGTGTGCTTTCCTGCCATGTTGATATTCCATAGCCGAGTGCTGTAAGTTAATTCTTTCCTTACTTGTAGTAGATGAGTTAATGGGGTTGACTAAAAGTGTTGGTTTATGTAGATGAGACGTAGAACCCGAGGAAGCAGTACGAAGGAAATGAGCACGGGTGAACCTTCCAACCCTCCAAATCTACTCCCTCGGTCCTCGATGAAGCGAGGATTCATAATATTATACAGCAAGTCTTGGTAGAAAATCAGGGAGGCTTCGTACCAGAAAGAGAGTTGAGACCCCAATTATTGTATCGACCCTCAGAGAGGAGGGAGAGAGGCCAGTACCCCCAGTAGTGCAGAATCGTATTGAGCCGATTTATGGGTTGCCTAGTCAACAACAACCGTCAGAATTTAGGGGTACTGTGGACCCAATAGTGGCAGATGAGTGGTTTAGATCAGTGGAGCGTACGACAGCACTTTTCCCTATGATAGACCGAGAGAAGATTCAGTATGCCAATTTCTTATTTAGGGGTGATGCCCGTATATGGTGGGAATTGATGGAGGATACTCATGATACAACTTTGATGACCTGGGGAGATTTCAGAAGATTGTTTGAGGCAGAATATAGAACAGTTGATCAAGTCCATGAAAAGATTCAGGAGTTTATTAGTTTGCAACATGGGGCTAATTAAGTGAAGGAATATTCAATGAAATTCAATTCCCTGGCAAGGTTTGCGCCAGGTGTAGTGAGTACACCAGAATTGAGGAGATATAAGTTCGTGCATGGGCTGAAACCAGAAATAGCCCGAGATGTGATGGTCGGTGCCCGGCCCCCTCAGACATACAGTGAAGCTTTGGAACAAACTTTATGGGTAGAAATATTTGTGAATAAGCTAACCCCGGCAACTCCATCAGTAGTAGCCCCCAATGTTCCCCCTCCTGCTCCACAGAGAGATAGAGTTGAGGCCCCCACTAATAGAGAGGTGAGAAATAAGAAAAAGTTTGAACCCAAAAAGAATAAGAGGGATTGGCAGAATAAAAAGCCAAGAACTAGTGAAGTTCCCCAGTGCCAGAAGTGTGGAAGAAATCATTCTAGGGAGTGTCTTAGAGATTTGGGCCGAAATGTATGCTATAGATGCCTGCGGCCAAGGTATATGATGAAAGATTGTAAAGCCCCTCTTGCACCCACAGCGTAAACACCTAGAGGTACCAATACTCAAGTGTTTACAGTAGCCTAGAATGAAGCTGAAGCTAGCCCATCCACAATTACTGGTCAGTTATCATTTCATTCAGTTCCCCTTTATGCATTAATTGATTCTGGAGTCACGCATTCATTTATTACACATGGGATTTTAGAGAGATTAGGTGTAAAACCTATTAGAGTGGATTGTCCCATTAAGATAGAGTTACCAGATGGTGTTAGTGTAGTAACTCAAAAGATGCTTCCAGGGGAGTCCGTAGTAATCCATGGGAGGGAGTTGCCAATGGATTTGATAGTGTTTGATATGCCCGATTTTGATGTTATTTTAGGCATAGATTTCCTGGGGAGATTTGGAGTAGAGATTGATTGTCAGAGAAAGAAAGCAAGATTTAATCTTGATGATGGAGATAAGTTTAATTTTGGCAAGGGTCACCAGCTTAGTATGTTAATCAGCAGTGTAAAGGCCAGAAAGATGTTAAGAAAATGGTGCTCAGGGTATATTGCTCATGTAGTTCATAGTAGTGAGGTCCCACAACCAGAGATTCAGAATGTGCTAGTAGTTTGGGAGTTTTTAGATGTATTTCCAGAAGATTTGTCGGGTTTACCTCCGGAAAGAGAAGTAGAATTCAGTACTAAACTGGCACTAGGGACTGCACCAATTTCTAAAGCCCTTTACTGGATGGCCCCAGCTAAGCTTCAGGAATTGAAAAAGTAGCTTCAGGAGCTCTTAGACAACGGTTTTATTCGACCTAGTCATTCTCCCTAGGGTGCTCCAATTTTGTTTGTGAAAAAGAAAGATGGATCTCTACGGATGTATATAGATTACAGAGAGTTAAGCAAACTAATAGTGAAGAATAAATACCTGTTACCTCGCATAGATGATTTGTTTGATCAGTTGAAAGAAGCAGCAGTGTTTTCAAAGATTGATTTGAGGTCGGGTTATCACCAAGTAAGGGTTGTAGAGTAGGATATTGCCAAGACTGCTTTTCAGACCAGATATGGGCATTATGAATTTATGGTGATGCCTTTTGGGTTAACCAATGCCCCAGCAATCTTTATGGACTTAATGAACCAGGTGTTTCAGGATTGTCTTGATCGATTCATAGTGGTGTTTATTAATGATATCCTGGTGTATTCTAAGACAGAAAAGGAACATGAAGAACACCTAAGATTTGTGCTACAACGATTGTGAGATAAAAAGCTATTCGCCAAATTTTCTAAATGTGAG
Source organism: Pistacia integerrima (assembly GCA_026225825.1). Classification (NCBI taxonomy): domain Eukaryota; kingdom Viridiplantae; phylum Streptophyta; class Magnoliopsida; order Sapindales; family Anacardiaceae; genus Pistacia; species Pistacia integerrima. Next base: position 20,395,412 of record CM047750.1, on the reverse strand, counting down.
TTTTGGCTAGATCAAGTTATCTTTCTGGGCCATACCGTCTCAAAGGAGGGTATATCAATAGATCTAAGCAAGGTAAAAACAATTTTGGAATGGCAATAGCCGAAGACAGTAAAGGAAGTTAGAAGTTTCTTGGGGCTAGCAAGCTATTATAGGCGGTTTGTTGTAGGGTTTGCTCAGTTGGCTAAACCGCTTACAGCTCTCACCAAATAGAGAACTCCCTTCATTTTGTCTAATGCCTGTGAAGAAAGTTTTCAAGAGTTAAAAAGAAGATTGACCACAGCTCCTCTTCTTGTGTTACCATATGAGGGTGTAGATTATGACATTTATACTGATGCCTCATTTCAGGACTTGGTGCGGTATTAATGCAGTTAGGTAGAGTAATAGCCTATGCTTCTCATCAATTAAAAGAGTATGAGACGAGACACCCTACACATGATCTAGAGTTGGGTGCTGTAGTTTTTGCACTGAAAATATGGAGGCATTATTTGTATGGAGCAAAGAGTAACATATATACAGATCATAAAAGCTTGAAGTATTTCTTCACCCAAAGAGAGTTGAATATGAGACAGAGGAGATGGTTAGAGCTGGTTAAAGATTATGACTGTGAAATTAAGTATCAGCCGGGGAAAGCCAATGTAGTAGCCGACGCCTTGAGTAGAAAAGGTTACTTGTCCCAACTCACAAGGCAGAAAGAATTAATAGAAGAATTATGCAAAGAACAGATTGAGGTCATACTAGGAAGAATTTCCAGGTTAGAGGTTCAGTCTACTTTACTAGATGAAATCAAAGGAAAGAAAGCTATCGATGAGTGGTGTTAGAAACTAAGTCAACAAGTGCTTGAGGGTAAGATACCAGAGTTCCATCTGTTAGATGGTGTCCTCCGTTTCAGGAGTCGTTTGTGTATTCCTCAAGATGATAAGTTAAAGAAGAGAATTCTTACGGAGGCTCATGATACACCATACACTGCTCATCCTGGAGCAACCAAGATGTATCAAGACTTAAAGAAAGGCTATTGGTGGCCAGGTATGAAGAAGGATATTGGAGATTTTGTAGCTAAGTGCCTGGTTTGTCAACAAGTGAAAGTAGAACACCAAAGGCCATCAGGGTTGCTTCAACTGCTTAGTATTCTTGAATGGAAATGGGAGAGTATTTCGATGGATTTTATTACAGGTCTCCCTAGAGTGCAGAAAAGGTTTAATGCTATATGGGTGATAGTAGAAAAATTGACCAAGTCAGCCCATTTTCTTCCAGTAAAGGAGAGCACTACTTCAGATCAATTGGCCCATATTTACATTAAAGAGATAGTGAGACTGCATGGAGTACCCAAGACAATAGTATCAGATAGAGATTCCAGATTTGTCTTAGCTTTCTGGACTAGTTTACAAAGGAACTTGGGTACCAGATTGGCTTTTAGTATCACCTACCATCCTCAAACAGATGGCTAGACAGAGAGAATGAATCAAATACTTGAGGATATGTTGAGGGCTTGTTGCATGGATTACAGGATGTCCTAGCATGAGATGTTACCCTTAGTGGAGTTTGCTGATAATAATAGCTATCACTCTACAATTAAGATGACTCCTTACGAGGCCTTGTATGGTAGATGTTGTAGATCTCCACTACATTAGGATGAGATAGGCAAGAAAGATAAGTTGAATACAATGCTTGGACCAGAACTAACTCAGAAAATGATAGAAGATGTCAAGTTAATCAGAAGTAGAATGAAACAAGCCCAAGATAGGAAGAAAAGCTATGTAGACTTGAAGAGGAAAGATGTTGAATTTGAAGTGGGTGATAAAGTGTTTCTAAGAGTTGCCCCCTACAAATGGGTGATGTGTTTCAGTAGCAAGGGAAAGTTAGCACCAAGATACATTGGTCCATTTGAAGTATTACAACGAGTGGGAAAGGTAGCCTATAGGTTGGCTTTACCACCCAGCATGGACAGAGTACACAATGTATTTCATGTCTCGATGCTTTGGAAATATGTAAGTGATCCCTCCCATATATTAAGTGTAGAGGATGTGGACTTAGAAGAAAATCTTGTGTATAAGGAGCGTCCAGTTCAGCTATTGGACAGAAAGATTAAAGAGCTCTGAAACAAGAGTATCCTTTTAGTGAAAGTCCTCTGGATAAATCATAAAGTTGAAGAAGCTACATAGGAGGTGGAGCAAGATATGCAGAACTGTTACCCGGAGTTGTTTGTTTGAATTTCGGGGACGAAATTCTTATAAGAAGGGGAGAATTGTAATGCCCACATGGAGGTACGTAATTTAATTTATGCTCTTATACCTTTAGTTGATTTTTGCTAAGGTTATTTTAAGGAAAATGTGAAGAAAATGCCTTAAACTTGCATTAAGAGTAAAATGATATTTTCACTCAAAATTAGTTGAAATTATTAGGAGTGAAAAGAGAGAGAATTTCATGGAGAATGCAATAAAAATGACGGCATTATGGTAATTGATTAAGGGACATAGATGAAATTTTAAAGAAAGTGCAAGGGCAAAATGGGAAACTATATATAATTTAATGTTAGATCAACGATTGAAGAGTGAAACCCTAGCCACTCTTCAACCCATTTTCACGCCACATCTCCAAATCCTCTCAATTTCTTCACTTCTTTTTCAAAAGAAATTCATAGATCTTGGGTATTTTTGAGTGGATTTTCAATCCTAAGCACCTTTAGGTAAGATCCTTGCGCTAAGAAGTGATTTTTAATTTTTAAAGTGTTGATTTTGATGGTTTATGCTCATAGGATTTAAGAGGAAGAGAGTTTGATCAAAGAAGATTCTTAAAGGGTTGAATTTGCTCATATCAAAGGTAAATAAATCCTACCCTAAGTATGATTTAAGTTATGTTGTGTAGAGAATTTTCTTTATGCATATATATGTGTTATATGTAGAATTGTTGATGGATGTGGTGTTGAATAATAATTAGAACCTATCCATGAGAAGTTGGGTTGGTGTATATGATACTTGATGAATGTTCGGTTGAGATTTGGAAGAGTTGAAGTGAAAATTTTGAAGTGTGTATTTTGGGCAGATTTGGTGTTAATTATGGAGGAGTTTATGCCAAATTTTTGGTGGCCTAAAATAGAGAAAGAAGTGTAGCCAAATTAGTGTTGCTTTGTGCAGATGAATTGTTTGATGAAATGCCAAAGAGAAGTGCATGTATGAGTATGATTATGTATTACTTTGGGATGAGTTTGTAGATGGTAGAGAATGACATGTTTGCATTCCATAATGCAAAATTGCATTTAAACATGTGAATTTAGAAAGAATTATAAGCATTAAACCATCTACATGCATACATATTCATAAGAGCATGAAAAAGCACTAAAATATGTTCAAAAGAAAATAGAAAGAAATGAGAATATTAATGTTCAAATCTGAATTTTTAGTTAAAGAAGTGTAAAAATATAAAAAGAAGAGAATGTTGTTGCGATGGGGAGCCCTGAGTAACATAGTCCCACATGCACGCGGCCTTTAGTGAGCGGCCTCAGAATTCAGAAAAAATAATTGTACAGTCCGTTAGAAGTACATGTGGATGAGGACTGTACCCAAAATTAGAGAATTCACTCACACGGCCAAGGCTCCAAATCCATGCCTCAACCGAGTCCGATCGACAAGAAAAGAAAGAATAGAAATAAATAAATAAAAAAACAGAATCAGAAAAATAAAAAAGAAAATGCATACTTTATGCATTTGTGCATTTGCATCATGAATATACATAATACCATGCTCATTATCATGAGTAGTAAAAATTAGAAAACAAAGAGCAAAACAAAGAAAGAATAGAGAAAGAACAGAGAGAAGAACAGAGAAAGAATAGAGAATAATCGGGAAATGTGATGTAAGGAAAGAAAATTCAGAATTTAAGCAACGGAGAGAGAAGGGTAGCATAGTGGGTTTACTTACTAAGCAATTAGTACTCACTCCGTTGTTTTCAATGTTTTTGTAGGTAATAGGTGAGTTGCGGTCGTACGGGACGTCACGCAGTAGAAGGGTTGGGCTACACTACACTGTCAAGTTACTATTTTGAGTATATTTTGTAAATATTTGTAGATAAAAAATAAATAAATATGAGCCCATACTTTATTACTCGTTTATATGTGCATTTTCATATATATGTTTTCATGATTATTTTACGAATATACTAACTAGAAAGAAAGTATTATATCCATAGAGTCAACATACAAGAATATGATTGGCTCTAAAGATCCTACTCTAACGGTTAAAACAATTCTTCAAGGGACTGAATGGATTAAGCAAGTAGAAACTAAGAAATCCATTTTAGAATCGACAATATGGGTTAAGGCTCGATAGAGAATGAAAAAATGAGAAAAACCGAAAAAAATGGAAAAAACCAAAAAAAAAAAAAAATTCCAATTTTAGGGCTTGAAAATTAGGCGTAAGAGTTCACCAGATTTTGCCCCAAAACCAATTGGATTGGTAGGTTGCTACAGTGGGCCCAATCCAACTACGGATAATACCGAATGAATGCATACCCCAGGTTTTTAGGGTGGCCCAACCCAGTTTAGAGGTCGGTTCCCGATTGAACCAACGGGCCGGACAGGGTTTTAAAACATTTGCTCAAATAAACAAAGAGCTTCTTTGCATAAACAATCAAGCTAGGAATAAAGCAGTGCACCAGACATCCTCCAGGTAAAAGAAATATAATAAAATTGTGAGTTGGAATAATAATTTCGTTAGTGTTTCTGTACCAACACATTTCTAATGTTACGTGAATGTATCTCTATCTCTGATACTTTGATTATCATTATGAATTTTAATTCTTCTTTCGGAATAAAAAATATAAAGGAATATTGTTTCACTCCTGGATATCTCAGGCCCTGAATAGTTTAAATAATTTAGTCTAATTTGTCTCAACAAAGGCTTGGATAGAAATTAGATGATGTCTTAAAGGCTTTGAGGTCTTTAATAATATGGAAAGATTCTGCTTGAGTTTCAGCCTCTTTCATGTCAGTGTTGCAACCCCATACTCGCACTGCAAGTCTCCGACACTTTGGAGATGATTGCACCAGATACTTGTTGAACCATTCAATAATGTCATTCTTGTTTACGTTTTTGAGTTCCTCTGCTTCCTTTTGTGACAGATCAAACATATACCTAGAAACCAACGATTAACAGATTTATAACAACATATTAGGTAAGAGCCTTTAATAAGATTACGAATGGAATGATATGGAAAAACACAACTATGTAATACTTATCAATCTTCGTGCCTATGTGAAAACTGCAAAACCTATTACCTCAATCTTCGTGCCTATGTGAAAACTGCAAAACCTATTACCTCCTTTTATAAGCATTCTAATTTTTTCACCAATAATCGCATCATGTCCAGGGATATTTAATTGCATGGCCTAAAGTATTAATAACTTGTAACTAAAGTCTACACCAAACCTAAAGCAGATGTGTTGTACCTTTTATCAATGATCTGATTCCAAAATCGATTGGTTTCGTATGTGAGGGAAGGATCTTTCTCCAGTAGCTTTGCTGTTAAACCACTTTTGTAATTCTCAAAGGACTGGTCATCAAGCCCTTCCTGCAATGCCATACACCATAATCAGAGAATTTATGAATCAAATATTAAGTATTTATCATGCGAAGTTATCAATTACGGAATCAACTGCAACAGTTCTAGCACCTATTCATAAATCACGAATATTAATAAAGAAAGATCCGGCATAGTTAACCAAAAAGGGCCTGTTAAAGCAGGAGCAAACAGAAAAACTGATAGAAATTGCTAGAATCAGCAAGACAGCTATAAATTCTAGCCAAATTCAGCCACGAAAGGACTACTCTTGAAATTAAAATTTTTCAAATCCTGCTTTCAAGTCTCTGCCAGATATTGCCCATTCAGACTATTTTACTATTAGCAATCTGAAATTTCAAAATACAATGATTATATTGTTTTAAGCACAACAATCTCTCTTCATGATTAAACCACGGAACATTCCTGTGCTTCTAACTTTAAAATGTTGAAAGCTTAATACCATTAAGAACATAATCAATAGAAAGCCATCAATTGACGATAGAAGATAACAAAAGTTTTGAAAGTAAGCAGTATTTGCAGAAAACAAAAAAAAAAATGCACTTACCAACAACTCTTGCAGGCTACTTATGAAGTTGTCAATTCTCTCCTGCAAATAAATTGGATTGTATTTGGAAGATTGAACACAAAAGCAAAACCCAAAAACACGGTAAGTTATACGTGGGCTACTTTCAACAACATAACCAAGCTGCTCCTTTGTCCTACATTCCCACACAGAGACAGAAATTTCAGCAAACACGAAGAAAAGAAATTGTCTGTTCATGTCACTAACAGTTAATTCCCCAACATATCGCACTCTCCCAAAAGGTTGAATAAAGAGAGAAACAAACAAATTATATACATCATGAAAATTAGGGAACTCTAATGCAATTTAAGTAGCTAGATCAATCTAAGACATTTTATATTGTTCAAAACCATTCTTTATGTACTACTCCAATCTTCTTCGCCTTTCCTTACGTGTCTATCCTAGAGGAGGTAGAGGAAAATATTGACGCCAATTTCTGGCTCAAGAAATATCCCAGGTACATTAATCACATAAAACCCACATCCTTTTTGAAGAAAAATAATATTGATATTCACAAATCAAAAAACAAAAACAAAAACACAAAAAAACAAAAAACAAAACAAAACAAAGAAAAAAAAAAAGATTCATTTTCAAATGCTCAGTATTATATAAAATCACCTCAGCTGATTAAAACATGGTTCCTCCACAATTTCATCAAAAAGATCTACCAAAGCCTTCAATTTTATTGATTCAATCCCATTTTCCTGTTCAATTTGAAAATAAAGCTGCAATGCAAAACCAAAATCAAAACCAATTAGAAATATGAAGAATGGGAATGAAAAGATAAAAGGCAGCCTAAAGAAGAATTAAAGGAATAATTTGACCATTTTCAGCTACCTCAACAACAGAGTTTGTTTCACACTTATTCTTCACACTGACATCTCTGACCAGGTTGGCACCAGAAGGAAGAGATATTACATGCTCTTGATGCCTCATTTCAACTGGAATTGGTTGTACCAAGAAGTTACTTTTAAATATATTTGATATATGAATTGCTTCATCTTCCAACAAATTGCCATGACAAATTCCCTCAATAAACAGCTGTACAATATATATGGGAAGCAGTGAGTAGTGTGGAAATAAGAACAGTTTGTACTGAAAATCATTTATTTAAAAGAAATAAAACCTGAGGCCCCAAAATTAACAAACTAGGTTGACTTATATCTCTGATTGCATGGCATAAAGCAATAATCACCAAAGAACAGACAGTAAGGTTAAAGATACTTGTAGACCACCCCACAAATGATACTTTATCCTATTAGAAGCCCCTAAACGAAGTTCACATTTTTCTCCCATTCATCTCTTCTTCCATATTTTAAATTCCATTTATGTTTTGAGTTATGCAAAAGAAACTAACCACATACATTTCAATCTTATAGCTTTGTTAGTAATTTAAAGCCTACAACTAAAACTTCATTAGGATAAACAGCAATGTAACCTTTCCAAGCGATAATATTTACAGATGCTCGTGAAGTAAGAATGTTTAATCGAATTAATACAAGGCTCCATCTTTTCTTGTCCTTTCAGGGTTCAATCCACGGTTTCTGTTACTTGTAATTCAAACTCCCAGATTTAGAAATTTGTTTCTGACAGCCAAAAGACACTGAAAACCAGTGCCATCTTTTTGCCTTGAGGGAAACCATAACCAGGGAATAAGAACTAAAAAGGTCAACTGTGCTACCTCCTTTAACAACCAATTTCTTTTGCTTCTATTCTATATACCACCAAATCCAAAGATCCAACATAGCTGTTTTCAAAACTGAGACAAATAGAAAAAGGAGAGTTGACTGCTCCCAGACTGAGTCAGTGTTTGGCATATATTAACTCATGATTTTGTCCCTGCCTGAGTCTTCTTTAAAACTATTTTCAAAGAGCCTCAGGCAGATTGACCAAAAAAAAAAAAAACATTTTACTGAACAATTCTGATTTTGAACTACATATCCTATGGTTGGTGTAGGTGTATCTTCATTTACCATATGCTTCAACATTAATAGTAGCAGCCTACTTCCAGTTCTTCAACTTTTATATGCTTATTATGTCCTAAGCTTAAAACACATAATGGTGTGAAGCCTTCAAATTTCTGGCCAGTTATTAAAATCTGGCAAACTGATGCACATAAATGCTAATCATCAAGCATCGCATACCTGGGAAAGAAGCTTGGGAATAAATGTCTTCAAATCAGCAAGAGACAGGTCGTTTAGTACCCATAACTTCTCATCCACATCATAGAAACTCTCACATAGAACTTGTAGTCTCAAATATGATGAATGACTTAGAGGCTTCATATTGGTATTTTTCAGAGTTCTCTCCATATCTTCTTTAACAACCTGGTAATTTCAACGTCAGTTTTATAACATATGAGCCAAAAACCAGCAAATAAACTTCAAATTTAATGCAGCATGAAATTTATAATATACGGTTAGAGTGACTAAAATCCAGAGGTTCATTGCAGCATTTTAATTGATACTTAATATCAAGAATCAGTTTACAATCCAATCAAAGTTATTATACAATCAATCATGGGAAACTAACTAAACTGCTGCTTTTCTTAGCTTGCATGTTGTTTGCACTAAAATGGACACCTGTAGATACATATTCCAGTATTCAAGCAGATAAATACTCTTCAGATCATGCAAATAATTAAAATATACGAACCCACCTCCCGGAGTTTTTCTAAGAAAATGATCATAAAACAGAGCACATGGAATATGAGGAAAAAGTACATAGATAGAAAAGACAAAGTACATTTACCTTAAAACGTTCATCAGTCGGTAAAAAAGATTTGGCTACTGCCAAAACCTTAGATAACAGAACTGGAAGCTTATCATTGAAGCCATAAACCTTCAGTTCCAACTTGTCACTGAAGAAAGACACAGAAGTTTCCAACTTGGCAACACTAGCCTGGAGACAAAGAAAATGATAATTTTTGTCAAGCAGAAACCTAAAATTCCATACATGTATCTAAAACTTAATGCAAAATGTGCAGGTCAGAAACTGAATGAAAATAGAGATCAGCATTATGACAGACAGCATCCAATGAAGTTGATATTAATATCCAACAACAGCAGAATACAAGAATTGAGACCATTACTAATAAATAGTTTAAAACTTGTGAGTGATTCAACATAGCCAGTGCCTAATCTAAGGGCTGGTACCAGTAGTGTGAATTGTAACGGATTCCTTGTTATCCAAAAATAAAAGTATACTTTAAAATTCTCAAAATTTAACGGCAAAATGTTGGAAATCAATTAAAATTGAAAAACAGGGGAATCAAATTGGAAGGCAACTAATCAAATTCAATTAAAAAGAAAATATTGGTGGGCAGTGGAAGTTCCTATACTCGTGATGTTGGTTTTAACAGGCCAAAACACTGGAATCTGTTGGTGGCTTCAATTCATCACGGGTTGTTCGGTGTTTTCCTCAGTGGTATGTCAAATGTATCCTCTCATTCCACAGTTAAGGCCATGGGACACTACAGCTTTACTTATATATAAAAAATATTAGAGAAAAATAAAGAAAAAAGAAAAAGCTTTGGCATGATTAGCTCAGGAGGAGAATTACCAGAAACAAAAATCAAAATTTGCACACAAGCACAATTTATGACAAAAGATAGGTAACTACCTGATATATGATCTCATTCAGCTCATCTTTAAGAAGGTTAATGAATAATTCAGTCAAAAGACAACTCTTTACATTATCATATGCCTCCTTCAGATTTATGCGGAAATATGTATTTGCACGAGGCAGTTTAAAAGTATTATCAAGCTTGTACCAAAACTTGATTAATGGTTCATCAATTATACATATCGGAGAAGATACATTTCCAGGACCATCAGATGTGTTATTAGCTCGAACTGAAAAATCCAATGGAATGAACTCATTTTTTGAGGGCAGTTGTAGTGATGCATCAATTTCTGGAGGATCCCTCCATAATTTCATCAAAGATGGGGAAACATCTTCCTCAGTATAGTGTGACCCAAACCAAGGCTCATAAAGGGAATCTGAAACCATTTAGAAAGTGAAGCAAATGTTTCATCAATCACTTGAATAAAAAGTTAACTTCAGATTGTCATCTAATTAAAGAACATGTGTGTGTTCATCAATGTAACACATCCTAAAAATTTCTAGGCATGCAATAAAAACATATACTAAAATTGACCGTTCTAGAAATTTACCTTCTGACTTCTTGAAAGATTTTGACACAACATCAATCCTCATGTTTTCTGGAGTGAAGAAACCCAGTAAATTTTTTATCATTTCCTTGTCCCATTCCTTGTACACATAGTCCCCATAAATAACATGTTCTGCTGGATAAACAAGTAAATTCGCTGCAATGACAAAATAATAACCCCTAGTTAAGTACAGAGAAATGACATAATCCAAACAAGATTAGATGTTTGGATGCTAATGTATACCACGTAGAAAATTTTTCATGTTAATTAAAACACTATTGAAAAGCATTAAGGTCAATGACCATACTCTAACCTGTAATATGGAATAAATCAAAATACTCCTAAATTGTTGGCATTTACCACACTAACATAAACAGCTATAAAATAAATGTTCACTAATATCACAAATGGTTAAGTTCTCAGATTTGCGAGTAGCAAAGACCTCAATAACATTTCTAAATCCATGAAAGTTGCCTTTATCTGAGGTATATCAATCATATAATCAAATTATTAACACCTTAAACCTCGGATTTAGCAAACCAAAAAGAACCAGATGCAAGTGAACAAATAAACAATGTAACACCTGCAAGCTCCGCAGCATAATCATCCTGCGGTTGCTCCTCTGCAAATCTAAATTCCATGTTACCAATATCTTGTAGTTCCTTGAATATCCATTCTTGGGGAGAAAATTCACGCAACAACTTAAGGTATTGATAAACAAATCCAATTATGTCAAAGATCTGCAAAATATGGAACACAATCTAGTTAAAGAGAACTTGTAAAGGAAAGCACAATAAAAAATAAGATGCATGAGCTATTTTCGAATAAATTCACAAATTTAGATACATAAAGAAAATCCAACACAAAACCACATAGTTTACATACATTATATATCATAGTAGTCAAAGCACCAATTTGCAGCAATTCCAAGGCAGGTAAAAATGGTAGTCAAACGAACAAAGCACTAAGACCCTAGCACGACCTGAACTTGCAACATAGAATAAATAAAGCATCAACACCTATTAAGTCCTAAACATGCTATTCAGAAACATGCACTCTAGATGAACAAACAACACATTAGCGAGGCAAAAACAATCCATCAAACACATACACACACAAAAAGAAAGAAAGAAAGAAAGAAAAGACATGTTCTCAAGTAGCAAACATGTGTAAGCCAAATCATCATCTAGAAGAATTTGATAATTAATCTAGCAGAGTATCCTGAGCTCTACATTAAAACAGTTACAGTGTGATGAGCAACCAATAAAGATAGTGTACCACAGGAAGCATGGGAATAGGCAGTAGAGGAACATGGCCAATTATTTGCAAGGCTGGAAGTTAGGAATCTGTTTTGAGTTTGTTTCAAAAAGAATATTGTTAGGACAGATGGCAGGTGATGGTGGAACGTAGGTGGAAGTTAGTTAGAATAAAGGGTGACAGGAGAGAATAAAAGGAGGAGGAGTGAAATAGAAATGGCAGAGAATTTTGAGTAAAAAGGGAGGCTACCGACCCTTGAAGTCGATAATTGGGAGGTGTTTCGACCCTCGAAGTCGATCTTGTGATTTTCTTTTACGATTGTATTTTTTGCATTATGTTTTACGAGTTGTTTGCTTGCTAAACAACCGAGGATAGGATTATTGGACTCTAACGTGTTGCTTAATCGTAATACTTGTTGAGGTTAAATACACCTTTGGATTCTATCACTATTTTGGGTGAACTTAACTTGTGAGTGCAGATTGTTTGTGGTATTTTGCTTGAGTTACGAGGTCAGGTCGTATCAAGTGGTATCAGAGCGTGAGATCTGGGTAATGGTCGTGACAAGAATGGATTCCAGACTTGATAATGTGGAAAAAGAGGTTACTAAGTTGGGCGTTGAAATGGGTACCATCCGGGAGTGTTTGGTAGAATTGCAATCATGGAGTACGACGAAGAATGAAGAAGAGGTAAATACAACGAGGGGCGTTCAACAGAAAATATTCAATCTCACAATGACGAAAATATAAACGGGAGGGCGATGGGTCGGGTAGCGGTAACCAAAACCGCGTGACATAGGGGGAAGGAAGTTGGAGATGCCAATCTTCTAGGGGAAGACCACCCCATGGGTGGATATTTCGAGTAGAGCGGTACTTCAACATCAATGGAATATCGGAGGAAGGAAAGCTGACGGCAGCTGCAGTCTGCATGGAAGGAGAAGCTATCAACTGGTTCCAGTGGACAGAATCCAGAACACCAGCAAGTTCATGGGCTATGTTGAAATTAGCACTACTTCAGAGATTTAGTGGATCCCAAGAACTCAACCCCTATGAATCCCTGATGGCGATGAAGCAAAGCTGGATCGGTGGTAGAATTCCGTCGTCAATTTGAAGCGATGCGGCGTTGCGATAGGAGAGAAAGAAGAAATCCTACAAGCTGCGTTTATAAATGGGTTAAAAAGAGAAATTAGAGCTGAAGTGAGGTTGGCCCAACCAAACTCGTTAATACAAATCATTGAACTGGCCCAAAGAGTTGAAGAAAAAAACCAAGCCTTAGAAGAGGCCCAAGTGGGGATAAACCGGGTTTCACGCACAAGTGGGCCTGGGTTTTCATATGGATCCAGGGGTCTAAACCGATTTGATAACCCTAACCCGAACCGGTTCAATTTTAGCCAAAAATTTCCCAATTCGACAGTTTCAACAGAATCCCTAAAAACTAACCCAAATAATTTCTCCCAGATTACTCGACGACCACCGGAAACTTCCACGCAAGGGTTGACGGCGAGCTCTCACCCACGCGAACCAACGACGACAAGTTCCAGGCCATTCGAACGACACGGATTTCCACGACGAGACTTACCGTTTCGTCGGATGACAGATGCCGAGATCCAGATGAAGCGCGAGAAGGGAATATGTTTTAAGTGTGATGGGAAATACTCGATTGGGCACAGATGTGGGGACAAACAATTTCAAATCCTCTTGATTGACGATGAAGAAGATGATCCGAGATCCAAGAGTGGGGGAGGAGATTATCGGCCTGAAACGAGAAACCATAGGAGAATGTGGAGCTTTATTTGAGTTCGATGGTGGGAATTCAAGGTCCGAAGACAATGAAACTCAAAGGAAAAATCAGAGGTAAGGAATGGATTGTGTTGATTGATAGTGGGGCTTCCCACAATTTTATTAGCTCAAAAGTGGTTGAGCAGGTTGGAAATACCGGTGGTAAGGACTCGTCTTTGGAGTCGAGTTGGTGATGGATATAGTGAGATGTGAAGGGGAATGTAAGGGTGTGTGCATGGAGTTGCAAGGGTTGAATATTTTCCAGAATTTTTTCCGTTTGATATGGAGCGGCAGACGTGGTACTAGGTATTGCGTGGCTTGAGACCTTAGGCGAAACCATTACGGATTAGGCGGAAACAAATTATGAAGTTCACAATGGGACCACAAAGCAGTCATGCGTCGGGGGATCCCTCTCTTGCCAAGACTTGGTTTCCCTCAGGCAATGATTCGGACACTACAGAAAGAAGGGCAGGGTTGTTTGATTGAATTTTGGCAGCTACAGACTCAATCTTCCAATGTGGGAAGTATCGATGATAGACTGCTGCAGGTACTAGGCAAGTTTAGCCAAGTGTTCGAACCACTCTCCGAGTTACCACCCGCTTGAGATCCGAGACCATGCCATTCGGCTAATTCCCGGGACACGCCACCAAACCTCGACCATCACCGGTACCACTTATTACGAGAAAAAATGAGATCGCGTTTTGTCAAGGAGATGTTGGCTTCCGGGAATTATAAAGCCAAGCATCGATCCGTTTTCGATCTGTTTTATTGGTGAAAAAGAAGGATGGAGGATGGCGATTCTATGTCGACTCAAGGCGATTAATAAAGTGACAATTAGGATAAATTTCCTATTCCGGCTATTGATGAAGCTGTTTGATGAATTAGAAGGGAGGCAAGAGTGTTTTCAAAACTTGATTTGAAATCCGGTTATCATCGAATTAGAGTGCGGCGGAAGACACACCAAAGCGCTTTTCCGGACACCACGAAGGAGCCTTTATGAATTTCGTCATGCCTTTCAACCTCACCAATGCACCCGGCTGACCTTTCAAGTTTGTCATGAATGATGTTTTCGACCGTATTTGCGAAAGTTCTTGTTAGTGTTCTTCGATGATATATTGATTTATAGTAAGGAGATGGATGAACATGCGCAACATTTGGGTATATTTTGCAGGTGTTATGGGAGAACCGGTTGGTGGTCAATCGAAAAAAATGTCGGGTTCGGACAACTACGGTTGGAATATAAGGACATATTATATCGGCTAAGGGTGTAGGTGTGATCCCGATAAAATAGGCGACATCACTAAATGGCCGGCACCAAAGGACATCAGGGAACTTAGGGGATTTCTCGGGGTGACGAGGTTATTGCAGTCGTTTTGTTCGCGATTATGGTAAGGTTGCTCTTCCCTCACACCTGTTGAAAAAGGATTCTTTTGGGTGGAATCCGGCACTCAACAAGCCTTTGAAGACTTAAAAAAGAATCATGACTAGTGTTCGGTCTTACGAATGCCCAGAAACTTGACCAAGAGTTTATTATCGAGACCGATGCTTCGGGGAAGTGGATTAGGGGCAGTGTTGATGCAAGAAGGAAGGCCTATTGCTTTTCTCAGTAAAGGGTTGTCTCTCAACTCCAAACTGAAATCCGCATATGAGAGGAATTAATGGCTGTGGTTTTAGCGGTGCAAAAATGGCGACATTACCTTCAGGCCGGCGTTTTGTTATCCGAGCAGGACGGTGAGCCTCATTTCTTAACGGACCAGAAATTATTAGGTGAAAGTCAGCAAAAGTGGGTTAGCAAACTGTTAGGATTGGATTTCCTCATTCAGTATAAACCGGGACCACAATATAGAGTGACGCACTTTCCGAGGATACGGTCTGATCGAGCATCATGCCATCTCTATGGGTTGTTTTTAGGGCTGACGAGGTTTCGAGGATGCGGATCGGCAAGATACCAAGCTACGAAAGATCATTCAACGACTTGATTGACCCCAAATAGTCATCCTCATTTCCGGTTGGTGGGGACGCCATTTCTTTGTTTCATAACGAGTTGGTTTTACCTAAGTCGGGGCCTCATATTCACCAACTTTTATGGGAATTTCACACTTCACCGATTGGGGGCCATTCGGGATTTTTTCGAACATACAAAAGACTATCGAATGTGGTGTTTTGGGAAGGAATGAAGAAGGATATCAAGGCATTTGTTCTTGCTTGCGGTATTTGCCAACAAAATAAATACGAGGCTTTAAGCCCACGGTTTCTTGCAAGCTTACCTATCCCTAACCGGGTGTGGGAGGATGTTTCTATGGACTTCATTATGGGGTTGCCCAAGGCCCAGAGTCGACACTATTCTGGTTGTGGTCGATCGTTTCACCAATCTGACCATTTTCTCACTCTTAAACACCCATTACACAACCAAGATGGTGGCGGACTTATTTATCAATGAAGTGGTCGGGAGGTTGCATGGGTTTCCACTTATTGTATCGAGATAGATCGAATTTTCATGAGCAAATTCTGGACTGAATTGTTTAAACAGTCAGGGACCCATCTACACATGAGTTCGGCCTACCATCCATGGACGGATGGTCAAGCAGTGGTCAACCGCTACCTAGAGACATACCTTCGGTGCTTTGTCAATGGCTGCCCATGAGTGGCCAAAATGGGTGCCATGGGCAGAATTTTGGTTTAATACTACTTTACCATACTTCCCACAAGAATGTGTCCTTTTAAAGCTCTCTACGGCCGCGACCCTCCCGGCGTGCACGTTATTCGGACCATACTTCTCCGGTTGAAGAAGTTGACATACAACTTCAACACCGAAACCATATTATTGAGGACTTAAAGGAAAATCTTTTAAAGGCTCAAAACCGCATGAAAATGTATGTCGACCAGCCGTCGTAGAGGTAACATTTGAAACAGGTGATTCGGTATATTTGAAGTAACAACCATATCGATTACGTTCCTTAGCCCGTCGGCTACAATGAGAAGTTGAGCCCGCGGTTTTACGGACCCTTTGTCATCACGAGACAAGATTGGGGCGATGGCTTATAAGGTGCCGCCCTTCCTTGTTGGCTATTTCGTATCCAGCGTTTTCCATGTTTCCCAATGAAGAAAGCAACATTCCCGATCCCTAATAGCCAACCTCTACCATGAGAACTTAATGAGGACCTCACTTTACAATTGGAACCCGAAACAATTCTCAAAAAAAGAAGCTGGCGAATGGCCGATGGGAGGTCTTGATTCGGTGGAAAGGGTTGCCTTCTTATGAAAATACGTGGGAAGATGCGAGACATTGATCTGCAACAATTTCCTTCTTTTTCACCTTGAGGACAAGGTGATTCTCCTTGGGGAGGGTAATGATGAGCAACCAATAAAGATAGTGTACCACAGGAAGCATGGGAATAGGCAGTAGAGGAACATGGCCAATTATTTGCAAGGCTGGAAGTTAGGATCTGTTTTGAGTTTGTTTCAAAAAGAATATTGTTAGGATAGATGGCGGGTGATGGTGGAACGTAGGTGGAAGTTAGTTAGAATAAAAGGGTGACGGGGAGGAGAATAAAAGGAGGAGGAGTGAAATAGAAATGGCGAGAGAATTTTGAGTAAAGTAAAAAGGGAGGCTCTGACCCTCGAAGTCGATGGTTGGGAGGTGTCGACCCTCGAAGTCGATCTTGTGATTTTCTTTTCTGATTGTATTTTTGCATTATGTTTTTCTGAGTTGTTTGCTTGCTAAACACCGAGGGGATAGGATTATTGGACTCTAACGTGTTGCTTAATCGTAATACTTGTTGAGGTTAAATACTGGATTCTATCACTATTTTGGGTGAACTTAACTTGTGAGTGCAGATTGTTTGTGGTATTTTGCTTGAGTTACAGGTCAGGTCGTATCACAGTGCAACAAAGAGAACTAGATGGATCATGATATGGAAGATAATAATTACCTTTTCCAACCCAGAATCTGTGAGGTGTATAGACATGCCAAAGATGTATGCCAAAGAAGATCGATGCATTCCTTCGTCGCTAACCCCAGCAGCAATAGAAGTTGCCCATCCTCTAGCTTTAAGAAACGAATGCAAACTTCCTTTGCCCTCTGAAAAATATGAACTTTGTACTCAGAGTTTATTAAAGCTAAATCATAGAGCTGACGATATAAACTCAAATGAATTTGATTAAGGCAGAGAGACCATGGAAAGCATCTAAATGAGGACAGAGATCATTCTAGAAAGCTATGTCATTCACAAAGAGACGATAAGAGGCTAATCAAATAAATGTTTTGAGTTTTTTCTTTTTACTTAATTCCCATTACTGAGATCTTATGCTCCAATGAAAAGTTGCCCCTTCAAAATTCCAATACAAAGTTGCCTCGTGTGAATTACGGCATCAACAAATAGGTCTTCTTTCCTATGAACAGTAACCAGTTAAGTTTAAAAGTTTACGCATTAAGTTTAGGACACATCCATACAAAGGAAAGCATAATTAGGAGAACCTCTTTTATCTAAGGTGAATATGTAGATAAAGGCACTGAGAGCTCCATGATAATTGGAAGTCATAATGATAGAATTGCTTTAAGAGCACATAACTGCAAGGTATCAGAATGACATAGAAAGCATATAAGATAATGCTAATATAAAAGAAATCAGCATTTCCCTTCTTTTGCATACATGCAAATCCTATATCGGACATAATTATCCACAATACAAGAAAAATCTTACCATGTCCCATGAGATGGGCTAAATAATCTTCAGATTTCTTCAGATAGTCTTGACGAAGACATGGCAGCGTCCATGTTAAGTCAAGGATATGAACATCTTTAACTGCCTCCAATCTATACAGTTTACCAGCTTTCCAGATGGGCCCTTTAATAGAAAATTCTGGTTTTACGCCAGAACCTTTTCGGACATTAGCAAATAATTCCACAACCCAACTCTCAAGCATAACAAGAGGTTCTGCAAAAATTGCAAACAATATTATCAGGACAAGATTTATTTAATGCACTAGCACCTCTCAGAAATTTCAGTTCAATTTCACCACATCACTTTAAAACTTAAAGCATGCACAACAAGGCATGACAACTATCAGTTTAAGTGTATTGATACAGAAAACCAAAATTTTACCTCCTCCGATGACCACTAGCTTCATGAGTCCGCCATGGTAATAGTCTCCATACAATTTCAAAATTTGTTCATGCAAATTTATCCCTTTTTCCATAGCATCAGCCAGACTCTTTTTATTCCCTACATTTAAGGAAAACAGCATTTCATATAAACAGTTTAAACAAATGATCACAAAATGGAAGCTAGCAAGCTTACCCCAAAAGAATTTGTTCAAAGGGTGACCATCTACAGATGTATGGCATTGAAGTTGTTGAAGACGACAATCATCATTTTGCAAAGCCTGGTTAAATTCTGCTCATTTTGGTTCACATAGTAGTCAATGAAGAATATGTCAGCTACATACTTAAGTTATAAAATGTAAGTAAGTGAAAACTGAATTTGGTTTCAATATAGAAGAACAATAGTTTTCAATGAGAGTAGTATACCTGAATCAACAGCAAGTACCTCTCGCTCCATAGCTTCCATTTTGACAAGCGGAGAAATGAAAAACTGAGAAAACCTGCTAAAGCAAAAAGAGCAACATAAATAACAAATACCCCCATTTATTACTCAGGATGATACATCAGGTAGAGGTAAAATATGAATGTTGATCAAGATGTAGGGAAAGGAAGAAGAAATTCAGCTAAAACATGAAAAATCCACATCAGTTTCACAATTGTTTTCTAGAAGAACAGCAGTTCATCTTGTTCACATTAATATGAAATAGCCAAAAAAAAAAAAATAATAATAATAATAAGGCAGAACAACAACATGATAATACCGACCTCATGATGCATTAAAAAAAAAAATTCAACCACGCTTTATTAGAACAAAAAACATTAAAAGGAGCAAGAGGACTTTGGTTATCGAAACTCTATGCATAAAGAAATCAGCATTTACCTCATCAATGCACCCTTAAGATACTCTCTTTTGACTTCAAAATGGTAACAGGTATGTTCACTTTCTGTATACGCATTAGATGAGCCACCATGCTTGGACAAATAACTATCATACTAGCACAGAATAGAGTCAAACTGGTTGGACGAATGATAATCATCTTACCAAACACAATTAAATAATTAACAAATACATAACAGTAGCTGAATATGCATAACATTCTAGACCATCGAAATGCAACTAACATGAGATTCAATCAATATAAAAATCCAGCATATTGAACAACAAACGAAACTGTCAGACTCAAACACATTACGTATACTTGACTACTAATTTTTCCTTCAGTAGGATTGGTTGCCGCCTGAAACAAATGCTTCTAAAAACTGATTTTGCTCTAGAAAAAAAAAAAAAAAAAAATCAGAGTACTTGTACACACCCATTTCCTAAGTACACTCACTGAAAAATGTTAAAAATTAGATTTTCAATTAAAATATTTTCACAATTACAACATAAAATCAGTAACAAAATGAAGTAGATGATGTAAACAAATCATTTTAAAAAATTTATTGATGGGTGCGTTTAATAAAATGGGCATGTAGAGTATTTTGATAGGATGCAAATAGCCCCACCCCCATAGAAAATAATTTAGACAAACAGACCTCATTTTCGTCAGGAAATTCAGTACTCCCCATGAAGAGCATGTGTTCTGCAAATTATAAAACCAATCTCAGCTAATTAAACCCATACACACTCCAAAAAATAAGCACAGAAATAAAGGACAAGACGTAACCTAGAAAATGAGCAAGTCCTTGCGCCTCAACAGGATCACAGAAACTGCCTATTCCTACACACATTGCTGCAGCTGCCTACAAATTTTGAAATTAGAACTTCCAATTCAATATTTAAAATCTCAAACTGAAAATCTGATTTAAGAAAAAAACTAAGTACCTTCTTAGTCTGAGAAGAAGTTCCATTTCCTTTCTCTGCTTTCTCATCGTCTTCGTCTTCATCCTCGTCCTCTTCAGATTCTTCGTCTTCATCTGCATAATCAGACGCTCCTTCTTCTTCGTCTTCGTCTTCTTCATCTAGAGTGTTTTCTAGGGTTTTAGAATCGTTGGAGTAAATCTCAGGATCGTGAACAAGCAAAGCACAAAGTCGATTCTCAAGTTGTATTACTCTGTAAAGTCTTCTGTCGTTTGGAGATTTAATTACAGCATCATCGGACGACCAAATGCAACCATTTGCTCCCATTCTTTTCTCACAAGCAGCATTGAGAAAATTTAGCTGCCCGGCCATCAAGTTTCGATTTAAGAAAATGGCTTTTGAAACTGTTTTTCTTTTTTTTTAATTTAGAGAAAATGACATGATTAGGATTAATTAAACACGTAAAATAGGTTAAACCGATAAGATTAAAACATATATAGGCCAAATCATAAATAATGAAAGTTTCTAAAATTTGAAATTTTTCAAAACAAGCCCCACCTATTCACCTCGTCTAATCAAAATTCATTAGGGCAAAAAGCGATTTCTTGAACTAAAGGGAGACTGCAATTTTTTCCAATCGAACCTGCAAATTTGCACCCTAAAATCAATTTCTTGAACCCTAAACCGAATACAGTCGCGATTTCAAGCGATATAGTTGTGATTTCCGATCAATTTGTTGAACCCTAAAATCGATTTCCTTAACCCTAAACGGAATTTGTGCGATTTCAGACGATACAGTCCACATTTCCGATCGAAACTGCAACCTTTGACACCAAATTCAATCCAAAACCATGGCGACACTCACAATGAGGAGGGAAAACCCAGCGCCACCGAATCCTAGATTCGGTGGCGCAAGCGGTTCAATAGGTGCTCTGGTGGATCATCCGTCGGTGAAGGTGGTCCACACGAGAGGAGCGGCCGGCACAAGAGCGAGAGGGAAGAATCGGCAAACGGTTCTGAAGACAAGGAGTCAAGCGAGAATTCAAGCCAGGAGGAGGAGTCCGGCGAGGTCGGAGGCCGAAAAAAGGAGTTGTCCAAGGATTCAGGCGACGAGGAAGAGGCCGACGAAGAAAGGGTATGTTGTTTTGGGAATATTGCTTGTACTGTCGATTAAGCGATCATTTGTATCGCTTAAGCGATTAATCTGTTTTACTCATAATCGCTTAAGCGATACAAAGGATCGCTTAAGCAATTGATTAAGTTTACTCTTGGTCACTTAAGCGATTTCAGATCGCTTAAGCGATCTTGTCGAAGCAGAATCACAAATATAATAAGCAATCTTTTGTATCGCTTAAGAGATTCTTTCAGTTTGCTCTTGGTCGCTTAAGTGATTTCAGATCGCTTAAGCGATCTTGCATGAGGCAAAGTCAAGATCTCTTAAGCGATCCGAAATCGCTTAAGCGACTACAGTGGTAATTTTTTGTTACTGATATTTTGTTTATTAGTTGTTTTGGTTTATTTTTGTTCTTGACATTTTGTTTATATCAATTGTGCAGATTGTGCAGACCGTAAACTGTAGAGACTACGAGTTGGAGCCTATAAGTGAGAAGGTACCCTACTTCCCTGCAAGGGTGACGATGAGGTCGGGTTGGGATGCTTTTGACAGAATAAGGGACATTTTAGCTGGAATGAGGAATGGTGAAAGAGATTTCCATCACACTTGTTTAAGTCAGTTTTTAAGAATCGGAACAAATTGGAAAAAGGCATTTTGGGGGTAAGGAGTGCATTACATGTTGCTGCACTCAGTAAAATGCAACAAAAAAAAAAAAAGAAATGTGGTTCGTGGTGGACGGAAAGCCACTACGATTTGGGATGATGGAGTATGCCTTGGTGAAGGGCTTAGGATGCGGGGAAGTGCCAAATAAGGTGGAGACAGACGCAATAAGGACGAGTCTAGGAGCTATAAGGTTTCATAAGAAAGTTTTGAGGGGGCAAAGTCTATTACAGGACACGTTTTAGAGGAGAGGCTAGAAACAGTTCAGTTTAATGATGGAGAGAAGATAAAAGTGTGCTTGCTATTGTTTTTACATTCTATCTTATTGGCTGGTGACTCAACAAAAGCTGTTGAGAAAGATTGGTTGTTGTTTGCAAGCGACTTGGAGTTCTTTAATTCTTATCCGTGGGGGACGGATATCATTTGAAGCGAACCATCAACGGCTGAAAAAAACCCGGACATGGCATTAAAGCATGCCCAATGGGTTAGGAAGGATAAACCAAGCACGTATAATTTGTTTGGCTTCCCATGGGCAATGCAGGTAAATATTAATAGCTTTATGTTATATTTTTTATAATATATGTGTTTGAATTATGATAAGGACTGTTTTTTTACAATGTAGGCTTGGATGTCCAAGGTCATCCCTGTCTTCGCTAAGGCGGGGGGGAAGAGCAACAGTTTGGATGTGCAACAGCAATTTCCTAGGATGTTGCAGTGGCATGTCGGGAGGTGTAACCATTCGGATTACGACCAAATAGAGATTAAGATTCAAGCGGCTAGGGTAAGATTAAAGGATTAAGCTTTTGAATATGCAGTTGCTTTAAAATGTCGCTTCAATCTGACTGATTTTGTTTCTTATTACAGGGAGTCGTCCGTCCCTTTCTCACCATTACTAGGGATGAAGCGGAAGAGGACTATGTCACATCTTTCAAAGCACTGGAGGATGAAAGGGATGAACGGATAAACCGCCTGATGCGGGACCTAAGAAAGGTCACGCATGTGACGACAGTTGCAGGGCCATTGCTTGACAACGTCGTTGATGCCGAAGACTATAAAGCTCCAATGGGCGGGAGGCCTGAGGATGAGGAGGAGAAGAGGGAGGAAGAGGTTCGTATGCCTCAGCAAACTGGTACAACAAGTATCGCTTTGCCGAGACATCAACATCGGGAGAATGAGGTTGTTGACCTCATAAACGGCCTGTTTGAGAGTTTTACAACAGCCGTTTATGCAAGGTTTGACAAAATGGAAGAGTGCATGAAAAGGGTGGATGAGAAAGTGGATAAGCTGGGAGAGGAAGTTGGTACAGTGGAGGAGGAAGTTGATACAATGGAGGAGGAAGTTGGTGGAGAATTAAAGGCGGTTGAAGTGCAAACTGGCTTGAAAAGAGAGAGCCAAAAGAGCAAGTTTGTGAAATCGCCTGACATGGTAGTGACATAGGTAAAGAAGAAGAAAATTAAGAAACAAATGGAGGAGGTTGAGGAGGTTGGTGGAGGAAGTGGGGCGGTGTAACGTCCCGTTTGAGGTACGTACTTAAGATTTGCTGTATTAGTTAAAAGTTTACTGTTTCAGTATCAATTGAGTTTGTATGTTGAGTTGGTTGAGTTTTGGTGAAGTTTGGAAATCCAATCTTGGCAAGGCCGAAGCCCTTATTGCGGCGGAGGAGCTACACCCACGGGTAGGTTACGCCTGTTTCTGAGCGGAGAAAGTTCTTCGTCGCGGCGACGAGCCTAATAAAAAGTTTCTTGAGTTTTCTAGAGAATGCTTCCTTGGGGCATAATGACCATTCTACCCCTAATTAGTAGGAATAGTGGGGAGTAAAATGTAAGGAAATTAAGTAGAGAATGTGTTGGTAATAAGGGTGTATTTGCAAAGAATCAAAGGATATGGATGTAATTTCCAAGGAAGAGTAAGGGCAAAATGGGAAATGATGGTTATAATATGAGTTAAAAAGAGTTAAAGTGTAGAGAAACCTTTTATTCATTCTTTTCCACCGCCATATCCATTCTCTAATTTCTCTCAATCTTCCATTCAATTTTCCTAAGATTTCTAAGGGATTTAAGAGAGTTTTTGAGTAATTTTGAGTAGAGATTTCAACTAAAGCATCCTAAGGTAAGGATTCTTGCTTTAGATGTGAGTTTTGCTTATGGTTATATTAAAGTCTTATATTGTTATTATTGTTCTTGTTGTTGTTTTAAGTTGAAGAGAGAAGACAAGATAATAAAGGAAAGGAAAAGTCACTTTTTCCCAAGGTAAGTAAATCAAACCAAGTTGAGTTTTGAATAAGCTTTTGAGTAAAGATTGTGTATGTATATGTATGTATTATGCTTGCTGAGAAATTGAGATGTTATGAGTATTTATCTATGTTGATATGAATTTAATTGAGTTATGAGAAGTGTTGTGATTGCATAATGATAAGTTGAGTTTGAGTTGAAGTTGGAGGAGTTGTGTATGAATATTTTTGGGAGTGTTTTCTTTGACAGGAAATTAGATTGTATGAGGGAATTTTCCTCCCATTTTGGATGATTAAAGAGAAGGGTAGAGTTATAGATAAGTAGAGCTTTGGTATGCACATGAGTTGTTTGAGGAAATGCCTAAGTGAAATCTGCCCTGTCACAGCCGTGACTTTCTAAGTGAATTTTGGGCATCTTACGGATTGAACTGGGCTGAGATCAAAACATCAAAGTTGTAGCCCTGTTTTTAAGCTTTAAAACTAGATTAAAACCGTAACAATCCAATGTGTATAACGCAAGTTATGCCCTTTTTAGTGCGACCTGTGCAGAATGACTGTTTTGATGCAATATTGCATTTGACATTTCATAAGTGCATTAGTGAGCATGAGTTGTCCATACACATTGTTTATGCACTTAAGAAGTAGCTTGAGACATAGTAGAGAATGTGAGTATAAGCTACTTTAAGAGTAAAGAAAGAGAAAGAGAGAACGAGCGCTAGAGAACGAAGAGAAAAAAGAATAGAGTAGGTTATGCGATGGGGAACCCTGTGAGTAATGGGTAGAGTTTCCCACATGTACGCCGCATTGAGAGAGCGGCATGAGTATGAGAGAGAGAAGTGGTGTAGCCCTTGAGAGTGCATGCCGGATGAGGGCTATGCCCGAAGTACCCGAGAGAGATTATACACTCACATGGCCAAGGGTTCGAATCCATGCATGGCAGTCGATCGGCTAGTATGAGTAGAAGTCACGTAGAGTGGGAACGAGTCCCAACCGTGCCTCCGGTAAGATGAGGCCGTGACCACTAAAGAGAGTTAGTAGAAAAGAGTTATGAGAAAGAGAAAGTAGAGAGAGAGGAGTATAAATAGAGAGTAAATGAGAATTATAAGGAAAGAATTAGAGACAAAGTTACGGGGATAGATGAGTAGAGGATTTACTTACTGAGCATTAGTTGTGCTCACCCCGTTATTTTTCATGTTTTGCAGGATCTAGGTGAGGACACGGTCGGATGGGCGTCGGCAAGCGAAGGGAAATGGCTACTCTGTCCATCTTATTTTTGATGTTTTGTACATGTTACAATGTTTGTGAAAAGAATAATTATGTACATATATATGTTTAATAAAAGAAAAATTTGGGCCCAACCTTTTATACTACTTTATATGTATTTTATTATGTACATGTTTTGTGAGTATTTGAGTAGAAAACGGCTATTACAGGCGGTGATAATAGAGGAGGGTGAGGTGGGAGGCGAAGGAAGCAGGGATGTAAAAATGGAGAAAGGGGGAGGAAGTAGGCAATTGAAATTGGACTCAAATGTCGATTTGTATAGGCCAATAGAGGAAAAGAAAAAACTCTTATATGCCTATTACAATGGATCAGGAAGTAATGGTCATATAAAGTGTAAGACAGGGGATTATCCCCGGGAATGGTTTGAGAAGTTGTTGACGATGTGCACGTGGCTTGAGGACTCGGTGAGTTATTTTCGCTTAATTTTCCTTATTTTTTGGCACTGATGAGGCTATGATAAACTACTGATGGTGATCTGTTGTATCCCGACTATCACCGATGTAGCGTTTGGCCAAACGCTTGTTTCGACATATCGCACTTTAATTAAAAATGTCGTTGCTAGTGGTGCAGCAAAAGGACCGAAGCGAAAAAGATTGGCCCCAATACAGTTGTACTGCATCCCTGATGATTTTCATTTTGATGACAGAATAATGAAGTATATACAAAGGGATCGGCTCAAATATGGCCATGGTTGGGCCTTTGTTAAAAGAGTGTACTGCATCATCCTCGTCAAAGAGATGCACTAGATAACAGTCGTTGCGCATCTAGAGGAGGGGTTGCTGAAGATCATTGACTACAACCCCACTATTTGTCGAGACAAGCAGTTGGAGGTCGAGTTGGAGCCATTGTCCAGGTTGTTCCCGCGGCTGTTGTGTGACAGCGGGATGTTTGCTTACTTGGGTAATCAAGTACTAACCGGAAAGTGGCCAATTAAGCACTCTACTGGCCCAATAAATGAGTCAAGATAAATTTTGTATAAAACTAACTTAGATAAAACTAACTTACATAATACAATTGTTCTATAAGTTTATTCTAATGCTAATGTCTTCTTCCTATTGTAATGCTGAATGTGGGGCATATGCCCTAAAATTTATTGAGTTCGACATGACTAACACCCCGATAGACGGGTTGAATGACGAAACAATGAGATACTGTCGAGAGGTTTGGGCTGTCGACTGCTTCCATAGGCAGATGGATCCGTTTTGAGTGAGCAGAACCCAATAAAAAGGTGTAAAAGTTGAACTTTGAATTTTGTAGTTTATGTGATGTTGATGTTGAAACTTGGGTTGTGGTGCTAATGCTGCAGGTGTCATGCTTACATGGAGCTTTACCGAAAGACATGGACTGAGTGAACTTCTCACCTACTCACTCTGTAACTTTTTTACGTGTTTTTTTTTTATTTACAAAAGTTGACGTGTTTGCAAGTTTGTGCTGGACAATTTTGCAGGTTCCTGGCAAACAATGAGAGGAAACTTCTCAAAGGCTAGTTGGCAAGAGGAGGCATCTGCAATAAAGGCTACTGGGAATGCATGGTACCAAACAATGATCTCAGAGAGGTTGCTGGCAAACAGAATTCGAAAACTTCTCAAAGGTTGGTTGGCAGAAGGAGGCATCGCAATAAAGGGATTGTGCAAAGGTGTTAGTGACATTAAACTCTTTGGCATCAAAAAGTAAATTAAAGGCAGTGTATAGGAAATTCTTGTGTTGTGGCTCTTCTTGTGGTAGCCAAAAGCATTGTGCTTGCAGAATCATTGTAAAGAATTGGATCTGACATTTGGGAGATATTTTTTTTTTTGTCCATATAAGATATCTCATTAGCAGTTTGAATTTACTATGTATGGTGTGATCATTTGCTTCACCCAAGTTGGATAATGGTTTTTCAGCGTTTTGTTTCATTTTGTGTATCACTACAACGTGTGATGTACTGGTGTGATTATTTGATTCACCACAGTTGGGGCTAATGGTTAGCTTGTCCATATATTTCGATATTTGCCGCATCCCATGCCTATTTTTTATTTTGTGTTTTGATAAACAGGTTACATTGATGTCTCTTATATTTTGATGAGTGATGTACAAATGTTTCCCAATCACAGTCATTTCGAAATTAATTAACTTAAAGAATGGCATGGTACCAAACAATTATGTATATGATCGACCACATATATCTCTTAAACGACCAAGACTTTTCCAGATATGATCGCTTAAGCGATCTCAAATCGCTTAAGCGACCAAGAGTCTATTACAAAGTATCGCTTAAACGATACATAAGATCGCTTAAGCGATTACCCATCTGGGCAGATGTTCATTCTGCCTTGGCCAAGATCACTTAAGTGATCCCAAATCGCTTAAGCGACAGAGACTCGTTTAGGAAGAATCACTTAAGCAATACATAAGATCGCTTAAGCGATCATAGATCTGGCCAGATATTCATTCTGCCTCGGACAAGATTGCTTAAGCAACCAAGAGTCTTTTAAAAAATCGCTTAAGTGATACAAATGGATCGTTTAAGCGATCATAGATCTGGGCAGATTCATTCTGCCTTGGCCAGATCGCTTAAGCGATCTCAAACCGCTTAAGCGACCAGGAGTATTTTACGAAAATCGCTTAAGCGATACAAATGGATAGCTTAAGTGATTTTTGATCTGGGCATCTGTCGCGGGCTAGATTC
The DNA here is from genome assembly GCA_026225825.1 of Pistacia integerrima. Taxonomy (NCBI): domain Eukaryota; kingdom Viridiplantae; phylum Streptophyta; class Magnoliopsida; order Sapindales; family Anacardiaceae; genus Pistacia; species Pistacia integerrima. The sequence continues at coordinate 20,367,211 of CM047750.1, read as the reverse complement.
CTTAAGTGACCAGGAGTAAAAGCAAAGAATCACTTAAGCGATACAGACGGATCTCTTAATCGACCAGAGTAAAAACAAAGAATTGCTTAAGCGATACAGACGGATCTCTTAACCGACTATGTAAATACAGAGGATCGCTTAAGTGATCCTATGTATTCGGATATTATTTATTGTATTTCAGAGCATCGATTAACCGATTAATGCTATGCTAAACATATAGGGTTTACGATTCGTTCAGTAGACTATGATCGTTATTATATTTATATTAAACATATAGTTCTTTTATGTCAGTACGAAACATATAAGGTATAAAATGTTTACGTCTATGCTAAACATATAGGGTTTATGATTCGTTCAGTGGATTATGACCGTTATTATATTTATATTAAACATATAGTTCTTTTACGTAAGTATGAAACATGTAAGGTGTAGAATGTTTACGTCTATGCTAAACATATAGGGTTTACGATTCGTTCAGTGGACTATGACCGTTATTATATTTATATTAAACATATAGTTATTTTATGTCAGTATGAAACATGTAAGGTGTAGAATGTTTACGTCTATACTAAACATATAGATTTATGATTCGTTCAGTGGACTATGACCTTTATTATATTTATATTAAACATATAGTTCTTTTATGTCAGTATGAAACATATAAGGTGTAGAATGTTTACGTCTATGCTAAACATATGGGGTTTACAATTCATTCAGTGGACCATGACCGTTATTATATTTCAAAAGTAACCATGGAATCTTAGTGAACATATGTTCTTCTTCTTTGTTCAGAACATAAACGGTGCGTTTGGTTGAATATTCCTATAAATATTACAAATCCTATTCCCAAAATATTTCTTTGTTTAATTATTTAGGAAATATTAGTATTTTTTTAATAAATGTTAGACCCATTAACTGAATTAATTTCATTAATACCCCCTAAAAAAGTTTAAAAATTAATAAAAACACCCCCACTCACCCAACTTCCCAGATTCTGACTACCACCGACGGCTACAAATGACCAGAAATGGCGAGTATTTCACAGATGTGACATTTTCTAGCCAGATCCACAAAGTGGATCGGCGAGGGGAAAAAACCCACATCGCCATCATCGACTTTCAAAGAAATGGCCGATGTTGACGGTCAACGATGGCCAAATCTTGGGCATCGTTGACCAAAAACGACGGCCATATATTTGGCCGTTGCAGATGGCCAGATGTGGACTTTTTTCGTGCATCAAGGCGGCCGGTCTGGTGGTGATCTGGCTGTTAGGCCGTTACGCTCGCCGGTAGTCGATCCGGCTGAAAAAGGCCATGCTCGATGCCCTGTATCAGGCTGATCCAGAGGCCGCTATGTGTCATAACACCCTTTCTCGGTAGGATTCCGGTAGTGGTGGCTGGAATTTGGGAAGTTGGGTAGGTAGGGGTGTATTTGTTAAATTTTAAAATTTTTTGTTGGTCGACTAAGCGATCGTACTAAAAGGAACTTCGTTTACACAGGGTCGCTTAAGTGATCGTAGATATCGCTTAAGCGATTCTTTTCCTTTTCACTTGGTCGATTAAGCGATCATGTGATTGGCAGAATCAAATCTGCCGAGGTGCATGATCGCTTAAGCGATCCGAGATATCACTTAAGCGATTCTTGTCTTTTTGTCTTGGTCGATTAAGCGACCTGTGATATCGCTTAAGCAATCCTGTTTGAAAAACCCTTTGTCGCTTAAGCGATATAGTTAGTCGCTTAATTAAGCGATCATGGGCAATATATACTTTTCCAGCTTTTCTCCTGAATTTTGACAAACTAAAATTACTAACACGTATTAATTCCATACTTTCGCCTCAATTTGACAACCAAATTCCAAACTAAAATCACCAACAAATATTTAGGCCATGTAACAAGAAATATAAAGAATGATTTATTAAAGGTAACAATAAAATTTAAAACATCAATAATTGAAAACAATAACTCATCAACGGTTGGCCTTCGCAACTCCCTGAATTTCATCCTTCTTCGAACCTAATTTTCTGGATTTGCATGTGATTACTTCTGGCAACTGCTTCTCTTGTGGCCAGGTTGCTTGCAAATTGAGTGCTTATTCATCTTTCGGGGAACCTCAGAGGCTGATGGAATACGCTTAACTCTTTTTCTCCCCTTTACTGTCTTCTTGAATGGTGGATGGATGATAATGTCAGCCAACTCTAGCGGCACTACCCATTGCTCTTCTGGAGGCACTGGATATATTGTTTCGGAATAAGCTAGCTGATGGGAATGCAAAATGTCATATTTACCCCCCTTAATGTCTAGTCTTTTATACTTATTTGCTGCTTAAATATACTCATTATTATTCTATTTTGATTTAGGAAGCAAATGGAATTGTTAATTGCGAAACGGAACTAATTAAGTGAATTCGGACAGTTTCACCACTGCTTCGTAATCTGGGCATAACTCTCTCATCCGAGCTCCGATTGAGATGATTCAAAATGCTGTGGAACAATAAGAAATAGATCTAAAACTTTCATGTTTTGAGTTTGGAGAGCTACTCTCTGCATCAAGGTTGTAATCGGGCTTGAAGTTGACGCATCTGCATTGCCGACGTTCTGGAACGTTCTGACTTGTCATGCAAGTCAGTCTATTATTGGACGTTTTGAAGACATGCTACACGAAAGTTACAGCTGGAAACACCACTTTCCTATTTTATTTTAGGACTTTATTTTATTTCCAATTAATTAGATTAGGATAAATGTTATTTTAGGATAGTAGAATATTTTTTAGGAGATTTAGTGGAATTCAAATACTTGAATTGGATATGTTTAAAAGGAGAGAGAGATCAGATTGAGGACACACACCACGCCTCTCTCTCTTTTCTTCTCTGGAATTTTCTTTCTTTTTGGAGTTTTTGTTTATGGCCATGAGTGGCTGATTTTTGTAACTTGGTGAAGGAAACGGAGACCTCGGAATCAACCAAGCGTGAGATCTAATCTATTTTACTTAGGTGTTCAATTTTCGTGTTTGAGTATTGAATGTTATTCTGTGCATATCTTCATGATTGATGCATTTAATTACTAGGAGGCCTACTAGTGAATTATTTGTTGCAATCTACTGCTAAGTTTGATATCAAATCCGTAATTGTTTGATCCCTCTAACTTGTGAAGCAATTAGGGTTAATAATTTCTTTGCGTCGAATTAGTAATCTTAAGAGGAACATTCAACTAAATTAAATACAACCGCTTGTGTTTGTGTTGTTTAGCTTCATCGATTTCTCTAATTCTTAAGGTTGCCATTAGATTAAATCTTTAGCGCTTGTCTAGGGTTGTTTAATGGTAAGATTAATTAAGATCGCTTGTTTCCTAATTAATTACAATTAAGGAGAGATAGGAAAATAGTTCCAACGGTGAATATTCAAAGTAAGAATTGATTTACTTTTGCATCAATGATCAGTTGTAAGATTCCGATGGTGGATGTTGACAGAGACCAAGTTTCGTTATTTTGATTGATTTTCGATTTGAATTGTTTTTGTTTTTCCTGAGATTGTTTTATGTTTTTACTCAAAACCCCCCAGCCTTGTTCACATAACCGAAAATTTGGCTAGACACTCTTTGTGGGATCGACCCTTGCTTACCCTATTTACAGTTTAATAGTTAGGTTAGAAAGGTTATTAATCTTGGTTGCCTACGACAGCACACCAGATTTTAGCGCCGTTGCCGGGGAGTGATCCTAGTTGATTTTTTGTTTTTGTGTTTGTTGTAATTTTTATTGCGTTTTTGTTATTTTTTTCTTATCTTGCAGAAAAAAAAAAAAAAGAATCTGAACAGTAGTACTATTCATAAGAGAAATTTTGGTTGAACTAGGAGTGCTACGAGTACTTGTTTGGAAGAAAATGAAATTCTGAGCAAAACTTGAAATTAATTTCTAGCCCTACCCTCTCGTTGTCAAATTCAAACATTTAGATAGGGTTTTTGGCATTTTTGTGTTTCTATCATTTAAAAAAAAAAAAAAAAAAATTCTTTAATTAATTTTTTTATTTTCTGGTTGGTTTTCATTATTTGACATTTATTTCTTTTGTGAGTTTCTATGTTTTATGACCAGGTCCTCTCATCTTGGTGATTTAACATTTGACCCAGAAATAGAGAGCACTTTGCGAGGTTAAGGAAGGAAGCTCAGAGAAATTCTGTGGAAAGCAATTTTGATTTAGAAGAGGAGGACGTCATGGCTGGAAATTGGACTTTGAAAGAGCTTGCTGCTCCTGATTTGAATCAAACACCTTTATGCATAACGTTTCCTGTTTTAGATGCTGCCACTACTTTTGAATTAAAATCTGGACTAATACATCTCTTGCCCACTTTTCATGGTCTTGCAGGTGAAGATCCTCACAAGCATCTAAAGGAGTTTTATGTGGTTTGCACGAGTATGAAACCTACGGGGGTGACCGAGGAGCAAATTAAATTAAAAGCTTTCTCGTTTTCTTTGAAGGATTCGGCTAAGGATTGGCTTTATTAACTACCCTCCGAAACTATAACCACATGGAACGAGATGAAGAGATTATTTCTGGAGAAATATTTCCCAGCTTTGAGGGCAACCAACATCCGGAAAGAAATTTGTGGTGTAAGGCAGCATAACGGAGAGTCCCTACATGAATACTGGGAACGCTTTAAGAAATTGTGTGCAAGTGCCCCCATCATCAAATTAGTGAGCATTACTGATTCAGTACTTCTATGAGGGCCTTACATACACTGATAGGAGCATGATTGATGCTGCAAGTGGAGGAGCTTTAGTGGATAAAACTCCTGAGGCCACGAGAAACTTGATTGCAAATATGGCGGCCAATTCTCAACAGTTTGGTAGTAGGCTTGACCTTCCATCTAGGCGTGATAATGAGGTAAATATTTCCTCCTTTGAACAAAAAATCTCGAGTCTAACTTCTGTTGTTTGTTATATGGCTATAGGTAATATGCAAACAGTGAAGGCTTGTGGAATTTGTTCAGTAGTAGGGCATCCAACTGATATGTGCCCAACTTTTCAAGAGGAGCCTATTGAGCAAGTGAATGCAGCGGGTGGTTTTCCTGGACAACCGCAAAGGAAGTATGATCCTTATTTAAGCACATATAACCCTGGATGGAGGGATCACCCTAATCTTGGCTATGGGAATCCACAAGTGAATCAGCCCCACCATCAAAACTGCCCAAATTACCAGCAGTACAAGCAGCCATACCCCCTAGACAACAACCGGACCAAACTACTAATTCTGGTATGTCTTTAGAAGATATTGTTAAGTCTCTTGCTACTAATACTTTGCAATTTCAATAGGAGACAAGGGCCAGTATTCAAAGTTTGGAGAATCAGATGGGACAGATGGCAACCATAATTAATAAGCTGGAGGCATAAAGTTCGGGGAAATTACCCTCTCAAATGGTGGTGAATCCAAGAGAAAATGTAAATGCAATCGTCTTGAGGAGTGGTAAAGAGGTTGAGGTTCCAGTAAAGGCAGCCCCTGCATTGTCGAAGGGAGAAAAGGAGAAAGACGTCATTGTTGACAAGAACGTTCCCAACGATGATGGCATTCCTAAGCGTAAGTTTCCACCTCTGTCTGATTATAAATAGGTACCACCTTTTCCTCAAGCTTTGGCAGAATCTAGAAAAGATGAGCAGAACAGAGATATATATGAGACTTTTCGTAGATGTAAGGTAAATATTCCACTCTTAGATGCTATTAAACAAGTACCTCGTTATGCTAAATTCTTGAAAGAATTGTGTACACTTAAGAGGAAACAGAAACTAAAGGGGTGTGAAAAGGTGAGAGTAGGAGAAAATGTTTCAGCAGTGATTTAGAGAAAACTTCCAGCGAAGTGCAAAGATCCAGGTATGTTTACTATCCCTTCATCACGATAGGTAACACTAGGTTTGAGAAAGCCATGATAGACTTAGGAGCTTCTATTAATGTCATGCCATATTCCATATATGCTTCTTTGAAACTTGGACGTTTGAATAAAACTGGTGTTGTAATTCAATTAGCTGATGGATCTAATGCTTATCCTAAGGGTGTAGTTGAGGATGTTTTGGTACAAGTTAATAACTAAGTTTTCCCTACTAATTTCTATGTGCTTGATATGGAAAATAATGATCAAACTGCTCCTATTTTGTTAGGAAGATTTTTCTTAAAAACATCCAAGACTAAGATAGATGTTCATAGTGGCATACTTACTATGGAATTTGATGGTGTAATTGTTAAGTTTGACATTTATGATGCCATGAAATATCCTAATGATGATGATGATAATCATGTTTATTCTATTGATGTGATTGATTCTTTAGCATAGGAAGTGTTTGAACTCGATGGAAAAGATGGATTGGAAGTTGCCATTAGTAAGCATCTTGAGAAAGGGAATGAGGAGTTTGCCTTGAGTACAGACTTGTAGGAAACTGTTGCAGCGTTGAATGATTCTCCAAAGTTACAACAACAGTCAGGTAACGTTTCTTATATTGCATTACCAATTTCTAACGAGAGGCCTTTACCCTCTGTTTTGCAGGCCCCCGTTCCAGATTTGAAGCCTCTCCCTAGTTACTTGAAGAACGTGTTCCTTGGAGACGGAAGAATGTTACTTAGTGCATCGCAAGAAGAAAAGCCTTGAGTCGAGCCAACGACAATAAACAAAGGCGCTGCTTGGGAGGCAACCCAAGGGGAGTTTGTTTTCTTATTCTCGCATTTTAAATTTTGGTTATTTTTGCCTTTTCTTTGCATTTCATCTTACATTGGGGACAATGTCAGTTTTAAGTGTGGGGGAAGGGATTTAGGTTGTGTTTTAATTGTTTTAATTAAAAAAAAAAAACAAAAACAAATAGTTTTTTTGTTTTTAGGAAGGTTTATGCTTTAAGTCATGTCTTTGAATGTCTAGTGATGCATGAAATAGTAACTTGACTTTGTTGTTGAGCATATTCCTTGACTTAGGATGTTAGCAATATTTCATAAAATAGAGTTAATCATATTTGAATCTTTGTAGTTTTGAAACAATATGTCTTGAGAAGTTGTGTGAACTTGGTGACGAAGCATGATTGAGGAGTGTATAACAACCCTTAGGAAAAAAAAAAAATTTGTTTCTCTTAAGCTAGTCCTAAATTTGGGTTTAAGCAAATAGGAAAAAGAAAAGAAAGGTATGTGGTGAGTCAAGATGGAGTGTAAAACGCACTCACTCATAAACACAACCATGAAATGAGATGGAGCATAAAATGCGCTCATTCTTTTTCAAAACAGAAAAAAAAAAAAAAGATAATAATAATAATAATTTCCCTAGTTTGCTACCCAATTTGTAGTAGTAAAGAAAGCAAGATTGAGGAAAAAAGTTGAGAGGGGAGTTGTACATGAATTGGTTGTGATTAGTTTCCTTGTTTGCATTGGCTGATTAAGAGTAATTGTGGAAGATGATGAAGAGAGATGAATGTCATTAACTCTGTTTTATTTTATTTTGCTGCTTCCTAAGTTAGGTATGAATATGCATGGATTAAATATTGTTGCTTATGCATCATGCTGATGTTCTTGATATGACTTGAGTGTAATGTTTGTTTGAATTAGTTTGCCCGAGGACGTGCAAAAGCTAAGTGTGGGGGAATTTGATGGGAATGCAAAATGTCATATTTACCCCCCTTAATGTCTAGTCTTTTATACTTATTTGCTGCTTAAATATACTCATTATTATTCTATTTTGATTTAGGAAGCAAATGGAGGTGTTAATGATGAAACGGATCTAATTAAGTGAATTCAGACAGTTTCGCCACTGCTTCATAATCTGGGCATAACTCTCTCATCCGATCTTCGATTGAGATGATTCAAACTGCTGTGGAACCATAAGAAATAGATCTACAACTTTCATGTTTTGAGTTTGGATAGATACTCTCTGAATCAAGGTTGTAATCGGGCTTGAAGTTGACACATCTGCACTACCGACGTTCTGGAATGTTCTGACTTGTCATGCAAGTCAGTCTATTATTGGACATTTTGAAGACATGCTGCACGAAAGTTACAGCTGGAAACACCACTTTCCTATTTTATTTTAGGACTTTATTTTATTTCCAATTAATTAGATTAGGATAAATGTTATTTTAGGATAGTAGAATATTTTTTAGGAGATTTAGTGGAATTCAAATACTTGAATTGGATATGTTTAAAAGGAGAGAGATCGATTGAGGACACACACCACGCCTCTCTCTCTTTTCTTCTCTGGAATTTTCTTTCTTTTTGGAGTTTTTGTTTATGGCCATGAGTGGCTGATTTTTGTAACTTGGTCGAAGGAAACGGAGACCTCGGAATCAACCAACTGTGAGATCTAATCTATTTTACTTCAGTGTTCAATTTTCGTGTTTGAGTATTGAATGTTATTCTGTGCATATCTTCATGATTGATGCATTTAATTACTAGGAGGCCTACTAGTGAATTATTTGTTGCAATCTACTGCTAAGTTTGATATCAAATCCGTAATTGTTTGATCCCTCTAACTTGTGAAGCAATTAGGGTTAATAATTTGCTGCGTCAGGAATTAGTAATCTTAAGAGGAACATTCAACTAAATTAAATACAACCGCTTGTGTTTGTGTTGTTTAGCTTCATCGATTTCTCTAATTCTTAAGGCTGCCATTAGATTAAATCTTTAGCGCTTGTCTAGGGTTGTTTAATGGTAAGATTAATTAAGATCGTTGTTTCCTAAGTAATTACAATTAAGGAGAGATAGGAAAATAGTTCCAACGGTGAATATTCAAAGTAAGAATTGATTTACTTTTGCATCAATGATCAGTTGTAAGATTCCGATGGTGGATGTTGACAGAGACCAAGTTTCGTTATTTTGATTGATTTTTTAATTGAATTGTTTTTGTTTTTCCTGAGATTGTTTTCTGTTTTTACTCAAAACCCCCCAGCCTTGTTCACATAATCGAAAATTTGGCTAGACACTCTTTGTGGGATCGACCCTTGCTTACCCTATTTATAGTTTAGTAGTTAGGTTAGAAAGGTTATTAATCTTGGTTGCCTACGATAGTACACCACTAGCATGTAGTGATCTGCCATATAGAGAGGGGAGCAAAGTTCCATGTAAATTCTTGAACCAGAATCTGGCTTCCATTGGTGTTTCAGTACTGCTAGTGCATGAGGACAACGTAAACGTTGAATGCCAAGCACTTTACAGCTACAAGTTTTCCTAACAAGGTTAACTAGGGCATCTGAACCATAGTTGCGCATAGTGAACTCTTGAGCATTAAGAGGATAGGCAAACAGTGCATTTGGCAATTCCATACGTTCTCGCAATTATTTTTATTTTTAAATGCGGAACAAGGGTTGCAGTAAAATTATCTGACTCCGTACGACGCTCATGGAACCACCGTGACAATGTCCTTTGGATTGCATCAAAAAGTGCAACTATTGGAAACTCTCTTTTTATTAACAACTTTGAATTTATGGACTCCGCTATATTCGTGGTCATGATATCAAACCTTCTTCTAGGAAAGTAAGCTCTACTCCATCACTCGAAACCAACATCATGCTCAAGATACTTAGCAACTCTATCATCCTTGATTCGGATTTGCTGGAAGTGCTCCTCGAACTCATCAACCCTATAAGCTTTTGCTGCCATGTAGTATGTCTGAAGGAGACTAGCACACTTAAACTTTTGTTTTATGTTCTCACCAAGGTACCTTATACAGAATTTGTGATGTGCTTGACCGTAAATAGTGGCAATCCCCTTCTTTATAGAGTTGTGCCTATCAGATATTATGCACACTTGTCACTGTCATGCACTATCGTATGTATTGCTAAAAAATCCAAGTCCACAACTCGTCATTCTTAGAGTCAACCACACACCGTGCAATAGGATATGTGTGATTCTCGCTGTCCTGTGCAGTGGCCACCAACAATGTACCTCCATACTTTCCTGTCAGAAAGCAACCATCAACAGCCAACACCTTTCTCATGTTTACAAAACCCCTTATAGCAAAACCCGTAAGCAACAAAAAAATATTTAAACATCATATTCCTGTCCCACTTCAAAGTCGTCTTGCTACCTTGGTTTGTCAACTCAAGCATATAACAGTACGCTTCTAATACTGAGTACCCGTGCTCCGGCGTGCCCCTCATAAAATCTTGCGCATGTTGTCTCCCTTTCCAGCATTTCCAATAACTAACAGCACATCCCAACTCTGTGCGCACAAGTCTCTGAATGTCTTTAGAAGATGGACCTTTCTCTCAAGTGAACTGACTTTTGACAAATTGTCCAATAACATCAGCGGACGCTTGTCGATGCTCACTTGAAATATGTCCTAAACCACAAGTGTGATCATGGGTATATGTGCTAAGAATAAATTTTTTCGACTCCACCAATCTTCTACAATAAACCCGCCACTTGCACTTTCGGTCACGACATGCAACCGTCACAGCACATGAATTTGACTTTTTGGTGAAGAACTCAAAATTACCTCTTACGACAACAAGTTTTAGCTTCCTCACCACTTCCTCTTTGTTATCAAATAAATACCCTATGCACAACTCCGATCCATCCGTAAAAACATGAGCTGATTCACTACTACCTGCAATTGCCCCCTATGAACCTATATAAATGACAATAGTGTTCTCTTCCTCACAATCTGCGTCTTCTGCATTATCTGTATTTAAAGGAATCTCTACATCTGTGGGAACATCTATGGGGTCCTCCTCCTCAACATTTTTAATCGGCCCCCCATCACCAACCTCTTCTACAGTGTCCTCCTCGCCATCCAATTCACTGTCTACTCTTGATTTTTCAACTAACAAATCAATGGCATCATAGTTCAAATTAAAAACAAGCAAATCTTCGCCTACTTCCTCGTTATCCCCTTCCTTTGAACCAAATTCCAGCGGTTTTTCTATAAAAGAAACCCTTAAAATCGGCCTCGAACCATTATTGGCCACATCAATCATATATAACTTCACACTTTCATCCGACTTTAATATAGCAGGAGGTACCTTATAATGTTCAGGAACTCTGCTTAAAACATACTTCACAACTATATCACTACGTGAGCAACTCAAATTACCTCATCTAATTATTTCATCAATCAACTCATCAAAACTAACCTCTGTGCTCACAGCAATTGGTATAACTTCTTTGCTCTTCCCAATCCACTTCCAACTACTTTCTTCCTCCACCCACTCACCAAAATATTCAACACCCAAAACAACTTGTCCCATGTGTAATAATAGCCAACTACCTGTAATGCAAGAAAAAATATATTCTTAAATGTTGTACTAAGGGTTCAAATATTTAAAAAAAAATCTGTACAGTCGCTTATATGGTCTGCTGTATCGCTTAAGCGATCAAGTGTATCGCTTAAGTGATCCAGTATAAATAACCATGATCACTTAAGCGATCTTATGCCATTTATTGATCGCTTAAGCGATCTGCTCCTATACACCAGACTTTTACTAGATCGCTTAAGCGATCTTATGCCACATACCTGATCGCTTAAGCGATCTATCTCCTGCATTACCAGGACCTACCAGATCGCTTAAGCGATCCATCATACCTAGAACACATTTTCAGTCATCTCCACCTACAATCGATCTGTCATACCCAAAACACATACCTAGAACAAATTTTTAACAAATTTCACTCCTTTCAACTTGCATTACATCAAACACAACCCAACAACCTAAACAACTAAATCAAAATCATAACCCAAACCCCATCCATTATTAAATCTTTGTAAATCTAAATATAAAATGTAAAAAACAGATCCACATACTTAGACGAAATGTAAGGAGGAAGGAGGAGGGGGATCTTTGGAGGAGAAGATGTTAATGGTGGAGGAAGAAGAAAGTGTTAATGGCGGAGGAACAAGAAGATATAGAGGAATGAGAAAGAAGAAGATGTAGAGGACAGAGGAAGAAGAAAAAGATATAGACGAAGAAGAAGATGTAGACGAAGCTAGAAGAAATAGCAACCAAGGTAGAGATGCGTTAATGACGGGAGGAAGAAGAAGGTGTTTGGGTTTGTTTGCAAGAATTTCAGGTTTTTGGGAATATAATATAATTTTTAAAAGATTACATAATACTTCATTAATCCTAATTAAGCACTAATCAAGTTTTATTACCCTTAATCAATAATATGGCTATTTAGTTAACACTTTAAAACTTGATAGCCTTTTAATTAAATTCAAACTTCAGATGGCCTTTTAATAAACTGCCCCAGCAGCACAACAGCCAGCAACAAGGGCCTTCTTCTACAGACAGTCTATTAACAAGGGATTTCATTTTCTTGTTGCCCAATCACCAAAACCTGGAATACACTCAAATCTTAAAAGGGTTAAGTATCAGCCAAGTCCATGAGGTTTTCACTTTCAAAACAATACCCAAATTTGTAGGGTTTTTAAAATATAGGCTTAATTATATATTAAAAAAAAAGGGGTAATTTGAGATTTTTTTTATTATAAATGTCTAAATCAACCTTGATTGCCACATCAAAATGTTTAGTCTAACACACCAAAATTGTCATGTTAGTGATTTTTTACGAAAAAAATGTCATGTCATCAATATTTAACATCGTAAGAAAAAATATAAAAGTTTAATACCTTTAATAAGAAAAACTTAAAGTTTGGTACCTTCAATAGAAATAAATGATAGTTTGGTACTTTCAACGGAAAAAAAAAAGTTCGATACCTTTAATAGGAAAAAAGTTATATATGTAATTAAACTCACACACACACACACACACACACACACACACACATATATATATAGCTCCGTGTCGAACTGCTCTCGGGTCTAAATGAAGTTTTCCAAGTTTTGACTATGTCGTGGCATGTAAAATGTTGTGTCGCAACATGATGCTATCAGGTTGGAAAGTGTTAAAGTTACGGCATGGAAAATGTCTCACCGTGGCATGAAAAATGTCCCGCCATGGCCCGTGTCCCTTTTATTTGAATTTTCCCTTTAAAACCAAATAAACATTCTTCAAAAACCATTAAACCCTAACTTACTTTTCTCTCAAACTTTCTCAAATCTCTCATACCTCTCTATTTTTCTTCAAATTTCTTCCATATTTTCACCAATCTACCACTAATATCTATTTCCCAAGTCAAATTCTATAGGAATTACCAAGGATTTTGGATTTCCTCATCAATTGCAAGGTTAGGGTTTTCAAGAATTGGGGCTTTTCAAATTGGAGTTGGTTTTTCTTCATCAAAGGGAGAATCAACTTAGTACTCAACAAGTAAGTGCCCTAATCCATTAAAGAGATTCCATTTTGTAGTTGTTTTGAGAAATTTTGATTAAATTGGTTGATTGTGGGAATTTTACATTAGTGTTGGAAGTGAATTTGGTGAACCTAGGTGTATTGTTGCTTGTAACACCCACATCAAGATACGTAATTTTTTTTATGCCCCAATACCCTTAGTTGAATTTCTTTGAGGTTATCTTAGACAAATGTGAAGAAATCTCTTTAAAACTTCATTAGGGGTAAAATGGTCTTTTCACTCATAATTAGATGAAAAAGTGGGGAGTGAAAGGAAAAAAATAATGTAAAGAAGATAATAGAAATGAGGGTATTTTGGTAATTGACTAAAGGATATAGATGGGATTTCTTAGAAAGTGCAAGGGCAAAATAGGAATACATGTATATATTATTAGTTATAAGGATTCATTAGACTAAAACCTACCCATTTCTAACCCTTGTACATGCCACCCTCACCCTTTTTTCTATCAAATTTCTTCACCAAATTTTAAAGAGAAATCATAGGATTTGGTTTAAATTCTTGTAGATTGTCATTCCTAAAGCATCCAAAGGTAAGATTCTAGTACAAGGTGTGTGATTAAACTTTAAAGTTTTAAATTCTTATGGTTTTATATGATCTAGGTCCAAGAGAAAGGAATTTTAGCTAATGGAGGTTATATCACTAGTGTTGTACAAATTCAAGGTAAGTAAATCCAACTTTAATATTGATTTGAGCAATAATTGTGTAGAATGATTCTTGTATTTTTGTATGTGATTGTATGGTGGGAATTATTGGTTGTTTTGATGTTGAATAATGTGTAAATTTCCAGCCATAAGAAGTAGTGCATGAGTATGTGGTGATATGGTGGAATTATGGAAGAATTATTGTTGAAACTTTGAAGTCTTAAAAAATTGTTGAAACCGGCCAGGTTTAAAGCTAAAGTCAGTGAGTTTTTTGCTCAAATTTTGGTGGATTTAGAGAGATGTGGAAGTGTGGCCAACTAAGTTTTTGCATGTGCATATGAATTGTTTGATGAAAATCCAAAGAGAAATGCATGCATGAGTTGGTTAAATAGACATGCATGCATGAGTTGGTTAAATCCTATTGAAGAAATGGTTAGAGAAAGGAAAGAATTGGATTAGAAAGATTATGTTGGGCTTAACCAAGTGTAAATTTTAGTATTCAAGAGTGCATTTTGTTATGCCAAAATTTAGAATATCACTTGGTCATGTTAGTTCAATGAGATAGATGGCTCTTAGTGCTTGGTTCAAGTTACTTGAACTTTTACTACTTCTTGAATATCACATTATTTTTAGTTATTGATGTAAGGAAACGATCCATTGAGGCAGTGGAAAACAAAAACAATAATAACCAGGATCGTTCCATAGAACTAAGATCAGGGTACAATTTTTATAGTTTATATCGCAATAAGAATCTGCAGAAAATTAATCTAGAGTGTAAGAAACCATACGCACATTTGGAGGCTCCTCCAAGTTTGTCTCTGAACATGTTTTGCTACTGATCCAAGTGTAGGATCAAACCGATGTAGTCCACATGAAGACAATCGCAAGGAACTAAGGAGGGATTTGCTAGATCCTCCTTAGCCTTAAGAATCAAGAAGAAATGAAGAGTAATTGATTTTAGGCAAAAATCAAGTCTGGCGTGGGAGAGAGTGTTTTGGGGCTGTGGGTTTTTCTTTACAATGAATATGTGAATAATGAAATCTCTTACTTTTTCAACTAAAACATTTCTTTTATAGTAACATTTTAATTGCTCTATTCCTATATAGAATAGGCTTGGGCTCCAACCCAAACACCTCATGTTTCCAAACACTCCCATTAGATATTTATTTTAATTCATCATTATCTCAATTAAAATCTATTAATATTCATCATTATCTCAATTAAAATCTATTAATATATATATATATATATATATATATATATATATATATATATATATATATATATATATATATATATATATTAACATTTAACAATAATGATTATTCATTTCAATATATGCTAACACATATTTAAATGTAATTTCACTTATTTAATTTTTCTAACAAATTAAATAAAAGCTACGACCTCAGCAAATTTAATTGCACTGTGAAATTACCAAAATATCATTTTGCCTAAAAAGACAAAAAAGCCCTTCTTACTTCCTGAGTCTTAAATTATCTTTAATGTGTGTGACCCATAGGCTCCTCATCATACCGGCAGTGTATAGTATCGCGATTAACATCAATTAATCGTCTCACTAAAGACAGACCAAGATTGGCCCCTAGCAAGGCATCACGGCCACTCGATACATTCGGATTCAACAAAGTGGCTACCTGCCAACGATATGGTTACCGTACAATTCGATCTTTTCATCATACGTTATCTCAACGAGACGAAGGCATAGAAATAGTGCCAACCTTCGGTTACTCTCAATATTAAGTATTCAGTTTCTGGACCAATGACCTGTATTATAAACTGGATAGAGCAACAACTCAATCCCACTGTGGCCACAGTTTTAGTGTCATTGCCATATACTGAATTGCGCCATGAGATAACTTCTCCTGTACCCGGGAGTGATGAATCCTCTGTCTATCCACCATAGTCTTGATACACTCCTTGATGCAGCCAATCACCAGCCGTATTGACACGAATAGAACTGCGTTAGGCTAGTGTCAAACTGCACCAATCGATGCACAAGGCGCTCTGGTGATCTCAAGTCTAAGGATCACATGCACCACCATTCGTTAGAGAATTTGTTCCATAGATATTAGGGTTACCATCCATATGGAATCCTCTAGTGGGTCAGTCTAGTGAACTTGCTGCGGTGTATCGCCTATAGCAAGCACCCACGTGTTGCACCAGGTTGTCACCAAACAACCTTGACAAGTGAGATCAATCACTGCCTTTCGACAGAGTCGTTCAACACTATAATAGCCTTACCGTATTATCTGTGCCCTTACTTCATAATAATACTAGGGCTACGGACGTTTCTAGAATGGCCACCATATGTGCTCATAGGGTTCTCACTATCAAGATTTGAAACACTTGATACTCTCATCACGATTCTACCATTCTAAGGACATATATCAATACATATTGCAATAATAATGATTTACGCAATATAGAATAAAATGTCTTTTATTATTTATTAATGAACATTATTACAAAGAGTTAATTCTACAATAATTGATTGGCTCTAGGGCATATACTCTAACAATTGAAATTAGAAATTGTGTAACTTGTGACTTCGGGAAAGTGTTAGAAAGGAATTGTATGTTAAATTGTTACTTTGATATGGTATTGTTGATAATAGAGAATGGTAGAATTATTTCATGACATATTAATATGGCATAATAAATTCTCAAGTTTGTGCACTTTAACTTGGAAAGAACATCAAAGAATGGGCTTGATCATACATATATTGTGCATATTATATATATACATACATACATATAAATATATATATATATATATATATATATATATATATATATATATATATATATATATATATATATATATATATATATATATATATATATATATATATATATATATATATATATATATATATATATATATATATATATATATATATATATATATATATATATATATATATATATATTTGTTTTGGTAAGTGAGAATATTAAGGAAAATGTTAGCAAAGAATGAGAGAAAGAAAGAAAAAAAATGGCTTGTAGATTCTTTTTAAGCTAACACGTAAATATGTACATTTTCCTATTTATTAAAGAATGCAATTATAGAATTTCCATAGCTTGGAAATTTATTTAGAAATGTGCATAGAATCTCTTTCAGAAATATAGAATGTTATGTTAGAAGGTTGTTGCGATGGGGAACCCGGTGAGTGACAAAGATGCAGAAAATTCCTACATGCACGCCGCCATCAGTGAGCGACCTCAGAATGGAAAAACAGAATTTGTATAGTCCGTTAGAAGTGCATGTGGATGAGAATTGTACCCAGAAAGAATTTCAGAATACACTCACATGGCCAGGGTTCCAAATCCATGCCTCAGCCTAGTTCGATCGGCAATCCAAAATAGAATAAAGAAAAAAGAAAGAGAAGCAGAATACGACGCAGAAAACAGAAAATGAAAGAAAATTTATTTCCTAGAAAAAAATTTATTATTTTGCATATGTATTATGGTACTTGCATTAATTAGAATTTCTTATGTGCTCGATGATGTACATCTTTATTAATTGTTCTTGCCCGTTGGTAAGTGGCAAATTAGAATAATAGAAAAAAAATGAAGAATATTAGAAAAGAATGAAGAATAATAGAAAAGATTGAAGTGAGAAAAGGAAAGGTAGAATGTGAGTAATGGAGGAAAAACAGTAGTGTAGTTTGGTTTACTTACTGAGCAATTAGTGCTAACTCTGTTATTTTACTGTTTTGTAGTACTAGATGAATTACGGTCGGGTGGGACGTCAGTAAGCGGTGGAGTTTGGCAACACTGTCCAAGGATATTTTTGTACTTATTAATGTATATTAGTTGTTTTATGTATATATAAGGCAAAGTTAATGTTTTTGGATTTTACATCATATACATATATTTATATATGTTTTCAAAAATTAGTTAGTGGATTTTTATCACATGCCTCTCAAGAATTACTAGCTATAGAGAGTATTACATTGTTGGATTATATTGCTTGGAGTTTGATTTAAAATATTAAATTTGAATTGTGTATTTGGTAATATTATATTGTTAAGTATGGCTCCAAAGAGAAAGGATAAAGAAAGGGGAGAAGGAAGGAAGAGTAAGGGCAAAAGTGTTTAGATTGATGATGTTAGGTTTGTGAGTGTTGTCGCCAAGAAAGATTTGAGGAGGCAGCCAAAAGGAAGAGAGGGTTTATTGGGGAATGAGGGATGGATTTTGCGGGAGAACAAATAGAATTTCAGCTTTGGGTTGGGAGCGGTTTTGCAAAGAGTTTGAGGTTACTATTGTGTCAATGGTACTGAATTTTATGCCAATGCTTTGGAGAACACGAATGGAAGAACACGAGCTAGAGGTGTAGAAGTAGCGTCCAACCTAGCCACCATAAATGCTTATTATGGGTTACAAGATATACAAGATGGTGAATATGAAGCTTATTTACAAAATGTGAATTATGATGAGGTAATTAGAACGTTGGCCACAAGTGAAGCAAAATGGAAAATAGCCAACGGTAAACACAAGACCTTTAATGACAAACACTTGTACATCGTCGCTAAAATTTAGCCATATTTTGTGTGCTCTAGGTTGATGTCAACTACATATTATAATACTATGGATAGAGGCCATGTTAGTGTTTTAATCGATCATAGAATGACACAACGAAAAACAAAATTATACCGATTAAACAATATTAAGCCGCAAAACACAAATATGATTATGACGATGTTCATATGCTATAAAATAAACAAGACCTATGAAAGAATCAAAACCATACCCAAGTTTGGAGGTGGAACCACTTTTTCAGGATCCAGATTAAAAATGTTGACGATCCAAGTATAGGATCGAACCACCGGTATTCACATAAAGGCAAGGATCAACACAAGAGATTTACTAGATCTTAATTGTGAGGACTGAAGAAGATGTGAGATTTGGGTTGAGAGGAAAAACTCTCAATGAACTAAAAACTGTCCACGGCCAAGAGAAGGAAATGAGAGAGTCTTCTTTGATTTTAGGGAAAAGTGCCCTTTTATAGGGTTGCCCGAAATCCCTTGAAGGTGTTTTTACAAAAATACCCTTCCACTAAATATTTCATTAGTGTCCATGATTCCAGAACAAAATCATATCCCGGGTATTTCAATGCTATTATTTTTATCCATTAATAACGTTCAATATTTAAAACATATATACACCGATATATACATTTAATTTTGACGGTTTATTTATTTACAATATATATATGACAATATACATATTTAAATAAATAACTAATCTTACATATTAAATCCAATACAAGATTGTATCTAGCCAACAACCTTTCCAGCAAATTTAATTGCTCCATAAGATTTACCAAAATACCCATTCGTCAATAAATGGTAAAAATGCCCCTCACATAATCTCTTCTTTAGTTTGTCTTTTATGTATGTGACTCGAAGGCTTCTTATCATGTCGGTAGTGTGCAATATCACAATTGACTCTCAATCAATCGTCTCATTACACAGACCAAGATTGACCCCTTATAATGCATCAAGACCACTCGATAGATTCGGATTCAGCATAATTTGCTAATTGTCAACAGTATGGTTACCATGCAATCAAATCCTTTCATAATCTATTATTTCATCAAGGTTTAGAGCGTAGAAGTAATGTTGACTTCAAATATAAACCACTCTGACCTATTCAAATTCGATTATCAGACCAATTAACCAATCAAGCTCCAACTCGATTCCACTATGGCCACAAATTCCAAGGTCGTGGTCTTTCATCGGAGTCTCAACGAGAGAATATCTCCTGTACATAAGAGTGATGAATCATTTGTTAGTCCACCATAATCATGATGTACTTCTCGATGCAGTCAATCACTCCCACATTGATAACCCTATCAGGGTTACTTTTGGTAAGTGTCAAACTACACCAATAGGTACACACAGCACTCTAGTGATCTCAAGTCTAAGGACTAAATGTACCACTATCTGTTAAAGGATGTATTCCATAGACATTGTTGTTACCATCTATATGGAATCCTCTGTATGGGTCAGTCCGATGAACTCGTGAATCACAAGCACTCATGCATCGCACCAAGTTGTCACCAAACAATATTGACATGTGAGATCAGTCACTATCTTCTAGTAAGGTCGTTCAACGCTATGATAGTTTTACCGTATTATTAGTGCCTTAGGTCAGGATAATACTCCAGCTATGGATATTTCTAAAATGGCCACCTGAAGTGACCATGGGGATTTCACAATCAAGACATATCACTGCTTGATTCACTCGCCATGGTTTAACCATTCTAAGGGCATATATTAATACATATATATGAAATAAGCTTTACATAATATAATCAATGCCTATTATATATTGAATATCCATGTTCCATAAAGTCAACATACAACAATATGATTGGCTCATGGGCATCTACTTTAACAATCTCTCACTTGCACCTATAGCCAATCATTTATGCATCTAATACCAAATGATACCAAGTGCCTGTCATGCTTATTTGCACATCTCCTCTCTAAAAAATTTCCGTGATAAGGTGAAAACGTCTGAGAATGTGTTTGGATCTTTGATGAGACCGTTGTTCCTTGGCCTAAGCAATGACCCTATTGTTATCCTAGAATATCTCAACTAGATGAACAATGCTTGGAACCACTCCAAGTTCAACAATGAACTTCCTGATCCAAACCACCTCTTTGGTAGTTTTCGATAGCGTAATGTACTCTGACTCTAAGTAAAGTCAATAATGATACTTCGCTTTGAGCTTTTCCGGCTAAATATAGCTCCATTGAGATAAAAGACAAAACCTGATTGCGATTGAAAATCATCCTTGTCAGTTTGAAAATTGGCATCACTATATCCTCTTATAGTGAGTTCCTTTTCTCCTCCATAAACCAAGAACATATCCTCGGTCATTCTCAAGTACTTAAGAATGTTCCTGATCGTGATCTAGTTATGCTCACTTGGATCCGGTTGATATCTGCTACAAATGCTCAGGGTGTATGAGACATCAATCCAAGTACATAACATGGCATACATAATGGATCCAATAGCAGATGCTTCTGGTATCCTATTCATCTTATCTCTCTCATCGGGTGATTTCGGACATGACCTTAGAGAGATAAATACCATGTGACACTAGAAGGAATCCTTCTTGGATTCTTCCATAATGAATCTCTTTAGTATCCTATCAATTTATGTACTCTAACTTAGGCCAAGCAACCTATGAGATCTATCACAATAGATCTTGATACTGAGGATGTAGGTGGCTTCCCCTATGTCTTTCATGGATAACCTCTTGGATAATCAAGTCTTTATCGTCTGCAAGTTTGGTATATCATTCCTAATAAGCAATATGTCATCGACATACAATACTAGGAATGCCACTGCATTCCCACTAAACTTCTTGTACACACAAGGCTTATCTTTGTTTTTGATGAAATTGAATTCCTTAACGACTTCATCAAAACGAATGTTCTAGCTTCTTAATGCTTGCTTAAGTCCATAAATGGACTTTTGTAACTTGCATACCTTCCTTGCTTGACCTTCAAGAATGAAACCATCGGGTTGTGTCATGTAGACATCCTCTTCAAGGTTTCCATTTAGAAAAGCAGTTTTGACATCCATTTGCCAAATTTCATAATCATTATATGCAGCTATTGCAAGCATCATCCGAATAGACTTCAATATGGCTATCGGTGAAAAGGTTTCATTGTAACGCCCCGCCTGAGGTACGTTGTTACTGTTTCCTCTTTCGCTCTTATTTTGAGTTGATTTAGTGTTGTGTTGAATGTTTGCCCTGAAAAATTGGTTGAAAACGAAGAAATTCAGTCTGGCCGTGCTTGCCCGGGCGAAGAATCTTCGCCGCGGCGAAGAGGTTCAAGCCACGGGGGAAGGCTGGCTGGACAGTTTCGGGCCGCGGCGCAGTTTCTTCGCCGCGGCGGCCAGTTTCTTCGCCGGCGACAACCCTGAATAAAATGTTGATTGAGTTTTAGATATTTTCTTCCTTAAGGGCAATTTGACCTTTCTACCCCTAATTAGCAGGAAAAGTGGGGAGTTAATTGTAAGGATTTTTCATGGAGAATAGGTTGAGATAGGGGTGAGTTTGTAAAGAATCAAAGGATATGGATGGAATTCCCAAAGAAGAATAAGGGCAAAATGGGAATGCTTTGGGATGTATTTCATTAAAAGGAATTAGAATCAAAGAAACCCCTCATTCTCTTCTTCTCAAACGTGACTTCCCATCCTTACTCCTCTCAACTTCTTCTTCTTTTGATCAAGGTATTCCAAGGGGTTTTGAAGTGATTTGGGGTGGAAAAGTAACCTAAGGCTTCCTAAGGTAAGGATCTCTACTTAAGTTGTGTGATTTGGGAGTTTTAACCCATATTGAAATTTGAGGGTTTTCCTTCTTTTTGGTTAAGATTAGAGGAAAAGTCAAGCTAAGCAAGAGAAAGGAAGGATTTGTGAAGTCTCTACATAGCAAGTAAGTAAAACCCAACCCAAGTTGAGATTTATGAATTTTCTTGATTAGGGTTTTGATAGAAATGATGTATGTATGTGATATGCATGTATTATAGCATGTATGAAGGATTAAATAGAGATTTCTATGCTTTGTGAGTGTTAATACCTTGCAAATTTGAGAAATGGGTTGTTGGTTTGGCAAGGTAGTTGAGATGGATTTGAAGGGGGTGTTATGGAACCCTTCTTGGAAGTGTTTTGTTTGACAGGTTATTATAGCTTTGTGAAGGGGTTTTTCCCCAATTTGGATGGTTAAGAAAAGTTTTAGAATCATGGCTATGATAGAGTTTCATAGTGCACATGAGTTGTTTGATGAAATGCCTAATAGAGGTTTGAGTATGAGAAATGAACCTTAATTCTTGCAACATTGCATGTTGGCATTTCATAAGTGCATTAGTAGTGATGAACCATCCATAGGCACTAATTGTGCATTGAAAAGTGACCTAAGAAAGTGTAAGGAAATGGTTTATGCAATTACCCTATGAGTAGAGAGCTTTGTGGGTAAAATTACTCTAAGGGTAGAGAGCATTGAAAAATGCTACAATAGAGTGAATTAGAAGGGTAGTATAGTTGGGATGATGCTTTGTGATCATCACCCGATCATTATGGGAATCGGATTGATGCTTTGTGATCATCATCCGAATAGCCCCTAGAGAAATGGGTCGATGCTTTGTGATCGTCACCCATGAGTAGTAGAAATGGGTAGATGCTTTGTGACCACTACCCGGTTAGTTAAGAGATATGTAGGTTGATGCTTTGTGATCATCATCCAACGGCTAGTAGAAGCGGGTTGATGCTTTGTGACCATCACCCGATAGTGACTAGAGACGGGTAAATGCTTGGTGAGCGTTACCCCAAAATCCATGAGGAGCGGGTAGGGGCTAGGTGATCTCCACCCGATGGTTAGAAAGAACCGAGTTAGTGCTTTGTGATCCTCACTTGGTAGTCACTAAGAACGGGTTGGTGCGTGTGAATTCCACCCGATAGCCATAGAGAGTGAGATAGTCTTTGTGTGAACGCCATTCAGCCGTACCTCCCGGTAAGACGAGGCTATGATGTTATTAGAAAGCAGAAACAGAATCGAAATAGCATAAGGAAAGAATTAAGAGTTATTTATACGGGGACAGACAGAGAGAGTTTTACTTACTGAGCATTATTTTGTGCTCACCCCGTTATTTCCTTTGTGGATGCAGGTTCTAGGTGATGTTGCGGTCGGAGGGGTGTCGGCAAGCAATGAGGAATAGCTACACTATTTCCCCTGTTTTGTCTTTTAAAATACATTTTTTGTAAACAGTACTCTTTATGTATAAAAGACACATGCTTACTAATGAAAAGAAAAAACTTTGGGCCCAATTTCTATTGTTATTATGCATGCATTGTACGATTTTCAATAGATGTTACATTTTTGGTATCGAGCAAAGATTTTGGGATTGAACAGGTGTACTATTCTCATCGCCACGACGTCCTCTAACACTTATTTGTGTGAGTAATTCTTTCCTTATAGCAATTGTTTCTTGAGTTTATTAGTGTGATCATTTTGTAGATGAGGCGCAGTTATCGGAATCGTGGTAAAGGTGTGGTGAATGAAGGAGAACCTTCTAACCCATCAGAGTCTACGCCCCCTCCCTTGGATGAAGCTAGAATCCAGGGAATTATTCAACGAGGGTTATCCGAGAAACTCGGGGAGAGTTGCCCTGTCCAGTGCACCTTGATTATACATGTCGAAAGAGGACAAAGCGGTACCTCCCGATGCAGACGAGTTAGAGATTTCCACGGCTCTCTAGCCGGCATCAACCCTCGAATTTAAGGGTACTACGAGATCCAAATGATAGCGAGAAGAGTGGCTTGGGTCGATGGAGAGGAGCCACGAGTTTATTTCCCATGTTCGGGACCGGGAGAAGATCCGGTATGCGAGTTTCTTGTTTCGGGGTGATGCCCGAATTTGGTGGGAATTAATGGAAGAAACTCATGATGCGAGTAATGACGTGGGAAGAGTTTAGGCAAGAGTTTGAGGCGAGTATAGAGCAGAGGACCAAGTTCATGAGAAGGTCCAAGAATTTATCGATCTGAGAGGACTAGCAGTGTGAAAGAATACTCGGTTGAAGTTCAACGCTCTTGCAAGGTTTGCAGGGAATAGTTAGCACTCCGGCCACGAGAAGGGATAAGTTTGTGCATGGATTGAAGCCGAGATGGCAGGGATATTATGACAAGCTCCAACCCTCCTCGAAATTATAGTGAGGCTTTGAGGCGGGCGTGAAGTCGGAGATTTTTGAGAATAAAATCTTCCCCGTAGGATCCTCGATAGGAGGACCGAAGGAGCTACCCTCCGCTCCTCATAGAGAGAAACATGAGGATGTGAAGGGTAAAGACATGAAGAATCAGAAGAAGAAGTTCCAAGATAGACGGAATAGAAAGGAGTGGAAGAATAAGCGACCTCGGACGGAAGGGTTTCCTCCTTGCCCTAAATGCGGGAAGAATCACCCGGGAGAGTGTCCGAGGGGATCGAGAGTGTGTTATAGGTGCCGCGCCGGGGCACATGATGAGAGATTGTAAAGCTCCTTTTCCACCAACTACTCGGGGTTCGGGGAGGTGCTGCGAATGCCGAAGTTTTTCTTGTGGGCACGAGGGGTGAAGCGAGGCGATCCCATCGATTGCATCGGGTCGGATTATTATTTCATCGTCGCCCTTTATATGCTTTAATTGATTCGGTGCTACCCATTCGTTTATATCTTATGGGATGCTTGAGAGATTAGGTTTGAAACCTACTTAGAACGACACAACCCATTAAGATAGAACTACCCGATAGGGGTTAGCGTTGTGACTCAAGAGATTTTGTTAAGAGAGTCCTTAGTGATCCAGGGTAGAGAGTTAATCGTTGACTTAATAGTTTTCGATATGCCCGATTTTGATGTGATTTTGGGCATGGACTTCCTAGGGAGATATGGAGTAGAGATTGACCTCGGAAAAAGAAGGCGAGGTTTAATCTTGATAAGTGGAGATAAGTTTAGTTTTGGAGAAGGCCATCGCTTGAGCATGCGATTAGTAATGTGAAAGCCGGAAGATGTTGAGAAAGGGGTGTTCGGGTTATATTGCCCATGTAGTGCAAAGTGGTGATGTTCCCCAGTTAGAGATTCAGAGGGTGCCAGTAGTTCGAGACTTCCTAGATGTATTTCCGGAAGAGTTACGCAGGGTTTGCCTCCCGAGAGGGAGGTAGAGTTTAGTATCGAACTAGCACCAGGGACAAGCACCAATATCTAAAGCCCCTTATCGAATGGCCCCAAATGAGCTCCAAGAACTAAAGAAGCAACTCCAAGAGCTTTTAGATAAAGGTTTTATCCGACCAAGTCATTCCCCTCCCCAGGGGAGCTCCAATCTGTTTGTGAAAAAGAAGGATGGATCACTAAGGATGTGTATTGATTATAGGGAGTGAATAAAGTTACAAAGAAGAATAAGAACCCACTACCCCGGATAGATGACCTTTTTGATCAGTTGAAAGGAGCGGCGTGTTCTCCAAAATTGATTTGAGGTGCAGGGTATCATCAAGTAAGAGTGGTTGAGCAAGATGTGGCTAAGACGCCTTTCGTACAAGATATGGGCATTATGAATTTGTAGTGATGCCTTTTGGCTTGACTAATGCCCCGCAGTCTTTATGGACCTAATGAACAGGGGTATTTCATGAGTACTTGGATCAGTTCATTGTTGTCTTCATCGACGACATTCCTGATTTACTCAAAGTCTAGAGAAGAACATGAGAAACACTTGAGATTAGTATTGCAACCATGAGAGAAAAGAAGTTGTGTGCTAAATTTTCTAAGTGTGAGTTTTGGCTTAACCAAGTGATATTCTTGGGTCATACCGTGTCGAAGGGAAGGGATTTCGGAGATCCGGAGTAAAGTGCAGCAATCTGGAATGGCGGAGAGAGCAAGTTGAAAGAAATCGGGGAGTTTCTTAGGCTTGGCAGGTTACTACCGGCGATTTGTAGAGGGATTCGCCTAGTTGGCTAAACGTTGTGGACTCTTACCAAACAGAAGACCCCTTTTGTTTGGTCAACGGCATGTGAAGAAAGCTTTCAAGAGTTGAAGAGGCTTAACATCGGCCCTCGTGCTAGTGTTACCACGGAGGGTGTAGATTATGACATTTATACGACGCCTCTTTGCAAGGACTTGGTCTTGTGTTGATGCGATTAGGTAGGGTTATAGCTTATGCTTCGTCAATTGAAAGAGTACGAGACCGTATACCCTACGCATGACTTAGAGTTAGCATGTGGGTCTTTGCTTTAAAGATTTGGAGGCACTACCTTTATGGTGTGAAGAGTAATATCTACAGATCATAAGAGTCTAAAGTACTTCTTCACTCAAAAGGAGTTGAATATGAGAGAAGGTGGTTAGAGTTGGTCAAGGATTATGATTGTGAGATCAAGTATCAACCGAGGAAGGCCAATGTAGTAGCCGATGCTTTGAGCAGAAAAAGCCCATGTTTTTCGGCTTACTGCAGAAAGAGTTAATAGAAGATTTGTCTAAGGAGCGATTGAGGTGGTTCCGGGAAGAATTGCCACCTTAGAGGTACAGTCCTCTTTACTAGAGGAAGTTAGAGAAAAGCAAATGGCGAGATGAGTGGTGTCGAAAACAAGATCAGCAAGTGCATGAGGGCAAGACATCGAGTTCTTTGTGAGAGATGGTGTCCTCTATTTGAAATCGGTTGTGCATTCCTCCAAATGAGGAGTTGAAACAGAAAATTCTTATGGAGGCTCATGACACACCGTATACCGCTCATCCAGGAGCAACCAAGATGTATCGGGATATCAAGAAAGGCTATTGGTGGTCGTGGTATGAAGAAAGACATTGCGAGTTTGTAGCTAAATGCCTAACTCGTCGGGTGGTGCGAACACCAACGGCCGGCCGTCGGGGTTGCTTCACCCGTTGAGTATCCCAGTGGAAATGGGAGAAAGCACTTCGATGGATTTTATCACGGTCTCCCAGTACGAGAGGGTATAATGCTATATGGGTGATTGTGGATAGGTTAACCAAATCAGCCCATTTCCTCCCGATGAAAGGATAGTACCACTGATCGCTTGGCCCTGATTTACCTCAAGGAGATAGTCGATTGCATGGTGTGCCCAAGACTATAGTATCGATAGAGATTCCAGTTTGTTTCACCTTCCCGGACAAGCTTACGAGAGGAGTTTGGGTACCCTTTTAGCATTCAATCTGCCTATCATCCTCGGAGATGGCCAAACGAGAGGGACGAATCAGTGCTCGAGGATATGTTGAGAGCCTATTGCATGGATTACAGAGTATCCGGCATGAAATGTTACCCTTAGTGGAATTTGCCTACAACAATAGTTATGATCACAATTAGAATGGCGCCTTACGAGGCTTTGTATGGTAGACGGTGTAGGTCTCCCGCTTCATTGGGATGAAGTAGGAGAAAGAGATGAGTTAGTGCCGCTCTTGGGCCGAGATGACTCGAAGCTAGTAGAAGATGTGAAGTTAGTCGAAATAGAATGAAACAAGCCCAAGATCGAGGAAGAAGTTATGCCGATTTGAAGAGGAAAGAGGTAGAATTCCAAGTGGGCGATAAAGTATTTCTGAAAGTTTCCCCTTACAAGCGAGTAATGCGCTTTGGAAACAAAGGGAAACTAGCACCGAGGTATGTAGGTCCTTTTGAGGTCTTGCAACGAGTGGGGAAGGTGGCCTATAGATTGGCATTACCACCTAGCTTGGACAGGGTGCATGATGTCTTCCATGTCTCGATGCTACGAAAGTATGTAAGTGATCCCCTCCATGTCCTGAGCGTAGAAGACGTTGAAGTAACAAAGAATCTAGTATATGAAGAACGTCCAGTTCAGATCTTAGATCGAAGGGTTAAAGAGCTTCGGAACAAGAGTGTTCCGCTAGTGAAAGTCCTTTGGAGGAATCACAAAGTGGAAGAGGCCACTTGGGAAGTAGAACGGGACATGCAGAATCGTTTCCCAGAGTTATTTGCATGAATTTCGGGGACGAAATTCTTTTAAGGGGGGGAGAATTGTAACGCCCCGCTTGAGGTACGTTGTTACTGTTTCCTCTTTCGCTCTTATTTTGAGTTGATTTAGTGTTGTGTTGAATGTTTGCCCTGAAAAATTGGTTGAAAACAGAAGAAATTCAGTCTGCCGTGCTTCGCCGGGGCGAAGAATCTTCGCCGCGGCGAAGAGAGGTTGAAGCCACGGGGGAAGGCTGGCTGGGCAGTTTCGCGCGCACAGTTTCTTCGCGCGACAGTTTCTTCGCCGCGGCGACAACCCGAATAAAATGTTGATTGAGTTTTAGATATTTTCTTCCTTAAGGGCAATTTGACCTTTCTACCCCTAATTAGCAGGAAAAGTGGGGAGTTAATTGTAAGGATTTTTCATGGAGAATAGGTTGAGATAGGGGTGAGTTTGTAAAGAATCAAAGGATATGGATGGAATTCCCAAAGAAGAATAAGGGCAAAATGGGAATGCTTTGGGATGTATTTCATTAAAAGGAATTAGAATCAAAGAAACCCCTCATTCTCTTCTTCTTCTCAAACGTGACTTCCCATCCTTACTCCTCTCAACTTCTCTTCTTTTGATCAAGGTATTCCAAGGGGTTTTGAAGTGATTTGGAGTGGAAAAGTAACCTAAGGCTTCCTAAGGTAAGGATCTCTACTTAAGTTGTGTGATTTGGGAGTTTTAACCCATATTGAAATTTGAGGGTTTTCCTTCTTTTGGTTAAGATTAGAGGAAAAGTCAAGCTAAGCAAGAGAAAGGAAGGATTTGTGAAGTCTACATAGCAAGTAAGTAAAACCCAACCCAAGTTGAGATTTATGAATTTTCTTGATTAGGGTTTTGATAGAAATGATGTATGTATGTGATATGCATGTATTATAGCATGTATGAAGGATTAAATAGAGATTTCTATGCTTTGTGAGTGTTAATACCTTGCAAATTTGAGAAATGGGTTGTTGGTTTGGCAAGGTAGTTGAGATGGATTTGAAGGGGTGTTATGGAACCCTTTTTGGAAGTGTTTTGTTTGACAGGTTATTATAGCTTTGTGAAGGGGTTTTTCCCCAATTTGGATGGTTAAGAAAAGTTTTAGAATCATGGCTATGATAGAGTTTCATAGTGCACATGAGTTGTTTGATAAAATGCCTAATAGAGGTTTGAGTATGAGAAATGAACCTTAATTCTTGCAACATTGCATGTTGGCATTTCATAAGTGCATTAGTAGTGATGAACCATCCATAGGCACTAATTGTGCATTGAAAAGTGACCTAAGAAAGTGTAAGGAAATGGTTTATGCAATTACCCTATGAGTAGAGAGCTTTGTGGGTAAAATTACTCTAAGGGTAGAGAGCATTGAAAAATGCTACAATAGAGTGAATTAGAAGGGTAGTATAGTTGGGATGATGCTTTGTGATCATCACCCGACCGTTATGGGAATCGGATTGATGCTTTGTGATCATCATCCGAATAGCCCCTAGAGAAATGGGTCGATGCTTTGTGATCGTCACCCGATGAGTAGTAGAAATGGGTAGATGCTTTGTGACCACTACCCGGTTAGTTAAGAGATATATAGGTTGATGCTTTGTGATCATCATCCAACGGCTAGTAGAAGCGGGTTGATGCTTTGTGACCATCACCCGATAGTGACTAGAGACGGGTAAATG
Source organism: Pistacia integerrima (assembly GCA_026225825.1). Lineage (NCBI taxonomy): Eukaryota > Viridiplantae > Streptophyta > Magnoliopsida > Sapindales > Anacardiaceae > Pistacia > Pistacia integerrima. The sequence goes on along the minus strand of CM047750.1, from coordinate 20,337,136 downwards.
CTTGGTGAACGTTACCCAAAATCCATGAGGAACGGGTAGGGGCTAGGTGATCTCCACCCGATGGTTAGAAAGAACCGAGTTAGTGCTTTGTGATCCTCACTAGGTAGTCACTAAGAACGGGTTGGTACTGTGTGAATTCCACCCGATAGCCATAGAGTGAGATAGTCTTTGTGTGAAGCGGATTCATTAGTACCTCCCGAGTAGGCAGGCTATGATGTTATTAGAAAGCGAAGCAGAATCGAAATAGCATAAGGAAAGAATTAAGAGTTATTTATACGGGGAGACGAGCAGAGAGAGTTTTACTTACTGAGCATTATTTTGTGCTCACCCCGTTATTTCCTTTGTGGATGCAGGTTCTAGGTGATGTTGCGGTCGGAGGGGTGTCGGCAAGCAATGAGGAATAGCTACACTGTTTCCCCTGTTTTGTCTTTTAAAAATACATTTTTTGTAAACAGTACTCTTTATGTATAAAAGACACATGCTTACTAATGAAAAGAAAAACTTTGGGCCCAATTTTCTATTGTTATTATGCATGCATTGTACAGTTTTCAGTAGATGTTACATTCATCATAGTCTATGTCATGCTTTTGCTTGAAACCTTGGGCAACTAGCTATGCTTTATAGGTATGGACGTTACCTTATATGTCTGTCTTCTTCTTGAAGACCCATTTACAACCTATGGGTTTTATCCCATTGGGATATCCACTAGCGACCATAGTTAGTTATGGAACATGGAGTCCATTTTGGATTTCATGACCTCAAGGCATTTATCGAAGTTCAGAATTGATATATTGTCCCCATAGGTTTAAGGTTCATTATCTTGATAAACTAGTACGTCATCGTGCTGAGTCAAGAGATATCCATACCTTTCGGTCTCACGGCGTACTCTACTAGACCTATGTAGCTCCTGTGTCTAAGTTGGTTCACTTTCTTTCACAATCTGTGGAGTGACCTCCTCATGATTTTCCTCCATTACTAGTGGTGCATCTGCCTATTCCTCATCAACTATATCTTATGGAGCCAAAACTTCACCTAGTTTGACCTTTCTACCTCCTGTAATATTTTGGATAAATTCCTTTTCCAAAAATACCCCAGATCGAGCTACAAAGACCTTTTGTGCTTCTAGCTAGTAGAAATAGTGTCCCATGGTTTCCTTAGGATATCCCACAAAGATACATCTTTCAGATTTTGGGGCAAGCTTATTTCTGTCAATTTCTTGACATAAGCTGTACAACCCCAAACTCTCAAATAAGACAACTTTGGCTTTTGCCCATTCCATAGTTCATATGGAGTCTTATCCACTAATTTGGATGGCATACAGTTTAATATGTGAATCGTAGTCTCCTAGTCTTATCCACTAATTCATAATGTTGCGGGTAGATCAGCCAAACTCATCATCGAACAAACCATATCAAGTAATGTTCGATTCCTCCTTTCCGATACACCATTGTCTTGTGGTGTATAAGAAGGTGTGAGTTGTGATACGATCTCACATTCCTTAAGGTATCCACCAAACTCCAAGCTCAAGTATTCACTGCCTCGGTTCAACTGCAGGGCTTTAATACTATCTCCGAGCTTATTCTGTACTTCATTCCTGAACTCTTTGAACTTGTCAAATGATTCAGATTTATGTCTCATCAAATAGACATAACCATATCTACTAAAGTCATCAGTAAATGTGATGAAGTAAGAATATCCTCCTCTTGCCTGAACTATCATAAGACCAAATACATCACTATGGATGATCCCAAATAGTGCTATAGATCTTTCACTGTTTCTAGTGAAAGGCAACTTAGTCATCTTGCCTAGAAGGCATGACTTGCATACCTCATATTACTGAAAATCAAATGGGTCCAAGACTCTGTCCCTATGGAGTTTTGCTATGCGAGTTTGATTGACATGACCTAGCCTACAATGCTAAACGAATGTTTAGTTAAGATCGCCAATCCTGGCTTTCTTAGTTTCAAGATTGAAAATCCGTTTATCCATATCTTAAAAACATATAAACCATTATGTAACCTAGCATTTCCATAATGAATACCATTCAAACTAAAAGACAACAATCTATTAGATATTCCAAAATGATATCCAAAAATGTCCAAAGCGGACACTAAAATAATACTTTTAGAAATGGAAGGTACATAATAACAATCCATAAGTTCTAATATAAGGCTCGAAGGCAAAGATAACTAATAAACACCTACAGCTAGAGTAGCAACTCTGGCCCCGTTCCCAACACGTAGGTTTACCTCCCCTCGGTTGAGTGATCTACTCTGCCACAGTACCTGCACATTAGTACAAATGTGAGATGCACATCCTGTGTCTATGACCTAAGATGTGTTAGGAGATAAGTTTATTTCAATTATGAACATACCTTTAGAAAAAGATGCAGCAACAATCTTTTTCTGGTTTGCTAGAAAGGTCTTGCAATGTCTCTTCCAATGGCCAGGCCTGCCACTATAGAAGAAAACCACTTTCCTTTCCTTACTGACATCTCCCACATACTTTAGAGTATCTGGGGACTTAGGTTTGGGCTTGGATTTAGTTTCAACTTTACCCTTGCCTTTACCGTTCCTTTCACCAATGCTGGCATCAACTAGATACACTAGTTCGGACCTTTTAATGTCCTACTTCGTAGTCTCAGATAAAAGCTCTAGGAGAGTCCTCTCATTCATGTTCATGTTATATATGAACTAAGAATAAGAATCGGGTAAGGACTTCAAGACTAACTCACTGTCCAAACTAAAACCCAAAGTCTCAACCCTCTCATTGTACTTAAGTACGTGAGTGCCAACTTTAGCACTCTCATTCATCTTGCTGTCCCCGGGTGATGTCAACACCAAGCTCTCTAGAAAAAGCCTGTCGATGGTATACAATTTCCTTTAAGACTCTAGTACAATCCTATATCAGTCTGAATAATTACTACCATCCAGCTTGTTTCCTTTTTCGATGATTGATTGCAATGTTAAAGCGGAGTTGTCAACTTGTGCAAATTAAGCAAGTTAATATCATGATATAATATTTAATTAATCAAGGTATTTGAATTAATTAAACACTCTCACTATTTCACTCAAGTCCTAATAATCCTCACTATTAGACTTGGGAATGCCCGTTGGCTTTCCTAGTGGGCCAAGATCCCATCAATTCCATTTTTAACCTTCATTGATCGAAAAGCCAAAAACGGGTTGATATAGGTAGACCACAAACTCAATTTATACTAGCTGATGGTGCCGACCACTAATCCTCAAATATAAATTGTGCAAACAAACCAATTACACAATTCAATGGCACCGACCATTGACCTCAAGTGCAACTTTTGGATCTATAGGGTAGATATGTAATAACTCTTTTATACTAGGATACTCATAGAAATACATAAAGTAAAATACATTTATATCAACAAAAGTAGATGGGCCCAAAATTTTCTTTTATTACATATAAACATTCTTATTACCAAATAAGGTATCATTTTACAAAAAGTCATCAAAAACAGTGGACAGTGTAGCTATTGCTCCTCGCTTGCTGACGGCAATCCGATCGCATCCTCACCTAGATCCTGTAAACACAAAGAAAAACAATGGGGTGAGCACAAATGTAATGCTCAGTAAGTAAATCTTTTACTCGTCTGTCCTCGTAACTCTTTCTCTTAATTCTTTCCTTACAAATTTCTCATCTCATTTATTTTCTGTTTCTGTTTCTCTTTCACACAACTCTTTTTTAGTAATTTTCTATTGTAAGTCATGGCCTCATCTTACCGGAGGCACGACAGTGGAGTTCACAAAGCACCAACCCGCTCTTCGTGACTCTACTCATTCTCTCTTTATTCTTTCTTACTTGAATGTCATGGCCTCATCTTACCAGAAGCACAGCTGGGTAGAGTTCACAAAGCACCAATTCACTCTTCATGACTGCCGGATGGAGTTCACAAAGTACCAACCCGCTCTTTGTGTTTTTCTCATTCTCTCTACTCTTAGAGTAGTTCATTCACAAAGTTCTCTACTCTTTCTCAAGATACTTCTCAATGCACAATTAATGTATAAGGATGGTTCATGCTTAAAATTTCTTACTTAATGCACTTATGGAATGCACAAATGCAATGTTGCATCAAGATAGTCATTCTACACAGGTCACACTCAAGAAGGCATAACTTGAGTTATACACATCAGATTGCTACAATTTTGGTCTAGTTTTAAAGCTTAGAGACAGGGTTACAACTTTTATGTTTTGGTCTCAACCCAGTTCAATCTGTAAGATACCCAAAAATCACTCAGAAGGTTACAGCTATGACAGGGCAACCATGGTAACATATTCTCACTTAGGCATTTCATCAAACAACAATTGTGCCTAAACAAACCCTAATTTAATTATCATTCAATTTTTTTCCTAAACCATCCAAAATGAGAGAAAAACTCTCTTGTATCATCACCATAACCCCACGGCACAAACACTCCCACAATACTTCTCCAATTCTTTTAATTTCATCTCAAACTACATTCTCATCACTCAACAACACTTCTCATAATTGAAGTGTATTCAACAACCACAAAGCAAATATTTATCTCAACTCATCTCAATAACATAACATACTTATACATACATAAATCTCTACTAAATTTCTACTCAAAGGATTACTCAAATCTTATACATACATACATACTTACAACCTTGATGCAGCGAGTATCTCTCCAAACTCAAAACATTAAAGTTGTACATCTTTCTTAGTGTTCCACAGCATTTTGCATCATCTCAATCGGAGCTTGGATGAGAGAGTTATGCCTAGATTACGAAACAACGTCGAAACTGTCCGAATTCACTTAATTAATTCCATTTTGCAATTAACGCCTCCATTTGCATCCTAAATCAAAATAGAATAATAATGAGTACATTTAGGCAGAAAATAAGTATAAAAGACTAGACATTAAGGGGGGTAAATATGACATTTTGCATTCTCATCACGTAGTGACGAGAATGGTACACTGTGAAATCCCAAAATCTCGGCTCTGATACCAAAAATGTAATAACTACTTCTCACTCAAATACTCATAAAAATATACATAATAAAATACATGTATAATAACATAAGTAGTTGGGCCCAAATTTTTCTTTTATTAAACATATACATTCTTTATACAAAATTAGTATCATAAACAAAAACTATCAAAAACTATGCAGATAGTGTAGCCATTCCTCCTCGCGTGTCGACGTCCAGCCGACTATGTCCTCACCTAAATCTTGCAAAAACATAGAAAGACAACGGGGTGAGCACAAATAATGCTCAGTAAGTAAACCCTCTATTCTTCTATCCCCATAACTCTCTCTCTAAGTCTTTCCTTACAATTCTCATTTACTCTCTCTTTTATACTTCTCTCTGTTTTCTCTTTCTTAGAACTCCTTTCTACTAACTCTCTTTAGTAAGTCACGGCTGGGACTCGCTCCCGCTCTCCATGACTTCTACTTGTTCTTAGTCGATCGGACTCAGTTATGCATGGATTCGGAACCCTTGGTCATGTGAGTATATAATCTCTCTCTCGGGTACTCTTGGGTATAGCCCTCATCTGCATGCATTCTCACGGGCTACACCACTTCTCTCTCTCATACTTATGCCGCTCTCTCAATGCGGTGTACATGCGGGAATACTCTACCCATTACTCACAGGTTCCCCATCGCACAACCTACTATATTCTCTTTTTTCTCTTTTTCCTCTTAATAAAGCTCACACTCAAAGTCCTCTACTCTTTTTCTACTCTTTCTCTGTAACACCCCACTTGAGGTACGTAGTTAAGATTTGATGAATGGTACGAATGATTATCGATTTATCTTTAGCTGAGTCTGTATGTTGTTTTTATTGTTTGGTTTATCCTTGGATGAAAAGGTGTATTGGTTTGGTTGAGTGTTTTTCTTGAAGGTTGGTATGATTTAGCAAAATTTTAGGGTTATGGTCTTCGCCGGGGCGAAGAAGTTTTGTCGCCGCGGCGAAGAGGGAGTGCTTCAATCCGGGTGGCCTCTGTGAGATTTCGCCGAGGCGAAAATAACCTTGCCGCGGCAAGACTCAACTGAATATTCCCCTTGAGTTTTTGAGATTTCTTTCTTTTGAGACACAATGATAATTCTACCCCTTTTTAGCAGGAAAAGTGGGGAGTGAATTGTAAGGAAAATTCCTGGAGAATACTTTGATTGGGGTTGTGTTTGCAAAGAATGAAAGGTCTTAAATGGAATTTCAAAGAGTGAGTAAGGGTATTTTTGGGAAAGAGTGGAGAAAAATATGTGATATTAAGGGTTAGCTTTAGAAACCCCTTCATTTTTGTTTTTCACCACCGCCTCTTTCATTCCCTATTTCTCTCAATTTTTCATCCAAGATTCCAAGGATTTTTGAAGAGCTTTTTGACTAGAATTTGTTACAAATTGATCCTAAGTACTAAAAGGTAAGATTCCTTACTCTAGAAGAAAATTTTCATTTGTTGAAAGAAGGGGATCCTTATTTAAGTTTTGTATTGAAGGCTAAGAGAAAGTGTCAAGCCATCAAGAGTGGAGAGTTGATGGGAATGCAAAATGTCATATTTAACCCCCTTAATGTTTAGTCTTTTATATGTATTTGTTTCCTAATTGTACTCATTATTACTTTATTTTGGTTTAGGAAGCAAATGGAGGTGTTAATTGAAAAACGGAATTAATTAGGGGAATTCGGACAGTTTCGCCACTGCTTCGTATTCTGGGCATAATTTTCTTATCCGAGCTCCGATTGAGATGATTCAAAATGCTGTGCAACACTAAGAAAGAGATCTACAACTTTCATGTTTTGAGGTTTTAGAGATACTGGCTGAATCAAGGTTGTAATCGAGCTTGAAGTTGACGCATCTGCATTACCGACGTCCTGGAGCGTTCTGACTTGTTATGCAAGTCAGTCTATTATTGCACGTTTTAAAGACATACATGCTGCACGAAAATTACAGCTGGAAACACCACCTTCCTATTGTATTAGGACTCTATTTTATTTTATTTCCAATTAGAATTAAATTAGGATTAATGTTATTTTAGGATAGGAGAATATTTCTTTTAGGAGATTGAGTGGGATTTGAATTCTTAAATTAGATTTTAAAAGAGAGATCAGATTAGTTTTTGGGGAAACACGCCTCTCTCTGGTCTTCTCTGAACTTTTCCTCTGTAATTCGTTGATGGCCATGAGAGGCTGATTTTGTAACTTGGTCGAAGGAAACGGAAACCTCGGAATCAAATAAAGCGTGAGATCTTTCTGTTTTTAGTGTTAAATTCATGTTTGAGTATTGAATGTTATTCGTGCATATTTTTATGATTGATGCATTTAATTACTAGGAGGCCTACTAGTGTATTATTTGTTGAAATCTCTTGCTAAGTTTGATATCAAATCTGAATTGTTTGATCCCTCCAACTTGTGAAGCAACTAGGGTAAGTAATTTGCTGCGTCAGGGAATTAGTAACCTTACGAAGAACATTCAACTAAATTAAATACAACCGCTTGTGTTTGTGTTGTTTAGCAAATCGATCTCTCTAATTCTTAAGGCTGCCACTAGATTAAATCTTGAGCGCTTGTCTAGGGTTGTTTAGGGGTAAGATTAATTAGGATCGCTTGTTTCCTGATTAATTACAATTAAGGAGAGATAGGAAATTAGTTCCAACGGTGAATATTCAATGTGTGAATTGATTATCTTCACGTCAATGATCAGTTGTAAGATTCCGATGGTGGATGTTGACGGAGACCAAGTTCCGTCATTTTAATTGATTTCGATTTGAGTTGTTTTCTTTTCCTGGAAACGTTTTCTGTTTTTACAAAAAAAACCCCAGCCTTGTTCACATAACAGCAACTTCAGCTAGACACTCTTCGTGGGATCGACCCTGACTTACACTACTACGTGTATTTTTAGGTTTTAATTCTGGGTGCCTACGACAGCACGCCAAGAGTTTAAGTGGGTTCTACTTGTGTCCAAGGTAAGTAAAATCATCTAAGTTGTGATTTACTTGATTGAATGATGTGTAGAGAGTTTTAGATCTATGATTAATGCTTGAATTGTTTATGTTGAAATAAGTTGATGAATTCATGAATGGGTTCAATGTTGTTATATGAAGGATTTTTCCACCATGAGAAGGGTGGATTGTGTTGTGAAATTTTGGTAGAAGTATGGGTAGAATTAGAAGTAATTGGGAGGAATTTTTGAAGTGTGTTTCTCTTTGCAGGATGTGTGATGATTCAAAGGAGTTGAACTCCAATTTTGGATGGTTAAGAAAGAAATATGATTAAAGTTAGAATAGAGTTTATGTATGCACACATATTGTTTGATGAAATGCCTAAAAGAAGCATAAGTAGAATTAGAGAACCTTACCTTATGCAATGTAGCATATTTGCATGTCATGAATGCATATAAGGAAGATTTTAGGCATGAGTCATCCATATGCATATGTTTAATTGAGTAATGATATAAGAAAGAAATATGAGAAATGAGAAAGAAACTCTCTATGAATAGAGATAAAGAAAAGAACAAATTCTCTTAGAGTAAAGAGAAAGAAAGAACTAGCACTAGAAGATAAAAAGGATTCTTAAGTGCTATAGAAAAGAAAAGAAACTAGATTGTGCGATGGGGAACTCGTGAGTATAGAGTTACCCTCATGTAAACCGTTATGAGAAAGAACGGTCTCCGCCATGAGAGAGCGGAACGCGTGTAAATCGCTATGATAAGGAGGCGATCTCCGCCATGAGAGCGGAATGCATGTGATTCGTTATGAGAAAGACGGACTCGCCATGAGAGAGCGGAATACACGTAAACCGCTATGAGAGAGAGGAGGCGGTTTCCGCCATGAGAAAGGCGGTATGAGATTGAGAAAAAGAAAAGAATAGAAAGAAAAGAAAAGAAAGAAAAAACTAGAATTTGAATTAGAAATTTGATAAAAATACAAAGAGAATTGATGAGTAATGCACGGGGACGATAGCGTAAGAGCCTGTTTTACTTACTGAGCATTTTTGTGCTCACTCCTTTGTTTTCTTTGTTGTACAGGAAATAGGTGAGGACTTGGTCGGATGGACGTCGGCAAGCGTGGAGATTTGGCTGCTCTGTCCCTTGTTTCGTTTTGTTTCGAAAGTCCTTGTACATATGATGTTTTGTTTTGTAACGAATGTGATTACTAAGTAAAGAAAATTTTTGGGCCCAACTTGTTTTGATAAATATGCTATCTTTTTATTAATCGATATTACGAATCTGGTAGAAAGAAAGTAGTTGTTACATTCTCTAATGCATAATTAATGCATATGGATGATTCATGCTCATTAATGCACTCATGAAATGCACAAATGCAATGTTGCATCAAGATAGTCATTCTGCATAGGTCACACTCAAGAAGGCATAACTTGAGTTATACATATTGTATTGCTACGATTTTGGTCTGCTTTTAAAGCTTAGAGACAGGGCTACAACTTTTATGTTTTGGTCTCAACCCATTTCAATTGGTAAGATGCCCAAAAATCACTCAGAAGGTCACAGCTGTGACAGGGCAGTTTTCACTTAAGCATTTCATCAAACATAATGCATGCATACTTTAATTATATTTTTGATACATCTCTACTTCTTTCTTTAACCATCCATTCATGGAGAAAAACTCCTCCACAATAAATCTAAACATGGCCAAGAAAAACATTTCAAATATTTTTCTTAAATTCTTTCTAAATGTAACCAAACTTCACTTGGTTACCACAACTTCATTCTATTTCTCATGGCTCAAATTGTAATAACTGCTGAAAACTAGTACAATGCATGCATAATAACAATAGAAAATTGGGCCCAAAGTTTTCTTTTCATTTCAATTCATATGTCTTTTATACACAAAGAGTACTGTTTACAAAAATTCATTTTAAAAGACAAAACAGGGGAAACAGTGTAGCTATTGCTCCTCGCTTGCCGACGCCCCTCCGACTGCATCAACACCTAGATCCTACATCCACAAAGGAAAATAACGGGGTGAGCACAAAATAATGCTCAGTAAGTAAAACCCTTTATCTGTCTGTCCCGTATGTATAACTCTTAATTCTTTCCTTATACTATTTCTATTTCTATTTCTGTTTCTACTAAATACCATAGCCTCATCTTACCGGAGGTACGGCCGGATGGCATTCACACAGCACCATCTCACTGTCCATGACTATCGGGTGGAATTCACACAGTACCAACCCGTTCTTAGTGACTACCGAGTGGGGATCACAAAGCACCTACTCGGTTTTTCCTAACTATCGAGTGGAGACCACTTAGCACCTACCCGTTTCTCATGACTTTTGGGTAACGATCACCAAGCATTAACCCGTCTCTAGTCACTGTCGGGTGATGATCACAAAGCATCAACCCACTTCTACTAAATGTTGGATGATGATCACAAAGCATCAACCCACTTATCTAACAACTAACCGGGTAGTGGTCACAAAGCATCTACCCATTTCTACTACTCATCGGGTGACGATCACAAAGCATCGACCCATCTCTAAGGGCTATTCGGGTGGTGATCACAAAGCATCAACCCGATTCCCATAACTATCGGGTGATGATCACAAAGCATCGACCCATCTATTCTACTCTTCTAATTCACTCTATTCTAGCATTTTTTCATTCTCTCTACTCTTAGAGTAGTTGCATCCACCAAGCTCTCTACTCATAGGGTAATTGCATACACAATTTTCCTACCCTTTCTTAGGTCACTTTTCAATGCACAATTAGTGCCTATGGATGGTTCAGCTCCACTAATGCACTTATGAAATGCCAACATGCAATGTTGCAAGAATTAAGGTTCACTACTCATACTCAAACCTCTATTAGGCATTTCATCAAACAACTCATGTGCACTATAAAACTCTACTATAGCAATGAGTCTAAATCTTTTTCTAACCATCCAAAATGGGGAAAAACCCCTTCACATAGCCACAAAACCTGTCAAAGAAAGCACTTCCAAAAAGGGATTCACAATACCCCTTCAATTCCATCTCAAACTACCTTTCCAACCCAACATCTCATTTCTCATATTTGCAAGGTCTAAACATTCACAAAGCATAGAAATCTCTATTTAAACCTCCATACATGGCATATCACATGTATATCACATACATACATCATTTCTACCAAAACCCTAATCAAGAGAATTCTTAAATCTCAACTTGGGTTGGGGTTTACTTACCTTGTTATGGAGAGACTTCACCAACTCTTCCTTTCCCTTGTTTTGCTTGACTTTTTCTCTACTCTTAACCAAAATAACAAAAACCCTCAAATTTCAAAATAACTTAAAACTCACAAATCACACAACTTAAGTAGAAATCCTTACCTTAGAAAGCCTTAGGTTGCTTTTCTACCCCAAATCACTTCAAAAATCCCTTGGAACTCCTTGATCAAAAGAAAAGAAGTTGAGAGGAAACAAGAGAAGAAAGTGGCGTTGAAGAAGAAGAATGAGGGGTTTGCTTACTCTTAATTCCTTTTAATGAAATTTATACCCAAGCATTCCCATTTTGCCCTTACTCTTCTTTGGGAATTCCATCTATATCCTTTGATTCATTACAAACTCACCCCCATATCAACATATTCTCCATGAAAAATCCTTACAAATTACTCCCCACTTTTCCTGCTAATTAGGGGTAGAATGGTCAAATTGCCCTTAGGGAAGAAAATATCTAAAACTTAACAAACAATTTAATCGGCCTGTCGCCGCGGCGAAGCAACTACATCGCCGCGTGGCTAATCTAGCGCTTCCCGTGGCTTCACCACCTCTTCGCAGCGGCGAAGATTCTCCTTCGCCCCGGCGAAGCATGGCATTCTGAACTTCTTCTATTTTCAACCAATTTCATGGCAAATATTCAACACAACACTCAATCAAACAATATTACCAAAAACCAACTCAAATAAGAGCGAAAGAAGAAACAACAACTACGTACCTCAAGTGGGGCGTTACACAAATCTTTTCATCAAAAGCCATCAACTCATCAATAATATCATTCTCAACAATCAATCTCAAGCTCATAAACATAAGCATGCATATCAATCATTTGATTGCTTGAACCTTAACTTGGGTTGGATTTACTTACCTTATGGGTAAATGGCTTCTCTAGCACTTCTCCTTCCCTTTTGTATCTTTTCTTCTATCTACAACTTTAAACAATAACAACATGAGACTTTAACAAATCATAAGCAAATTCTCATCTAAAGCAAGAATCCTTACCTTAGGATGCTTTAGATTAAATCTCTACTAAAAACTACCCCAAAAATCCTTAGAAATTCTTGGAAGATTGAGTGGAGGATTGAGAGAAATTATGGAATGAGAATGGCGGTGGAGATGGTGAAGAATGAAGGGCTTTCAACACTTAAACCCTTTTTAGCTCAACTTACATACAATCATTCCCATTTTGCCTTTGCTCTTTCTTGGAAATTCCATCTATGTCCCTTAGTCAATTACAATAATGCCCTCATTTTTATTACATTCTCCATGAAATTTTATCTCTTTTCACTCCCCAATTTTTCAACTAATTTTGAGTGAAAAGACCATTTTACCCCTAATGAAAGTTTAAGGGATTTTCTTCACATTTTTCTCAAAATAACTTTAACAAAATTCAACTAAGGGCCAACCAACCAAAAATAACAACATGCAATCTCAAATGAGAACAAATCAATAAACATTCAAGCAATGCAACAATAATTTAACTACATACCTCAAGTGGGGCGTTACAATAAGCTAACATGTACATATGTATATTTTCTCATTTACTAAAGCATGCAAGTGTAGAATTTCCATAGCATGGAAATTTATTTAGAAAAGTATATAGAATCTCTTTCTATTCTTTTTCTACAGCATGTTATGTTAAATGGTTGTTGCGATGGGGAACCCGTAAGTGACAGAAATGTAGAAAATTCCCACATGCATGCCGCCATCAGTGAGCGACCTCAGCATAGAAAAACAGCATTTGTATAGTTCGTTAGCAGTGCATGTGGATGAGGACTGTACCCAGTAGAAAATACCTATATGCACACCACCATCAGTGAGCGGCCTCAGAATAGCAGAACAGAATTAGTACATTCCGCCAGCAGTGCATGTGGATGAGGATTGTACCCAGAAAAAATTTTAGAATACACTCACACGGTCAAGGTTCCAAATCCACGCCTTAACCTAGTTCGATCGGCAAGCTAGAATAGAAAATAGAAAAGAAAAGAAAGAGAGATATAATCAAAACAAAAAGCAGAAAAGAAAAGAAAGAGATACAGAATAAGAGGCGAAAAACAGAAAAGAAAAGAAAGTTCTTTTCTCAGAAAAAGTTTATGATTCTGCATATGTATTATGCTACTTGCAATATTTAGCATTTCTTATGTGCTCGACTATGTATAGTTTTATTAATTGTCTTTGTACATTGTTAAGTAGCAAATTAGAATATCAGAAAAGAATGCAAAATATTAGAAAAAATTAAATTGAGAAAAGGAAAGTCAGAATATGAGTAACGGAGGAAAAACAGTAATGCATTTTGGTTTACTTACTAAGCAATTAGTGCTCACTTTGTTATTTTACTGTTTTATAGGTACTAGATGATTTATCATCGAGTGGGACGTTAGGAAGCAGAGGAGTTTGGCGACACTGTCTAAGACTATTTTGTACTTATTAAAGTATATCAGTTATCTTGTGTATATATTTATATGATTCAAAGTTAGAGCTTTCAGATTTTACATTATATACATATATGTATATATGTTTACAAAAGTTATTTAGTGGACTTTGTCATATATTTCTCAAAGAATTACTAGCTAGAGAGAATATTACAGAACACATCATCTAACAGATGGCGGTGCATGTGGTCCTTAGACTAGAGATCATTGGGGTGTCGATTGGTCAAGTGGTCTGATAACCGAATCTGAATATGTCCATGTGGTTTATTCTTGAAGCTGACATTATTTCTATGCTTCAAACCTTGATGAGATAATAGATGATGAAAGGATTTGATTGCACGGTAACCATACTGTTAACAGGTAGTGACTATGCTAAATCTAAATCTGTCGGGTGGCCATGATGCCTTGCTAGAGGCCAATCTTAGTCTGTGTGTGATGAGACAATCAATAGGGTGTTTGTAAAACCCCCCTCTAGTTAGGTATCCTCTGAATATCCCTAAATAAGAATCTCGGGGATACATGTCTGGAGAACGAGTTGTATTTAGAGAAAACCCGTGTAAGGATAATAATAATAATATCCAAAACATGCATATAAGATGTTACACAGGATCCAAACTTATAATTTCAAAAACTTTAAGAATTTATCCGGAAATTACACAATCAAAACATATTTATAGGGTAGAAGCTTCCAAAGGTGTTTCACAAACATTTATCATTTACATTATTTACATCAAGATAAAAACATCAAGATGAGAATAAATCATCTCCCCTCACGTATAGCCCCGCTATCTCTAGCATCCTTTGCTTCTGGTCTACCTACAAAGCAATCAACATTGAAAGGATGAGCGCTGTCACTCAGTAAGGAATGATCCATTTCATTCTAAATGTGCTATTTGACCCTAATTTAAACATATTTGTTAACACACTTTATCTTTTACATCTAGGTGTACTTCCCTTTTTCTATTTCATATGTCTTTCATCATTTTATCCCATGGCTATATAAACATCAATGCATACACATACAAATAAGTATGTAAACATAATACACACACATTACATGTCATGATATAACATCTGAATATCATCTAACATGAGTATAAATCATCTCATGATGTAAATAACATCATAACTCATGTAGTGCAACTAAATGCATATGAAGCATTTAACGTGTAGCCGATCGGACTTTTCTTAGCATCTTAAGCACTTCATATCATCTTGCCTCAAATTCATCTAGAGCTCATATCATCGGGAGACGTGCTTACGCGTTATTTAGTATCTAAAACATATATTCATCTTTCCTCAACCTGTATACGAGGATATGCTTACGTGTTTTCCATCATGTCTATATGCATCTCTATCATGTCTATATGCATCTCTAATATCTTATGGCATGTAAATACATATTTTGGTGAGCATAATACTTTTAATTCATCTATGGATTATCAATCCATTTACATTACCTCTGGCTCACATACATCATCTTAAAACATGTATTACATTGCATCTTCATGCCATTTCATAACATTAATCATGCATTGACAACATGACCATGTGTATCTTTCAAATATCATCTAACTAATGGGTAAACATTAGTACATGGCTTAATCACGTCAATATATAATCAATTCATAATCATAAGAATTAATTATGTTAAATCTTAAACTTTAATAACTAGAAGCTTATACTTCAGGCCATTTTCCATCCATTTTCTAAACGAATTGGCTCTTGGCCTAAACATAAATGTTGTAGGCCTATCTCTTAAATTTCTATTACTTCAAGAATAATCTCATTTCGATTTTTATAACTCAAGTTATAGTCGAAATACTGAAGGATGTTTAACATAACCCCTAAGCTTACCAAATCCGAATTTTTTCATATTAAACTATGCCACATCAATTCCTATTGACAATTAATGTAAAACCCCTCTCCAATCAGGTATCCTCTGAATATCCCTCAATGAGAATCCCGGGGATACATGTTTGGAGAATGAGTTGTATTTAGAAAAAAAAACCTGTGTAAGGATAATAATAATAATATCCAAAACATGCATATAAAATGTCATGCAGGATCCAAACATATAATTTCAAAACTTTAAGAATTTATTCGTAAAATACGCAATCAAAACATATTTAACCAATAGGTCAACTTATGGATCAAATAAACCTCCCCTTAATAGTCTTTAACATCTTAAAGGAAGTGTAAAATCTCATTCCCATAATCATGTAAGGCCCCGCTTGAGGTACGTTGTTATTGTTTCCTCTTTTAGCCCTTAATCGAGTTGGTTTTTGTTATGATTGTTTGATTGAGTGTTGTGTTGAATGTTTGCCTGAAAATTGGTTGAAACAGAAGAATTTCAGTCATGGCATGGGTGCGCGCGAAAAGTCTTCGCCGCGGCGAAGAGGTTAAGCCACGGGAAGGGGCTGCTTTGGGCAGCCCTTTCGCCGCGGCCCGGCAGTTTCTTCGCCGCGGCGGCAGCCCAGAATAAAATGTTGATTGAGTTTTAGATATTTTCTTCCCCAAGGGCTATTTGACCTTTCTACCCCCTAACTAGCGGGGAAAGTGGGGGAGTAAATTGTAAGGATTTTCCATGGAGAATGTGTTGGTATGGGGGTGAGATTGTAATGAATCAAAGGATATGGATGGAATTTCCAAAGAAGAGTAAGGGCAAAATGGGAATGAGTGTGTTTATATTTCCCCCATTAAAAGGAATTAGAGTTAGCAAACCCTCATTCTTCTTCTCCAAAAACGCCCAACCCTTCATTCTTCTCCTCCTCACAACTTCTCTTTCTTTTGTTCAAGGAATTTCAAGGGTTTTTGAAGTATGATTTGGGGTATAGAAAACAACCTAAGGCTTCCTAAGGTAAGGATTTCTCCTTAAGTTGTGTGATTTATGGATTTTAGTTCATTTTGGTTTTTGAGGGTTTTCATTCTTTTGGTTATGAGTAGAGAGAATAGCCAAGAAAACCAAGTGGAAAGAGGATTTGGTGAAGTCTCTCCATAACAAGTAAGTAAAACCCAACCCAAGTTGAGATTTATGAAATTTCTTGATTAGGGTTTTGATAGAAATGATGTATGTATGTGATATGCATGTAATATAGCATGTATGAAGGATTAAATAGAGATTTCTATGCTTTGTGATTGTTTATACCTTGCAAATTTGAGAAATGGGTTGTTGGTTTGGCAAGGGTAGTTGAGATGGAATTTAAAGGGTGTTATGGATCCTCTTTTTAGAAGTGTTTTCTATGGCAGGTTTCATGGCTTTGTGAAGGGGTTTTTCCCCATTTTGGATGGTTAAGAAAAGTTTTAGAATCATGCTACGATAGAGTTTCATAGTGCACATGAGTTGTTTTGATGAAATGCCTAATAGAGGTTTGAGTGTGAGTAATGAACCTTAATTCTTGCAACATTGCATGTTGGCATTTCATAAGTGCATTAGTAGTTGATGAACCATCCATAGGCACTAATTGTGCATTGAAAAGTTGACCTAAGAAAGTGTAAGGAAAATGGTTTATGCAATTACCCTATGGAGTAAAGAGAGCTTAGTGGGTAAAATTACTCTAAGGGTAGAGAGCATTGAAAAATGCTACAATAGAATGAGTTAGAAGAGTAGTATAGTTGGGATGATGCTTTGTGATCATCACCCGACCGTTATGGGAATCGGATTGATGCTTTGTGATCATCATCCGAATGGCCCTCCCAAGAGATGGGTCGATGCTTAGTGATCGGGGTCACCCAATGAGTAATAGAAATGGGTAGATGCTTTGTGATCACTACCCGATTAATTAAGAGATATGTAGGTGGATGCTTTGTGATCATCATCCAATGGCTAGTAGAAGCGGGTTGATGCTTTGTGATCATCACCCGATAGTGACTAGAGATGGGTAAATGCTTAGGTGATCGTTACCCGGGAAATTTCATGAGGAAGCGGTAGGTGCTAGGTGATCTCTACCCGATAGTTAGAGAGAACCGAGTTAGTGCTTTGTGATCCTCACTCGGTAGATCACTAAGAGCGGGTTGGAGTGCTGTAGAATTTCACCCGGAATAGCCATGAGAGTGAGATGGTCTTTGATGTGAACGCCTATCGCGTACCTCATAGATGAGGCCATGATGTTATTAAAAGAAACAGAAATAGAAAAGATTAGAAAAGGGAAAGAATTAAGAGTCACACACAGACGGCAGGTTAGAGTTTTACTTACCGAGCATTATTTGTGCTCACCCCGTTAT
Organism: Pistacia integerrima; assembly: GCA_026225825.1. NCBI lineage: Eukaryota > Viridiplantae > Streptophyta > Magnoliopsida > Sapindales > Anacardiaceae > Pistacia > Pistacia integerrima. The sequence goes on along the minus strand of CM047750.1, from coordinate 20,319,269 downwards.
TTTCCTTTGTGGATGTAGGTTCTAGGTGATGTTGCGGTTGGGAGGGGCGTCGGCCCGAGAGCTCTGCTTGTCCTAATGGAGCAATAGCTACTGTTCCCCATCTTTTGAAATGCACTTTTGTAAAGCGGGTAACCTTTGTGTATAAAAAAGACATGTGGTTGTAATGAAAAAAGAAAAACATTTTGGGCCCAATTTTCCATTGTTAATTGCATGCATTGTACTAGTTTTCGGAGTAGATGTTACATTTTTTGTATCGAGCAAAGATTTTGGGATTGAGCAAAGGTGTCTATTCTCATCGCCCAGACGTCCTCTAACCATTTGTGGTGAGTAATTCTTTCCTTACAGGTTAATTGTTTCTTGAGTTCATTAGCGTGATCATTTTGTAGATGAGGCGTAGTTATCGAAATCGCGGTAAAGGTGTGGGTGAATGAAGGAGAACCTTCTCCAACCCACCGAGTCTCGCCCCACCCTTCCCATTGGATGAAGCTAGAATCCCACCCCAGGGAATTATACGCAGTATGGCTAAAACTCAAAAGGGGAGGGAGTAGTACCCCAGTACAAGGGTGCCCGGGTCGATCACTCCCGTAGAGAGGGCAGGTACCTCCCCCGTGCTGAAAGCAGTGGGAACCGATTCCACGGTCTTTCCGATTCAGCATCGCCCTCGAGTTTAAAGAGGGTACTACGGATCGTAGTAGCGGAAGAGTGGTGGCAGGTGGAGGTAGACGAGCCGCCCCGGGTTTATTTCCCCATGTCGACCGGGAGAAGATCGGTATGCGAGTTTCTTGTTTGGGGGTGATGCCCGAATTTGGTGGGAAATTGATGGAAGAAACTCACGGCTTGGCTGTAATGACGTGGGAAGAGTTTAGGCAAGAGTTTGGAGGCCTGAGTATAGATCCCGGAGGACCAAGTTCATGAGAAGGTCCAAGAATTTATCGTTCACATGAAGGGCTTTAGGGCTGAACTTTGGGTGAAGAGTACTCGGTGAAGTTCAACGCTTTGCAAGGTTTTGCCCAACCGGAATAGGGTTAGCACCCTCCGGCCTTGAGAAGGGATAAGTTTTGTGCATGGATTGAAGCCGGGAGATAGCCCAGGGATATTATGACAAGCTCCAAGAACCCTCCTCGGAATTACGGTGAGGCCTTGGGCGGGCAATGAAGGCGGAGATTTTTTGAGAATAAAAATCTTCCCCGTAGGATCCTCCCGGACAAGGGAGGGGACCCGGAAGGAGGGCCCCTACCCTCCGCTCTCAGAGAGAAACATGAGGGTGAAAAAGGTAAAGACATGAAGAATCAGAAGAAGTTGTTTCAATTTCATAGACAGAATAGAAAGGAGTGGAGGGAATAAAAGCGACCTCGAGCGGAAGGGTTTCCTCCTTGCCTAAGTTGGGTGGGAAGGGAACCACCCGGGAGAGTGTCTGAAGGATCGAGGGAGTGTGCTTTATAGGTGCCGCAGCGGGGCACATGATGAGGGGATTGTAAAGCTCCTCTTCCACCAAGCGTCAGGGGAGAGGAGTGCTGCATGCGAGTTCCTTTCTGCAAAGGCACGAGGGGAGCGGAGAGGCCGGTCCCATCGGCCAAGTATTCTTGTCAGGGCTTGTTATTTCATGCGGATCCCCTTTATATGCTTTAATTGATTCGGGTGCTACCCATTCATTTATATCTTATGGGATGCTTGAGAGAATTAGGTTTGAAACCTACTAGAGCGACTTTCGCCCCATTAAGATAGAACTACCCGATGGGGTTAGGTGTTGTGACTCAAGAGATTTTGTTAAGAGAGTCCTTTAGTGATCCCAGGGGTAGAGAGTTAACAAGTTGACTTAATAGTTTTTGATATGCCCGGACTTTGATGTGATTACGGGGCATGGATTTCCTAGGGAGGTATGGGAGGGTAGAGATTGGTATCGGAAAAAGAAGGGCGAGGTTTAACTCGATGTGGAGATAAGTTTAGTTTTTGGAGAAGGCCATCGGATTGAGCATGCTTTGATTAGTAATGTGGAAGCCAGGAAGATGTTGAAGAGAAAGGGGTGTTCGGTATATTGCCCATGTAGTGCAAAGTGGGTGATGTTCCCACGGTTAGAGATCCGAGGAGGGGTGACCAAGGTATTCGAGACTTTCTAGATGTGTTTCGAAGGAGAATTACAGGGTTTGCCTCCAGAGAGAGGTAAAGAATTTAGTATCGAACTAGCACGGGGCCGGCACCAATATCTAAAGCCCGGCCATCGGAATGGCCCAGGGTTTGAGCTCAAGGGAACTAAAGAAGCAACTCCAAGAGCTTTTAGATAAAGGCTTTATCCCGGACCAAGTCATTCCCCTGGGAGCTTCCAATCTTGTTGTGAAAAAGAAGGATGGATCACTAAGGATGTGTATTGATTATAGGGAGTTGAATAAAGTTACGGTGAAGAATAAGTACCTTACCCAGGGATAGATGATCTTTTGATCGGTGAAAGGGAGCCGAGGTGTTCTCCAAAATTGATTTGAAGGTCAAGGGTATCATCGGGTGAGAGTTGGTTGAACAAGATGTGGCTAAGCGCCCTTTCGTACAAGGTATGGGCATTATGAATTTGTAGTAATGCCCGTTTGGTTTGACCAATGCCCCTTGACGTTTTTATGGACTTGATGAGCAGGAGGTATTTCGAGTACTTGGATCGGATTTATTGTTGTCTTCATCGCGACATTACGATTTACTCAAAGTCAAGAGAAGAACATGAGAGACACTTGGGATTAGTATTGCAACGGGTTGAGAGAAAAGAAGTTGTGTGCTAAATTTTCCAAGTGTGAGTTTTGGTTGAACAGTGATATTCCTAGGTCATGCGCCGTCTCGAAGGAGGGGATTCGGTAGATCCAAGAGTAAAGTGCGAGGCAATCCCTGGAATGGCGAGCCCGAGAGCAGTGAAAGAAATCGGGGAGTTTCTTAGGCTTAGCGGGATCTACAGGCGATTTGTAGCCCCGGGATTAGCCCGGAAGGTGCTACGGGTGCAGCTCTTTACCAAGCAAAGGGGCTCCTTTTTATCAGTGGCGGCTTGTGAAAGCTTCCAAGAGTTGAAGAAAAGGTTAACATCGGCTCTGTACTAGTGTTACCACAAGAGGTGGGTAGATTATGACATTTATATCGGCCTCCTTTGCGGGGAAGGGGACTCGGAGGGCTGTGTTGATGCGCTTAGGTAGGGTTATATAGCTTATGCTTCTCGTCAATTGAAAAAGTGACGAGACCAGATACCCTACGCATGACCTAGAGGGAATTAGCCCACTTTTGTGGTCTTTGCTTTAAAGATATGGAGGCATTACCTTTATGGTGAAGAGTAATACTACTCCCGGTGATCATAAGAGTTTGAAGTACTTCTTCACTCAAAGGGGAGTTGAATATGAGCGAGAGAAGGTGGTTAGAGGTTGGTCAGGATTATGATTGTGAGATCAAGTACCAACCAGGGAAAGCCAATGTAGTTAAAGGCAGGATGCCTTGAGTAGAAAAAAACTCATGTTTTCCGGCTACAGAGGCGAAAGAGTTAATAGAAGAATTGTCTAAGGAAGCAGATTGAGGTGGTTAAGGGAAGAATTGCTGACCTAGTGGAAGCAGTCCTCTTTACTACTAGGAAATTAGAGAAAAGCAAATGGGTGATGTGGTGTCGAGAAAATAGTTGACAAGGTGCATGAGGCAAGACATCGGAGTTCTTTGTGAGAGATGGTGCCCCTCTATTTCGAAAATCGGTTGTGCATTCCTCCATATGAGGAGTTGAAATCAGAAAATCCTCTTGGGGTGAGGCTCATGACACGCCGTACACCGCTCATCGGGTGCAACCAAGATGTATCAGGGATATCAAGAAAGGCTATTGGTGGTCGGGTATGAAGAAGGACATTGCGAGTTTGTAGCTAAATGCCTAACACATCGGTGGGGTGAAAACGAGAACACCAGCGGCCGTCGGGGAGTTGTTTCACCCATTGAGTATCCCCAAAGTGGAAATGGGAGAGCATTTCGATGGATTTTTATCACGGTCTCCCAGTATGAGAGGGTATAATGCTATATGGGTGATTGTGGGCGAGGCTAACCAAATCAGGCCCATTTCCTCCCGGAAATAAGGATAGTACCACTCTGTCAGGTTGCCCGAGGGTTTACCTTAAGGGAGATAGTCGATTGCATGGTGTGCCCGAAGGCTATAGTCTCGAGATAGAGATTCCCAGTTTGTCTCGGTTTATACGGACAAGTTTACGAGAGGAGTTTGGGTACCGTTTAGCATTCGATCTTGCCTATCATCCTCGACAGATGGCCAAAGCGAGAGAATCAGGGGTGCTCGGGGAGGATATGTTGAAACTTGTTGCATGGATTACGAGTATCTGGCATGAGATGTTACCATTAGTAGAATTTGCCTACAACAACGGTTATCAATCTACATTAGAATGGCGCCTTACGAGGCTTTGTATGGTAGGACGATGTAGGTCTCCGCCTTCATTGGGATGAAGTAGGAGAGAGAGATTGAGTACCGCTCTTGGGCGAGATGACTCGAAACTAGTAGAAGATGTGAAGTTGGTCCGAAATAGAATGAAACAAGGGGCCCCAAGATCGGCAAAGAAGAGTTATGCCAAGCTTGAAGAGGAAAGAGGTGGAATTCCAAGTGGGTGACAAAGTGTTTGAAAGTTTCCCCTTACAAGCGAGTCATGCGCTTTGGAACCAAAGGGAAGTTGGAGCAGGTTTGTAGGTCCCTTTTGAGGGTCTTGCAGTGGGGAAGGTGGCCTATAGATTGGCATTACCACCTAGCATGGGACGGGGTGCACGATGTCTTCCATGTCTCGATGCTACGAAAGTATGTAAGTGATCCCCTCCATGTCTGAGCGTAGACGTTGAAGTAACAGAGAATCTAGTATATGAAGAACGTCCAAAGGTTCGGATTTTTAGATCAGGTTAAGGGTTAAAGAAGTTCCCGGGAACAAGAGTGTTCCGCTAGTGAAGGTCCTTTGGAGGAATCACAAAGTGGAAGAGGCCACTTGGGAAGTAGAGCGGGACATGCGGGAGAATCGTTTCCCCGAGTTATTTTGTTTGAATTTCGGGGACGAAATTCTTTTAAAGGGGAAGAATTGTAAGCCCGGCTTGAGGTACGTTGTTATTGTTTCCTCTTTTCATTTTGCAATCGAGTTGGCTTTTGTTATGATTGTTTGATTGAGTGTTGTGTTGAATGTTTGCCCTGAAAATTGGTTGAAAACAAGAAGAATTTCGTTTGCCGTTGCTTGCCAGCGGCGAAGATTGAAGCCACGGGGAAGGGGCTGCTGGGCGTTTCAGCGCGGCGACAAAGATTTCTTACGGCGGCGGCAGTTTTCTTCGCCGCGCGACAAGCCCCAATAAAATGTTGATTGAGTTTTAGATATTTTCTTCCCCAAGGGGCTATTTGACCTTTCTACCCCTAACTAGCGAGGAAAAGTGGGGAGTAAATTGTAAGGATTTTCCATGGAGAATGTGTTGGTATGGGGGGTGAGATTGTAATGAATCAAAGGATATGGATGGAATTTCCAAAAGAAGAGTAAGGGCAAAATGGGAATGAGTGTGTTTATATTTCATTAAAAGGAATTAAGAAGTTAGCAAACCCTCATTCTTCTTCTCCAAAAACGTAACCTTCATTCTTCTCCTCTCAACTTCTCTTTTCTTTTGTTCAAGGAATTTCAAGGGTTTTTGAAGTGATTTGGGGTATAGAAAACAACCTAAGGCTTCCTAAGGTAAGGATTTCTCCTTAAGTTGTGTGATTTATGGATTTTAGTTCATTTTGGTTTTTGAGGGTTTTCATTCTTTTGGTTATGAGTAGAGAGAATAGCCAAGAAAACCAAGTGGAAAGAGGATTTGGTGAAGTCTCTCCATAACAAGTAAGTAAAACCCAAACCCAAGTTGAGATTTATGAAATTTTCTTGATTAGGGTTTTGATAGAAATGATGTATGTATGTGATATGCATGTAATATAGCATGTATGAAGGATTAAATAGAGATTTCTATGCTTTGTGATTGTTTATACCTTGCAAATTTGAGAAATGGGTTGTTGGTTTGGCAAGGTAGTTGAGATGGAATTTAAAGGGTGTTATGGATCCTCTTTTTAGAAGTGTTTTCTATGGCAGGTTTCATGGCTTTGTGAAGGGGTTTTTCCCCATTTTGGATGGTTAAGAAAAGTTTTAGAATCATGGCTACGATAGAGTTTCATAGTGCACATGAGTTGTTTGATGAAATGCCTAATAGAGGTTTGAGTGTGAGTAATGAACCTTAATTCTTGCAACATTGCATGTTGGCATTTCATAAGTGCATTAGTAGTGATGAACCATCCATAGGCACTAATTGTGCATTGAAAAGTGACCTAAGAAAGTGTAAGGAAATGGTTTATGCAATTACCCTATGAGTAGAGAGCTTAGTGGGTAAAATTACTCTAAGGGTAGAGAGCATTGAAAAATGCTACAATAGAATGAGTTAAGAAGAGTAGTATAGTTGGGATGATGCTTTGTGATCATCACCCGACCGTTATGGGAATCGGATTGATGCTTTGTGATCATCATCCGAATGGCCTAGAGATGGGTCGATGCTTAGTGATCGTCACCCAATGAGTAATAGAAATGGGTAGATGCTTTGTGATCACTACCCGATTAATTAAGAGATATGTAGGTGGATGCTTTGTGATCATCATCCAATGGCTAGTAGAAGCGGGTTGATGCTTTGTGATCATCACCCGATAGTGACTAGAAATGGGTAAATGCTTGGTGATCGTTACCCAAATTTCATGAGGAACGGTAGGTCTTTAGGTGATCTCTACCCGATAGTTAGAGAGAACCGAGTTAGTGCTTTGTGATCCTCACTCGGTAGTCACTAAGAACGGGTTGGCACTTTGTGTGAATTCCACCCAATAGCCATAGAGTGAGATGGTCTTTGTGTGAACGCCATCCAGTAGTACCTCCAGGTAAGATGAGGCCATGATGTTATTAGAAACAGAAATAGAAACAGATTAGAAAAGGAAAGAATTAAGAGTCACACACGGGGGCGGGGGAACACAGGTTAGAGTTTTACTTACCGAGGCATTATTTTGTGCTCACCCCCGTTATTTTTCCTTTGTGGATGTAGGTTCTAGGTGATGTTGCGGTTGGAGGGCGTCGGGCCGCGCGGAGCAATAGCTACCTTGTTCCTATTTTGTCTTTTGAAATGCACTTTTGTAAACGGTAACCCTTTGTGTATAAAAAGACATGTGAATTGTAATGAAAAGAAACATTTTGGGCCCCAATTTTCCATTGTTAATTGCATGCATTGTACTAGTTTTGATAGATGTTACATTTTTTGGTATCGAGCAAAGATTTTGGGATTGAAGCAGGTGTACTATTCTCATCCGCCGCGACGCCCTCTAACCGACTTGTGTGAGTAATTCTTTCCCTTACAAATAATTGTTTCTTGAGTTCATTAGCGTGATCATTTTTGTAGATGAGGCGTAGTTATCGAAATCGCGGTAAAGGTGTGGTGAATGAAGGAGAACCTTTCTAACCCACATGAGTCACGCCCCTCCCTTGGATGAAGGGGCTAGAATCCCTGGGAATTGTACACCAAGTTATGGCTGAAACTCGGGGGAGAGTAGTACCCCGCACAAGTACCGGTCACGCCTATAGAGAGACTGGGGCACTCCTCCCCCAAGCATGGTACTGTAGTGGGAACCGATTTACGGTCTTTTCGGTCAGCATCAGCCCTCGAGTTTAAGGGTACTACGGATCCAAAAGTAGGTAGCGAAGAAGCTAGGCTTGGCGTCAAGTGAAGGGGCGAGCCACGGGTTTATTTCCCCATGTCGGGGAACCGGGAGAAGATCCGGTATGCGAGTTTCTTGTTTCGGGGTGATGCCCGAATTTGGTGGGAATTGATGGAAGAAACTCACGACGCCAACAAAGTAATGACGTGGGAAGAGTTTAGGCAAGAGTTTGAGGTCCGAGTATAGATCGGGAGGACCAAGTTCATGAGAAGGTCCAAGAATTTATCAGTCTGAGAAGGGGCTAGCCGGCCTTTGTGAAAGAGTACTCGGTGAAGTTCAACGCCCCTTGCAAGGTTTGCCCACGGGAATAGGGTTAGCACTCCGGCCTTGGAGAAGGATAAGTTTGTGCATGGATTGGAAGCGGAGATAGCCCAGGATATTATGACAAGCTCCAACCCTCCCTCGAATTACAATGAGGCCTTAGCGGAGCAATGAAGGCGGGAGATTTTTGAGAATAAAATCTTCCCCGTAGATCCTCGCGAGGAGGCAAGAAGGGAGCTACCCTCCGCTCCTCGGAGAGAGAAACATGAGGGTGAAAAAGGTAAAGACATGAAGAATCGAAGAAGAAAGGTTTCGTATAGACGGAGGAATAGAAAGGAGTGGAGGAATAAGCGACCTCGAAGCGGAAGGGTTTCCTCCTTGCCTTTGTCTTCTTTTACACCTTAATCCTACATATATAACATTATACCTTAACATCTACTTCAAATCTTCAAATCACATCAAAATTAGGGTTTTAATCCTTTACCTTAAACCCTTCAACTTGAAGATCCAAGGCTCCTATCTTGTTCTCCTGGAAAAAATTATGCAAAACCTCCTTTAAAACTTAGAGAGAAAGCTTGTTTCATGGAAGATTTGAGAGAAAATGGAAGAAAGGTTGAAGAAATGCTCTCTCCCTTGGCTTGAACGAATTTCCTCTCATTTATAGGAAAAATATTTCATTAATTTTCCAAAATTATACTATTGGCCCAATTATTTTAATTGCATAACTCATAAGTCCTTAATTCTTCATATAAGGGCATTTTGGTCATTTCGCACTAAACATAATTATTACTTAATTAATGCCATTAAATGCAATTAAGCCTACTCATCCTTGACTTTTTCAATGCTTATCCATAGGTAAAATGACTATTTTGTCCCTAATGCCTTTCTATGTATAACTTATTCATACCGTTCCAAATAAATTGACTATTTTGCCCTTAGTTAGATTTTATGCTTTTTAACATAAAATTAACATCTAAACGACTATTTTGAGTTAGGAACATACCTTTGACATCTTGGGTATTACAGTGTTGATCATGATATTACTCACTACCGATATAATTAGGAGCCTACGGGTCACATGCTTAAAGGACAATTTAAAGACGATAACAAATGAGGGGCATTTTCGTCACTTTTTGACAAAGGGGTATTTTGGCAAATCTTACAAAGCAATTAAATTTGTTGAAAAGATTGTTCCTTGGATCCAATCCTGTATTGGATTTAATAAGATTGATTATTTATTTAAATATATATATTGTCGTATATATATTGTAAATAAATAAAACGTCATTATTTAAATATATATTGGTAGAGATTGTAATGGGCCAGGCGGGACCCGGTACCCCTTGGCCCGAGCCCAAGACCGACCCCATGACCCGAGCCCAAGACTATTACAAGGATGTCGGGTAAAGCCTAGGCCTGACCCGACAAGCTTTTTGTGATTCCAAGTCCCGACCCATGTTAATTTTTATAATTTATTTTCTCATGAGCAATCTTTTATATATTTTTTTTGTCATTCATATTAACTTAATTAATAGTATCTCTTGTTTTAATCACTAGATTTTTTGTGTGTATAGATTAATATGGTGGACATGAGATCTTGGGTTTGACTAAAATCGCAATTGATTGTTATCATAAATTCATTTCAAAATCATAATCAAATAAAATCAAATTTTAAGTTTTTTAAATGATAAAAACTCGAGTCGGTCCGGGCCGGGTTGGGCCTTACGATGGTTGTCCTAGGCCCAACTCGTACCTAGTGGCGGGCTCGAAAACCATGCCCATGCCCATGTCCATCCCTACAAATAGTGGGTAATGCCCTGCCCCTACAAGCCAGGTCGGGTCGGGTTACTGGGAATTTGGGTACAATTGCCATCTCTAGATATTGGTGTATATATGTTTTAAATACTAAAAAAATCATTATTAGATGAATAAAATAATAATGGCCTAATACATGGTTAGTGATTTTGTTCGGAAATCATAGAAACTAATTATTTAATTAATGAAAAGGTATATTGGTAATATACTCTAATTAGGGAAATTAGGGCGTGCCTATAAAAAGGCACTCTTCCCCAAATTTCCGAGTTAGCTCATTCATTGCCACCCAAGAGAGAAACATGAGATTTTTTTCTCTTTTCATTTTTCTTACTCCTTTCTTCTTTAAACATCACAAATCAAACTAGCAAAGTGATTGTGTGTTGATTCTTATATTTGTGTGGATATCATGGGTTCACTTTTATCCTTGAAGTGTGAGTGTTTTTCAACGATCAAGCAGTGGAGGCATCAACGTGGGTAAGAATCTAAAACCTTGAATGGTTTTTTGATTTTCTATAACATGTAAACAACTTATTTCTCATATATGGATTTTGGGGCTTTAGGTTTTAATTGACAAATTTATGTTTTCAGCCACCTGTTTCTTTGATGAATTCCTACTAGTGGTATCAAAGCCTCTTATATGAGATTATGATGTTTAATCTTTGCTGGAAAATATGTGATTTGATGATTACATGTTTTGGGTTTTAATTTGATTGATTTGGATTTGGATTAATTGGATTAAAATGAATATTGTTGTGTTGATGGGTGTTGTGATTGGACTGATTTTTATCGAAATCGGTGTTGATTTGAAACCCTCGATGCACCATCGAGTGTGGTGGTGCTGGTGCTAGCTACCGTGTGTGGTGGTGTTGGCTCTCGTGAGTGGTGGCACCAACGCTGTGATCCAAAGTAGTAGCAGCCTGCCAGCATGCGGTTGCTATCTGCTTTGCACACAGCAGCCACTTACTTTCATGCATGGAGGAAGGGATGGCCGCATGTTTCAACATGTGGCCTTGGTCAACACCTATCAAGGTGTTCAAGGGTTGTGTGCTAAGGCACACAACCACTGTCCCTAATAGCCCCAGTTGAAAAATGTAGGACTATTATCGCTTTCACTATAACACTATTGTGTACGGTGGTTACCTTAGGCTGATCGTTGCCGCAAACAGGCTAGCCTTGTTGGCTATGTGTTTACCCATGTAGCCTTGACCTTCACTTTGTGTTTTCACACAAGTGATTGACACATTGCATGTTTTTACGTTCAACTGTCCTATTCTAGGTAATCTATGATTTTCCTCTGAAGAAATCGCTCTTATTTACACTACAATGCTTATTTTTTAGCGATTCAAAAACTCACATGTCGCTGCATGTGTGAGGATCGCTTTAGTGGGTTTATATTAGTTTTTGGACTTCTGTAACATGAGGTTTCAGCAAAGAAGAATTCTGCATCTTCTTCTAAAGGTATGTATGTGATTGAAATAAATCTTTCTCCTGTTATATCTTGGGTCATTGACATTGGATGTGGTTCTCACATTTGCACTTCTGTGTAGGGACTACGACAGAGTAGATCCCTTGGTCGAGGAGAGATGGACCTACGAGTTGGAAATGGAGTGTAAGTTGTTGCGTTAGCCATAGGAAATTATTAGTTTTCTTTGCCTTCAGGCCTTGTATTAGAACTCTTGGATTGTTATAATGTCACTTCAGTTTCAAAGAACATAATTTATTTGTCCGCTTTGGACAATGTTGGATATCAATTTTTGATAACTAATGGGTCGTTGTCCTTTAGTTTGAATGGTATTCAATATGGAACTGTTAAATTCCATAATGGTCTATATATTCTAGATCTAAATAATAACGAGATATTCAATCTTGAAAATAAAAAAGCCAAGAATTATGGCTTTAATCAAACGTACCTTTGGCATTGTAGGCTGGGTCATGTGAACCAGACTCGCATCACAAAACTCCATAAGGACGGGGTTTTGGACCCATTTGACTTTCAATCTTATGAGGTATGCAAGTCATGCCTATTAGGCAAAATGACCAAGTTAGCTTTCACTGGACATAGTGAAAGGGCAATAAAATTGTTAGGCATCATCCATAGTGATGTATGTGGACTTTTAACAGTACAAGCTAGAGGTGGATATCCTTACTTCATCACTTTTACTAATGACTTTAGTAGATTTGGTTATGTCTATTTAATACAACTTAAATCTGAATCCTTTGACAAGTTTAAAGAATGCAGGAATCAAGTACATAATCAATTGGGCAAGAGTATCAAAGTTCTCTAATCCAACAAGAGAGGAGAATACTTAAGTTCAGAGTTGAATGCATACCTAAAAGATTGTGGGATAGTATCTCAACTTACACCATTTTATACATCTCAACATAATGGAGTGTCTAAAAGGAGGAACCGTACCTTGTTGGATATGGTTTGGTCTATGATGAGTTTTATAGATCTACCTACATCGTTTTGGGGTGCGATTGTTAGAGTAGGTGCCCTAAAGCCAATCAATTATTGTAAAATTGATTATGTAATAAATGTTTATTTATCAATAAAAGGCATATTCTTCTATATCGTGTATGTAATAATATATGTCCTTAGAATGGTAGAACCGTGACAAAGGTATCAAGTGTTTCAAATCTTGATAGTGAGAACCCTATGATCACATATGGTGGCCATTCTAGAAACGTCCGTAGCCCCAATATTATTCTGACCAAGGACATAGATAATAAGGTAAGGCTATCATAGTGTTGAATGACCCTATCGAAAGGAAGTGATTGATCTCACTTGTCAAGGTTATTTGCCGACAACCTGGTGCAACGCATGGGTACTTCCTAGAGGCAAGTTCACTAGATAGACCCACCAGAGGATTCCATATGGATGGTAACCCTAGTGTCTATAGAATAAATCCTCTAATGGATGGTGGTACATGTGATACTTAGACTTAAGATCAACGGAACGCCTTGTACACCAATTGGTGTAGTTTGACACTAAGCCCAAACGTAAGTTCTATTCGAGCTATCAATACGGTAAAAGTGGATTGACTACATTGAGAAGTGTATCGAGACTATGGTTGATCGACAAAGGATTCATCACTCCTGCGTATGGGAGAAGTTATCTCACTGGGTAATTTAGTACATGGCAATGACACTAAATCTGTGGCCACAGTGGGATTGAGTTGATGCTCATTCCAATTAATTATTCTAGTCATTGGACCATTAATTGAATACAAACATGTCGAGTATATCTGAGGTTGACACTATTTCTGTACCTCAGTCTTGATGAGATAACAGATGATGAAAGGATTTGATTGCATGGTAACCAAACCGTTGACAGGCCGCGGTTTCGTTGAATCCGAATCTATCGCGTGGCCATGATGCCTTGCTAAGGGCCAATCTTGGTCTGTGTGGAGTGAGATGATTAATTGGTGTTAATCACGATACTACACACTGCCGATATGATGAGGAACCTACAGGTCACACACTTAGAAGATAATTTAAGAATCAATTTGTGAGAAGGGTATTTTCGTCTTTTAGGATGAAAGGGTATTTTGGTAATCTTATAGTGCAATTAAATTTGCTGAGGTTGTTGCCTGTATTTAATTTTAATATTAGTGAGATTCTATTTAAATATATCCATGTATATATTTAAATGAATTATTATTATTAATTGAATGTTAATATATTATTATATATTAATTGATTTTAATTATAATAATAATTAATTAATTAAAATACCATAAAGGGTGTGTTTGGTTGCAAGGGTGAACTAGGGTTGGAGCCCATGGCTATTCCTAAGTGGAATATGGTTTTAATTGTTGCACTATATAAGTGCCTTAAAATTAAAACATAAGAGGAATTATTCATTCAATTAAAAACCCTAACCACCTTATCTCTCTCTCTCTTAAGAAGAAAACTTTTCTTGTTCTTCTTTCTTGATTCTTGAAGCCCTTGATTGTTCTAGCAAAATAATCAAGGGTTCTGCGGATTATCTTCATGTAGACTTCCGTGAGTGCAATCCTACTTTGGATCGATTAGCGAAGAATCACCATGAACAGTACCGGTGAACAGTGTTCTTGTCCGAAATCATAGATATTCGAAAGAGCCTCCAAACGTACGTAAGTATTCTAATCCTTGAATGGATTTACTTTATACAGATTTTGTTTATAAACATGTAAACGGTTCAATCTATACTCAGATCTTGGCAAAGAAAGGCAATTGATTTACCGATTGAATTTTTGTTTTCTACTGCGTATGGTAGATCAATTACTTTCAGTGGTATCAAAGACTCGGGTATTAGATTATATTGTTTAATTGATGTTTGATAACATGTATATTTGTTTGATAACATGTTATTGCATGATTTGAAGTGTTTTTAAATCTGGAAAAATTATGTATGTTGAATGTCTTAATTAATCAATTGATTTAATAATGTGTTGATTGAATGTCTATTGGTTGGTTGGTGTCCTGGTCGAATGTTTAAGCATTCGATTTGATTTGGATCTGTGTCATTATGTGAAAAATTGCAAAAGACGTTAGTGTGCTTGATTCACTATTTTGCGACATTAACCACAATGAAATAACACTTCGCCGTGGCGAGATGCAAAAAGTGAATTTGGCCGTGGTGAAATAAACCTTCGCCGCGGCATAAAACTCTCTGGAACGATTTGTGTTTTCTGGAAGTTCACGATCGCCACTGCAAAATAAAACTTCGTCGAAGAAACCATGTGTGCATGAACTTCGCTAGGGCGAAGAATTTCTTCACCGTGGCAAGAAACCTACTATTCCGTTTTTGCTTTCCATTTTTCACATAGGGGCTAAATTGTAGTTTTTTGAACCTTTAAAGCCAATATTCATTCTGTACGTTTAAGGTGGTAACTTGATAATTCAACCCACCCAATTCAAAAGTTGATTGTTTTTTAATGTATGCAATGTTCTTGTTTGATAATTGTATGGTGCCCGGTACATGAGCCTTAGACCTATTGTTTATTGTTTATTGGGTTTGTTTGTAATTTTTATAAATAAATAGGACCCGTGTATCCTGCCTCTCTCTCTCAAATCTCTATGTATTTCTTCTCCTCATCTTACTCCCCTCGTATGTAATGTGAGGTTTCTATTTTATTGATGTAAATTAGAATAGGTTTTTTATTATAAAATTATTTGTAATGATCATGAAGAAGAAACGAAGGAGCTATGAAGAGGAATAACTTGAAGACCCAAGATTTACTTTTAAACCCCTAGGTTGACCCACCGATTCCTCTAAGCTCGAGGAAATCTGTAACGCCCATATTGAGGTACGTAACTTATTTATGCTTTTATGCCCTTAATTTTGCTTATTTCAAGGAGAAAGATTGAAAAATCGACATTCGCAAACTTCACCGCGGCAAAGGAATCTTGTCGCCGCGGTAATGAACTTTTTCCCAAATTGGTGTCAGAACTTTGCCGAGGTGAAGAAAAAACTTTGCCGAGGCGAAGAACTCTCTGGATTTTTTCGCCGAGGCGAAGAACCATGAGAAAATTCTAGAGAAATCTTCCTTAAGGGCAAAATGACCATTCTACCTCTAATTAGTTCAAAATGTGGGGAGTGAAAAATAAGGAAATTTGATGGAGAATGTAATAAAGGTAAGGGCATTAGTGTAAATAACTAAGGGACAAAGATGGAATTTCCAATAAAGTGTAAGGGCAAAATGGGAAAGTATGCCTATAATATGAGATATTAAGGGTTCAAGTAAAAAGACCCTATCATTCTCTACTCCCTCTCACGCCACTTCCACTCTCAATTTCTCTCATCTCTTCATCAAATTTCCAAGGGATTTTAGAGGACTTTTGGTTGGAATTTGGTAGAGATTTGTCCTAAGCACCCAAAGGTAAGAATTCTTGCAATAGATGTGAGATTAATTTTTAAAAGTGTTGAATTCTTATAGTATTTATGCTTAGGTTTTAGAGAAAGAACAAGTCTACCAAAGAAAGAGAGATTCTAGTGGAATTACTCAAGCACAAGGTAAGTAAATCCAACCCAAGTCATGATTTGAGAAATCAAGGGTGTAGAGAATTTACATATGTGTATATGCTTATGATTTTGAGAATTGTTGATGAACTTGATGAATTATTGAGGAGTTTGATGATTAATGATGAGTAGAATTGAGCTATGAGAAGTGGTTTTGGTTGTATGATGATTCATTGAAGTTTGGTTGAAGTTAGAAAGAGTTGAGTAGAAATTTTGGGAGTGTATTATTTTTGGCAGGTTTAGTAGTTGATTGATGGAGTTTTACTCCAAATATTGGTGACTTGAGAAAGAGATAGAATGGTAGCCAAATTAGAATTTGATTATGCATGCAATATGTTTGATGAAATGTCCAAGAGAAGTGTATGCATGAGTTTTATTCATTTATGTATTGACATGAGTTTGTAGATGGTAGAGAGAAACTTATTTTTATGCTCCATGACATTCTTGCATTTAAACATTTGCATTTAGAAAGAATAATGAGCATGAGCCATCTACATACATGCATATACATATGTACTAGGACTGAAAGAATAAAGAGAAAGAAAGAAAAAGTTATTAAAGAATGTTGTAAAAGAAGAAAAGAATAGGTTGTTGCAATGGGGAACCCGTGAGTGACAAGAAGAATTTCCACGCATGCATGCCGCCTTCAGTGAGTGGCCTAAGAATAAGAAAAAGAATTGGTATAGCCCGTAAGAGTGCATGTGGATGAAGGCTGTAATACCCAAGAAAGAAGAATACACTCACACGGCCAGAGTTCCGAATCCATGCCTCAACCGAGTCCGATCGGCAAAGAATAAGAATAAGAGCAAGAAAGAATAAGAATAAGAAAGCATAAGAGAGGAAAAGAAAGAAGAGAAAGAATAGAAAACATAAAAGAAAATGTGCATTTCTTGCATTTGTGCATGTGCATCACGTTTATGCATGGCATTATGCCTACTACCATGAGTAGTGAGAAAGTAGAAAGAAAGAAAGAAGAAAATTGAGAACTTAGAAAGAAAGAAAGAACAGAGAGATAAGAATAGAGAAAAAACAAAGAAGAACAGAGAAGAGTAATGTAAGGAAAGAAATTAGAATGTGAGCAATGGAGAGAAAAGGCTAGTATAGTGGATTTACTTACTGAGCAATTAGTGTTGACTCTGTTGTTTTCTTTGCTTTTGCAGGAAATAGGTGAGAAGCAGTCGGATGGACGTCAAGAGGCGGAGGGAAATGGCACCACTGTTTTTGAGCTTATGTACATGAGACTTTTAGTAATGTAAAGAATTTTATACATAAAGTAAAGAAATTTTCAGGCCCATTATCTTTTACTCATATGTTTATGTGTTTTTAATGTATTATATTTACCAAGTATACTAGCTAGAAAGAGTCATTACAAAATCGGTTTTAGTGGGCCATGCACCGACACGTTTAATTTTTTGTTTAGAATGCATGCTAAAGTTGAATGTTCAATAACATGCCAAACAATGACATTCTAACAAAGATAATAATCTGGTGAGATATTAAATAAAAAACCTCAAATAAGATATATTAAGTCACGTATGCCTTCCATCACCATGGTCTTAATCAAACCCCTGTTCATCAGAACCTTGTTCGCCACAGCGAAGGGTACACTTCTACTAGTGGGAGGTTAAAATTCACTGGAGTTTTCCTTAATGATGATGGGTCGACTTAAAATAACAGTTTTGCTTGTTCGCCACAGTGAAGGTTGATAAACACATCACAGGCATAGTAGAGAAGTACACATGTTGAGTATATGTGGTGACATGTAGTGTCCACTCTACGGATACTGGGAATCACACTTGAGGATGATGGCTAGGCCGTTGGATTGTGTGATTGGCTTGTTGGCTTACTTCACATTTGAGGTTAGTAGTGGGAGCTATCAACTGGTGTGGATTAAGTTTGTTGGCTTACCTAATCAACCCATTTTGGCTCGTTCACCACAGCGAAGGTTTGAAATGGGCCAGATGGGATCTCAGTCTCCCACTAGGAAAGCCAATAGGCTTTCTCGAGTTAATAGTGAGGGCTATTGGCTTGAGGAAAATAGTGGGAGTGTTTTTTTTAATAAAAAGACCATATTAAGAAATTATAAACATTATATTGACTTTACTTTTTCTGAATTGTAGATTAGCTTAAAAATGAGCATTATGAACATGCGATAGATAATTGAGAAAGAAAATAGGTTGGATAGATCCAATTTCTTGGATTGGTATCGTAATCTTCGGATTATACTTAAGTCCGAAAAGATATTGTATATCTTTGATAAGCCATACATGGCTGGGTCTAATTCTGATGCCACTCAGGAAGTAAAGGATACTTATCAAAAGTTCCTTGATGATGCTGATGGCGTTCAATGCTTGATGTTAGCATCAATGACACTAGTACTAGAAAAGAAGCATGAGAATATGGACGCTGCTGCCATTACTCTACACCTCAAGGAGCTTTACGAAGGGAATGCTCGACACGAGAGGAACAAGATGTCAAAAGCACTGTTTGGGAGTCGTCTGATCGAGGGAGCCCAAGTTGGCTCTTATCTGCTCAAAATGATTGAGCACATGGAGAGGCTTGAGACTTTGGGGTTTGAGTTGGATGCAGAATTACAAGTGGATTTAATTTTGCAATCCTTGCCTGACTCTTATGCACCGTTCATAATGAACTTCAATATGAACGTTATGGTGAAAACCCCGTCAGAGCTTTTGAACATGCTAAGAACTGTAGAGTAAGACTTGAAGAAGTCCAAACCTGTTTTACTGGTAGCTGCCAGTAAAGGAAAGGGTAAGGCCAAGGCCAATCCCAAGCCCAAGCCTAAAGGACAAGATGCTCTCAAGCCTGCGGGTGGCATTGAGAAAGGTGGGAAGGTAGTCTGCTTCTATTATGGCAAGCCTGGCCACTAGAGGAAGCACTGCAAGGCTTTCCTCGCAAACAAGAAGAAGTCAAATGCTTCGACTTTAGGTATGTTTATGATTGAGATTAACTTCTCTCCTTCAACATCTTGGGTCACTGACACAAGATGTGGTACTCACATTTGTACTGATTTGTAGGGACTAAGGTAGAGTAGATTGCTTGCCAAAGGAGAAGTGGACCTATGAGTTGGAAATGGAGCACATGTGACTGCATTAGCTTTGGGGAATTATTGTTTGTCTTTGCCTTTGGGCTTATTATTAGAACTCAAAGACTGTTATTTTGTACCTGCGATTTCTAAAAACATTATTTTAGTATCTGCTTTGGATAATATAGGATATCATTTTGAGATTTCTGATGGATTGTTGTCGTTTAGTTTGAATGGTATTCTATTTGGAATTGCAAGGTTATATGACGGATTATATGTTCTTGATTTGAACAATAAGGATATTCTCAACGTTGAAACTAAGAAAGCTAAACATAGTGAATAAAACCATACATACCTCTGGCATTGTAGATTGGATCATGGTAATCAGACCCGCATTGCAAAACTTCAAAGGGATGGAGTTTTGGACCCTTTTGACTTCCAATCATTTGAGGTTTGCGAGTCATGCCTTTTAGGCAAGATGACCAAGTCACCTTTCACAGGACAAAGTAAAAGCGCTACTGAACTGTTAGGCATCATCCATAGTGATGTATGTGGTCCACTAATAGTTGAAGCCAAAGGTGGATATTCCTACTTCATCACATTTACTGATGATTTCAGTATATATGGTTATGTCTACCTCATGAGACATAAATCTGAAGTCTTTGATAAGTTCAAAGAATTCAGGAATGAAGTACAAAATATTTTGGGCAAAAGTATTAAAGCTCTTCAATCAGATCGAAGAGGTAAATACTTAAGCTCAGGGTTTTCTGAATACCTGAAGGAATGTGGGATAGTATCACAACACACCCCACCGTATACACCCTAACACAATGGAGTGTCTGAAAGGATGAATAGGACCTTACTTGACATGGTTAGGTCCATGATGAGTTTTAGTGATTTACCTGCATCATTCTAGGGTTATGCCCTAGATACTGCAACTCACATTTTGAACCGTATGCCGTCAAAGTCTATAGACAAGACTCCATTTGAACTATGAAATAAGCGAAAGCCCAATTTGTCTTATCTAAGGATTTAGGGTTGCAAAGCTTATGTTAAGAAATTGACTTTGAACAAGCTGGGCCCCAAATCCTACAAATGTATATTTGTGGGGTATCCTAAAGAGACCAAAGGATACTATTTCTACCATCCAGAAGAGAGCAAAATTTTTGTTGCTCATATTAGTGTCTTCCTAGAAAAGAACTTTTTTATAAGAAGTACTAGTGGGAGAAAAGTAGAACTCAATGAAGTTCTAGAGCTACAAGATATACTAGACGAAGGACAAGAAGATGTGCCATAAGCAGTGGTTGAACATCAGGAGGAGGTTACTCTACAACTTATGGATCAAAGTGAACCACCTTAAGTAGCACAAGAGCTACGCAGATCTGGGAGAGTACAACATGAGCCTGAGAGATATGGTTATTATAACGCCCACATTGAGGTACGTAGTTTTACTTATGCCTTTATACCCTTAGTTAAATTTTGTTAAAGTTATCTTGAATATGTGTGCAGAAAATCCCTTAAAATTTCATTACGGGTAAAATGGTCTTTTCACTTATAATTAGTTGAAAGTGTGGGGAGCGAAAAGAGATAGAATTTTATGGAGAACACAATGAAAATGAGAGCATTATCGTAATTGACTAAGGGACATAGATGGAATTTCATAGAAAGTGCAAGGGTAAATGGGAAACTAATAAATAATATTTTGTTATATCAAGAGTTGAATAATGAAACCCTAGCCATTTCTTCTCCACTTTCACGCCACCTTCATCCCCAAATTCTCTCAATTTCTTCAATCATTTTTCAAGGGAAATTCATAGATTTTGGGTTATTTTTAGTGGAATTTCAATCCCAAGCATCCTTAGGTAAGATCCTGCACTAAGATATGAGTTTTATTTTTTAAAGTGTTGAATTCTCATGATTTGTGTTCATAAGATTTAAGAGAAAGAGAGTTGGATCAAAGAAGACTACTAAAGTGTTGGATTGCTCACATCTAAGGTAAGTAAATCCAACCCTAGTTATGATTGAAGTAATATTGTATAGAGAATTTCTTTTATGCATATATGTGTTTATATATGAAGAATTGTTGATGTTATGGATGTTGAATGATGATTAGAATTTATCCATGAGAAGTAGTGCTTGTGTATTTGATGTTTGATGAGAGTTTGAATGAATTATGGAAGAACTAGAGTAGAATTTATGGAGTGTAAATCCTAGACAGGTTTGACGTTAGTTTTAGTGAGTTTGATTCCAAATTTTGGTGGCTTAGAAGAGATGTAGAAGTGTAGCCAATTTAGAGTTTGTGTGTGCATATAACTTGTTTGATGAAATGTCAAAGAGAAGTGCATGTATGAGTATGATTATTTGTTATTGTAACGCCCCACTTGAGGTATGTAGTTAAATTATTGTTGCATTGCTTGAATGTTTATTGATTTGTTCTCATTTGAGCTTGCTGTTAGTAAACGGTCCCGTATACGCAGCGGAAACGAAAAATAAAATAACAGGATCGTTTACATGAGCCAAGATCAAGGGTATGATTTTAACAATTTATATTAAAATAAAATCTGCATAAATATACAACATGAGTTAAGAGAAACAAACGCACGTTGAAGGCTCCTCCAAATTTGTCGACGAACGTTTTGCTACCGATCCAAGTGTAGGATCGAACCTGCGTAGTCCACACGAAGACAATCTCAAAAGAACCAAAGAGGGATTTGCTAGATCCTCTTTGGCTTCAAGATTAAGAAGAAAACAAAAAATCAATTAAATTGATTTTTAGGCTTTGGTTATTCTGGTGGGAGAGGCAAAAATTGGCTGCTGTGTGTTTTGGTTTTCAAAAGAAAAACCCCTTTTTTAAAATCACACACACTTTTCCTTTTATACTTAAAAAACAATTTGCCCTAATCCCATACGGAATAGGCTTGGGCTCCAACCCAAACGCCCCATATTGCCAAACACTCCCAATTTGATTTATTTTATTTTCCATCATTATCTCAATTAAAATCAATTAATATATATATTTAAATATATATATTAACATTTAACAATAAAGATAATATATTTAAATATGTGCGAATACACATTTAAACGTAATTTCACTTATTTAATTTTTCTAACAAATTAAATAAAGGCTACGACCTCAGCAAATTTAATTGCACTGTGAAATTACCAAAATACCCTTTCGCCTTAAAAAGACGAAAACGCCCTTCTTTCTTCTTGCATCTTAAATTGTCTTCTATGTGTGTGACCCTTAGGCTCCTCATCATATCGGCAGGTGTACAAGATTGCGATTAACACCCAATTAATCGTCTCACTAATACGGACCAAGATTGGCCCCCTAGCAAGGCATCATGGCCACCCGATAGATTCTGGATTCACAAAGTAGCTACAGTCCCAGCGATATGGTTACCGTGCAATTCGATCCTTTCATCATACGTTATCTCGGCGAGGGGCGAAGGCATAGAAGTAGTGTCAACCTTTGGTTACTCTCGATATTATTTATTCAGCCTTGGACCAATGACCCGTATTATAAACCTTTGGATAGAGCAACAACTCAATCCCACCGTGGCCCTGCTTTTAGTGTCATTGCCATATACCGAATTGCGCCGTGAGATAACTTTCTCCCGTACCCGGGAGGGGTGATAAATCCTCTCTCCAATCCACCATAGTCTTGATACACTTCTTGATGCAGCCCAATCACCGCCGTATTGTGACTACGAAAAGAAGCTGCGTTAGGCTAGTGTCAAACTACACCAATCGGTGCACAAGGCACTCCGGTGATCTCAAGTCTAAGGATCACATGCACCACCATTCGTTAGAGGATTTGTTCCATAGACAACGGGGTTACCATCCATATGGAATCCTCGGTGGGTCGATCCAAAGTGAACTTGTTGTGGTGTAATCGCCTACAACAAACACCCATGTGTTGCACCAGTTGTCACCAAACAACCTTGACAAGTGAGATCAGCCACGCCTTTCGGCGAGGTCGTTCAACACTATGATAGCCTTACCGTATTATCGTGCCCTTAGTTCGAATAATATTGGGGCTACGGACGTTTCTAGAATGGCCACCATATGTGCTCATAGGGTTCTCACTATCAAGATTTGAAACACTTGATACCCTCGTCACGCTCTACCATTCTAAGGACATATATCAATACATATTGCAATAATAATGGTTTACGCGATATAGAATAAAAAGCCTTTTATTGATTAATGAACATTATTACAAAGAGTCAATTCTACAATAATTGATTGGCTCTAGGGCATCTACTCTAACAATCTCCCACTTGCACTATAGCCAATCATTCATGCCCTCAACACTGAATGACACAAGTGCACTGCTATAGCCAGTCATTCATGCACTCAACATTGAATGATCCAAGTGCCCATCATGCTTCTGCTTCAATAGAAACTTTAATAGTGGGTTGTTAGGTATTCTGCAAATCTGCACATTCCCTTTCATATCGATCCTTGGATCGATTGAATCAACTAAGTAAGTGTTTGGATTTACGGTGAGACCGTGATTGCTCAGCCATAACAATGGCTCCATTGTTATCGCGTACAACTATCTTTGGATTAGCAATGCTTGAAATCACATCAAGTTCAATAATGAACTTCTTGATCAAGCTCTTACAGTTTGCATTAAAAATGCGGTACACTTAGCATCAATTGTAGAATCCTTTGCGGTACACCAATTTGAGCTCTTGCGACTCAACTGAGGTTATATTGAGATAAAATGTGTAATCCCCAAATTGCGAACTATAATCATCCTTTTCCTATTTGGAAATAAGCGTCCTTTGTATTCTCTTACGGTGAGCTCATCTTTCTTCCATAATCCCGAGAATATATATTCTTAAGCCCTTTTCAAGCACTTAAGAATGTCCATTGACACTCACCCAATGTCATTCACTTGGAATTTAGTTGATATCTTCTACTAGTCTTGAATGCACATAAGACATCAATCTAAGTACATAACATATTGCTCACTTGAGCACGATTGACATCCACTTACAAATGCTTGAATGCACATTAGATATCAATACGAACATATAAGATGGATCCACTTGCTAAAGCATGTGGGATCCCTCTTCATTCTATCTCTCTCATTGTGTGGTTAAAGACACATATCTCTACGAGAGATAGACACCATATGCCATCGAAGAAATCCCTTCTTGGATTTTTCTATCTTGAATGTGTTCAATACCTTGTCTATGTACTTTGACTTAGTTTGAGCAACCTACACGATCTATCACGATAGATCTTTATTCGAAAGGATGGTAGTCTTTCCCCTAAGTCCTTCATGGAGAAGCACTTGGATAACCAAGTCTTTGCCATTGCAAGTTCGGTATATCATTCCCGATCTATTGTATGTCATTGACATACAACACTAGGAATGCTCTCGGCTCCCACTCACTTTCTTGTAAACACAGGGGTTCATCTTCGTTCTTGATAAAACCAAATTCTTTTATGGCTTCATCAAACGAATGTTCCAAATCTCCTTGAAGCTTGCTTGAGTCCATAAATGGATCTCTGTAACTTGCATACCTTATTGGTTTGACTATCAAGAACAAAACCATCAGGTTGTGTCATGTACACATCCTCCTCCGAGGTTTCGTTCGAAAGCGGTTTTGACATCCATTTGCCAAATCTCATAGTCATGATATGCGGCAATTGCAAGCATAATCCGGATGGATTTAATCATGGCAACCGGCGAAAAGGTTTCTTCATAGTCAATGCCATGAATTTGTTTGAAACCTTTGGCAACCACGTGCTTTGTAAGTATGCGTTGCCATCCATGTCGTCTTCTTCTTGAAGACCCATTTACACCCAATGGGTTTTACCCTTCAGGTGGTTCCACGGAGACCACACTTGGTTACGGTACATGGAGTCCATCTGAGCATTTCATGGCTTCCGAAGCCATTTCCGGCGAATCTGGATCCGATAGTGTCATGTCTTCGTAGGTTCCTCGGGTTAAAATTCATCGTCTTGGTAGACCCGATGCGTCACCATGTTGAGTCACGAGATAACCGTATCTCTCGGGCTCATGGCGTACTCTCCCAGGATCTACGTAGCTCCCCCTGTGCTACTTGAGGTAGTTCACTTTGATCCACAAGTTGTGGAGTAACCTCCTCATGATGCTCAACCACTTTTTGTGGCACATCATCCCGTCCCTTCGTCTAGTATGCCTTGTGGTTCTAGAACTTCATCGAGTTCTACTTTTCTCCCACTAGTACTTCTTAGAAAATATTCCTTTTCTAGGAAGACACCGATCGAGTAACAAAAAATTTTGCGCTCTTCCGGGTGGTAGAAATAGTATCCTTTGGTCTCCTTTGGATACCCCACAAATATACATTTACGGATTTTGGGCCCAGCTTGTTCAAAGTCAATTTCTTAACATAAGCTTCACAACCCCAAATCCTTAGATAAGACAAGTTGGGCTTTCGCCCACTCCATAGCTCATATGAGTCTTATCTACGAACTTTGACGGCACACGGTTCAAAACGTGAGTCGCGGTCTCTAGGCATAACCCCGAGCGATGCGGGTAAATCACTAAAACTCATCATGGACCTAACCATGTCAAGTAAGGTCCTATTCCTCCTTCGACACTCCATTGTGTTGGGGTGTATAAGGAGGAGGTGAGTTGTGATACTATCCCACATTCCTTCGGGTATGTTTAGCTCAACTTGCCAAAGTTGGCATAGTAGTCATTTTTGAGATTATCCTTGTTGTCTTTCTTAAGAACATATTATTATGAAATAGTTCCATAAAGAATATTATTTATACTCAAGGACAATAATCCATTAGTAAACTAATATTCTCATTTGTCCTATGTGGACACGAAATATATAATTTCTAGAAACTAAAGAAAAACCATAATAATCCACAAGTTCCAAGAAACAAGTCCATCGGCTAAATCAAACGATAAGATCCTACAGCAAATGTAGCAGCACGTGCTTCATTTCCAAGCCGGTAGGTCCACCTCTCCCTCGGTGAGCAATCTACTCTACCGTAGTTCCTACATCAATCAAATGTGAGTACCACATCTTGTGTCAACTAGATGTTTATGGGAGAAGTTAATCTCAATAACATACACGAAGAAGTAACATTCTTCTTCCCTTTTTGCTAGGAAGGCCTTGCAATGTTTCCTCCAAAGGTGGCGGGATTCCCACGGTGAGGACAAACACCTTTCCTTTTCTCGCAATAGCTTCTTTCCATCGACTTCCGAGCCCTTTCCTTTTCACTTGAGTTGGCTTCAACCAACGTCAATGTTTGACATTTTCATGCCCGACTCAGAGTCTTCAACAAATCCGAAGCTCGGAAAGGGTATTTTTCTTATCTTCCTCAATAAAGTCATAGACAAATTGAGAATAAGAATCCGTAATGATCGTAATATTAGGTTTATTGCTAAACCTTCTCTAAGTCCACATCCCAAAATCTCAAGCTTGTTCATATACTCGATCCACTTGAGTATCGATCGCCAATTTGGTACCCTCTTCCATCCTACATCCGAATAATGGCCAAGACACCATATGCTTCTCATTTCTTGAAGAAAATGAAGAATAGAAGCTAAATCCATTTTCCGGCACTACTGCGCGATAATGGTGCCATTGATGCAAGCACAATGTATCTAGTCATTTCGCTTTTGCATCATGTGTATGCTTCACATATACATACCAGTCTCATAGATAGAACTATCGGAGCTCTGGTGATAGAGCTTGCTCAATGGTGTATAATCTATCGCTTGGTAGTATGTTATTTATACTTCTATACCCAGTCAAGCGAAATTTTCACCATTCCATTTCTCTCAGGTTTGATGATTTGTCGCAGTGATGTTGGGATCATTTTGCTCAAATTTAAGTGAATCTACAAGTGCGAAAAAATAAAAAGTAACCGTTATTACCATGTTCATTATTATTGTTTAATATGGTCTTTTTATTAAACGAAGCTCCCACTATTTTACTCAAGTCAATAGCCCTCACTATTAACTCGGGAAAGCCCGTTGACTTTCCTAGTGGACCAAGATCCCATCCCCCTTTGCCCATTTCAAACCTTCGCTTTGGGCGAACAAGCCAAAATGAGTTGATTAGGTAGGCGAACAAACTTAATCCACACCAGTTGATAGCTCCCCACTATCAACCTCAAATGTGAGAAAGCCAACAAGCCAATCACACAATCCAATGGGCCAGTACATGCCATCGTCCTCAAGTGTGATTCTCGTATCGTAGAGTGGACACTACATGTCACCACGTATACACAATATGTGTCTTGCTCTACTATGCCTATGACGCGTGTTTATCAACCTTCGCTTTGCGAACAAGCAAAACCGTCATTTTAAGTCGACCCATCACCATTAAGGAAAACTCCAATGCATTTTAACCTCCCTTTGGTAGAAGTGTACCCTTCGCTTTGGCGAACAAGGTTTCGGCGAGCAGGTGGTTTGATTAAAACCATGGTGATGGAAGGCTTTCCGTGACTTAATATACTTTAATTGAGGGTTTTTGTTATTTAATGTCTCACCAAATTATTATCTTTGTTAGAATGACATTGTTTGGCATGTTATCAAACATTCAACCTTAGCATGCATTCTAAACAAAATTAAACGTGCGGTACATGGCCCAACTAAAACCGATTTCCTCGAGCCTGAGGAATCGGTGGGTCACCTAGGGGTCCTGTAATAAAAATCTTGAGTCTTCAAGTATGGTTGCTTCGTCCTTTGCTCCGACTTCAAGTACATTACAAAAATATCTTTCTAAATTTACAATAAATAATTATACAAATTCTTTACATCAATAAATTTAGAAACCTCGATTTGATTCGAGGGGAATTAGATGAGAAGAGAATATACATCGAGAAGAGGAGAAAGGCAAGACACGCAGCCCTATTTAATAAAAATACAACCATACATACCCAAAAATAATTAAAACATTCACCCCTTAGGTCTAAGGCTCATGTACCAGGCACCATGCAATATACAAACAAGTACAAAGCATAAATTTCAAAAACAATCAATTTCTGAAATTTGTGGGTTAATTACAATTTACCCCCTGATAATTTGCGATTTATGATTTGGTCCAAAAGTTTTAAAACTTTGCATTTTACCCCCTGCACACCTGGAAGTGCGCTCGC
The DNA here is from genome assembly GCA_026225825.1 of Pistacia integerrima. Lineage (NCBI taxonomy): Eukaryota > Viridiplantae > Streptophyta > Magnoliopsida > Sapindales > Anacardiaceae > Pistacia > Pistacia integerrima. Next base: position 20,291,276 of record CM047750.1, on the reverse strand, counting down.
TGCAGCGATGAGTTAGATCGCCCACGGCGTTCATTGGTTTTAGTATAGCACCACGTCCAGAGACGATCGCCGCAGGCGATGGGTTATATCGCGGCGGCGTTGTTTTCATACAACGCTCGTCAAAAGGACGATCGCGCGGCGATGAGTTATATCGCCGTGGCGGCGACTTCTCGCTGCGGCGATGGATTATATCGTCGCGCGCTGACGAACGTACTCAGTTCATACAAAGACCAAAAACACTTTCTAAGATTTTTGCAATCAATCAAACACATTGATCTCAACAAAAATCCATCATGCATTAAACCAAACCCAAGAGATCATCAACAAATTAAATTAATCGATTAATCAGTTTCTTAAAAACATATTTTTAAGACAGATTTACAGATTCAATATGGCAACATATTATCATCAAATACATGTTATCAACCATACACATAAAAATTGTTAAATTCGGTACCACTAGGCTCGATACCACCCTTTGTTAGTAAACGGTCCCGTATATGCGCGGAAAGCGAAAAATAAAATAACAGGATCGTTTACATGAGCCAAGATCAAGGGTATGATTTTAACAATTTATATTAAATAAAATCTGCATAAATATACAACATGAGTTAAGAGAAACAAATGCACGTTGAAGGCTCCTCCAAATTTGTCGGAATGACGTTTTGCTACCGATCCAAGTGTAGGATCGAACTGCGTAGTCCACCACGAAGACAATCTCAAAAGAACCAAAGAGGGATTTGCTAGATCCTCTTTGGCTTCAAGATTAAGAAGAAAACAAAAATCAATTGAATTGATTTTTAGGCTTTGGTATTCACTAGGTGGGAGGCAAAAATTGGTGGCTTTGTGTGTTTTGGTTTTCAAAAGAAAAACCCCTTTTTAAAATCACACACACTTTTCCTTTTATACTTAAAAAACAATTTGCCCTAATCCCATACGGAATAGGCTTGGGCTCCAACCCAACGCCCCCATATTGCCAAACACTCCCAATTTGATTTATTTTATTTTCCATCATTATCTCAATTAAAATCAATTAATATATATATTTAAATATATATTAACATTTAACAATAATGATAATATATTTAAATATGTGCGAATACACATTTAAACGTAATTTCACTTATTTAATTTTTCTAACAAATTAAATAAAGGCTACGAACCTCAGCAAATTTAATTGCAGTGAAATTACCAAAATACCCTTTAGCCTTAAAAAGACGAAACGCCCTTCTTTCTTCTTGCATCTTAAATTGTCTTCTATGTGTGTGACCCTTAGGCTCCTCATCATATCGGCGATGTACTGTATTGCGATTAACACCAATTAATCGTCTCACTAATACATGAGCCAAGATTGGCCCCCTAGCAAGGCATCATGGCCACCCGATAGATTCGGATTGACAAAGTAGCTACCGTCAAGCGATATGGTTGCCGTGCAATTCGATCCTTTCATCATACGTTATCTCGGCGAGGACGAAGGCATAGAAGTAGTGTCAACCTTCGGTTACTCTCGATATTATTTATTCGGCTGGACCAATGACGTATTATAAAGCCCGGATAGCAACAACTCAATCCCACTGTGGCCACAGTTTTAGTGTCATTGCCATATACTGAATTGCGCCGTGAGATAACTTTCTCCCGTACCCGGGAGTGATAAATCCTCTGTCAATCCACCATAGTCTTGATACACTTCTTGATGCGAACCAATCACCCCGTATTGGCGCTCACGAAAAGAACTGCGTTAGGCTAGTGTCAAACTACACCAATCGGTGCACAAGGCACTCCGGTGATCTCAAGTCTAAGGATCACATGCACCACCATTCGTTAGAGGATTTGTTCCATAGACACTAGGGTTACCATCCATATGGAATCCTCGTGGAGTCGATCGGTGAACTTGTTGTGGTGTAATCGCTCAGAACAAACACCCATGTGTTGCACCCAGGGTTGTCACCAAACAACCTTGACAAGTGAGATCAGCCAACGGCCTTTCGACAGGTCGTTCAACACTATGATAGCCTTACCGTATTATCTGTGCCCTTAGTTCAGAATAATATTGGGGCTACGGACGTTTCTAGAATGGCCACCATATGTGCTCATAGGGTTCTCACTATCAAGATTTGAAACACTTGATACCCTCGTCACGGCTCTACCATTCTAAGGACATATATCAATACATATTGCAATAATAATGGTTTACGCGATATAGAATAAAAAGCCTTTTATTGATTAATGAACATTATTACAAAGAGTCAATTCTACAATAATTGATTGGCTCTAGGGCATCTACTCTAACACTTGCATGTTGTTATTTTTGGTTGGTTGGCTCTTTGTTAAAGTTATTTTGAGAAAAATGTGAAGAAAATCCCTAAAACTTTCATTAGGGGTAAAATGGTCTTTTCACTAAAAATTAGTTGGAAAATTGGGGAGTGAAAAGAGATAGAATTTCATGGAGAATGTAATAAAAATGAGGGCATTATTGTAATTGATTAAGGGACATAGATGAAATTTTCAAGAAAGAGCAAGGACAAAATGGGAAACTAATATATATATATATATACATATATATTATTATGTAATAAGAGTTCAAGAGTAGAAACCCTAGCCACTCTATCCCTCCATTCATGCCATTCTCTACTCAAATTCTCTCAAATTTCTTCACTAGATTTCCAAGGAAATTCATAGATTTTGGGTATTTTTGAGTGGATTTTCAATCCTAAGCATCCAAAGGTAAGATTCTTGCATCAAGATGTGAGATTAAATTTTAAAGTTTTGAATTCTTATGGTTTTATATGCTCAGGGTTTAAGAGGAAAGGGAATTCTATCAAAGATAGATTATAGTGTTGGAGTTGCTCAAATTCAAGGTATTTAAGAAAATCAAGTGAGTAGAGATTTCTTTTAATTATGTATGTGTTATGATTATTGAGAAATTGAGATGAGATTGATGATGAATTATGCTTATTGTTGGATATATTTGAATTATGAGAAGTGTTTTTGATTGTATGATGATGGGTTGAAGTTTGATTGAAGTTGAAAGAAGTTTGAGTAAACTTTTGGGAGTGTTTTTCCTTGACAGGTTTTGTGATGATATAAGGGTGTTTTACTCCCATTTTAGATGATTAAAGAAAGAAGAAGAGTTATAGCTAAAGTAGAATTTATGTTTGCACATTTATTGTTTGATGAAATGCCTAAGTGAAAAGCCTAAGTGAAAACTGCCCTGTCACAGTTGTGACATTTTGAGTGATTTTTGGGCATCTTACAGATTGAACTGGGTTAAGACCAAAACATAAAAGTTGTAGCCTGTCTCTAAGCTTTAAAACGAGACTGAAATCGTAGCAATCTGATATGTATAACTCAAGTTATTCCTTCTTGAGTGTGACTTGTGCAGAATGACTATCTTGATGCAACATTGCATTTGTGCATTTCATAAGTGTATTAATGAGCATGAATCATCCATATGCATTAATTATGCATTAGAGAAAGAGTAGAGAACTTTGAGTGTGAGCTTTATTAAGAGAAAAGAGAGAAAAAGAGAATAGAGTTGGTTGTGCGATGGGGAACCCGTGAGTAATGGGTAGAGTATTCCCGCATGTACGCCGCATTGAGAGAGCGGCATGAGTATGAGAGAGAGAAGTGGTGTAGCCCGTGAGAGTGCATGCAGATGAGAGCTATACCCGAGAGTACCCGAGAGAGAGATTATATACTCACATGGCCAAGGGTTTCGAATCCATGCATAACCGAGTCCGATCGGCTAAGAATGAGTAGAAGTCACAGAGAGCGGGAGCGAGTCCCGGCCGTGCCCCTGGTAAGATAGGGCTGTGACTTACTAAAGAGAGTTAGTAGAAAAGAGTTCTAAGAAAGAGAAACAGAGAGAGAAAGAAAGAGAAAACAGAGAGAAGTATAAAAGAAAGAGTAAATGAAAATTGTAAGGAAAGACTTAGAGAGAGAGAGTTACGGAGATAGATGACTAGAGGGTTTACTTACTGAGCATTATTTGTACTCACCCCGTTGTCTTTCTATGTTTTTTGCAGGATTTAGGTGAGGACATGGTCGGATGGACGTCGGCACGCGAGGAGGAATGGCTACACTGTTTACATAGTTTTTGATAGTTTTTGTTTATGATACTAATTTTGTATAAAGAATGTATATGTTTAATAAAAGAAAAATTTGGGCCCAACTACTTATGTTATTATACATGTATTTTATTATGTATATTTTTATGAGTATTTGAGTAGGAAGTAGTTATTACAGTTATCTTGAGATGAGTTTGTAGATGGTAGAGAATGACATGTTAACATTCCATATTGCATTATTGCATCCAAACATGTGAATTTAGAAAGAATAATAAGCATGAGCCCATCTACATGCATTCATACTCATAAGAGCATTAAAGAACATTAAAGAGCAAACAGAAAGAAATGAGAATATTAAAGAAGTTCAAATCTGAATTTTTATTTAAAGAAGTGTAAAAAGATGAAAGAAGAGAAGGTTGTTGCAATGGGGAACCCGTGAGTGACATAGCCCCGCATGCATGCCGCCTTTAGTGAGCGGCCTCAAAATTCATAAAGAAGAATTGTGCAGTCCATTAGAAGTGCATGTGGATAAGGATTGTATCCAGAATTAGAGAATACACTCACATGGCTAGGGTTCCAAATCCATGCCTCAACCGAGTCCGATCGGCAAGAAAGAAAGAAAGAAAAGAAAGAAAGAAAAGAAAGAATAGAAAGAAAAGAATAGAAAGAAAGAAAGAAAAGAAAGAATAGAAAGAAAAGAATAGAAAGAAAGAAATATAGAGAAAAGAAACAGAAAACAAAATAAGAAAAATAGAAAAAAACATAAAAGAAAATGCACATCCTATGCATTTGTGCATTTGCATCATACCTATGCATGATACCATGCCTACTATCATGAGTAGTGAGAAATTAGAAATTGAGAAAGAACAGAGAAAGAATAGAGAAGTGTGATGTAAGGAAAGAAATTCAGAATATAAGCAACGAAGAGAGAAAAGTAGCATAACGGTTTACTTACTGAGAAATGAGTGCTCACCCTGTTGTTTTCAATGTTTTTGCAAGTAGTAGATGAGATTGTGGTCGCTTGGAACGTCAAGAAGTTGAAGGGTTTGGTAATACTGTCGAGTTGATGTTTTGTGACTTTCTTACATTATGTAAAGCTTTGTATATAAAGAAAAATTAGATATGGGCCCATTATTTTATACTTATCTACATGTATATTTTCTTATATATTTTAGTAAGTTTTACTGTTATATTACAAGTATACTAGCTACAGAGAGAAAGTATTATAGTTATCTCGTGACTCAACATGGTGACGTACTTGTCTATCAAGACGATGAACCCAAAACCTACACAGACGCACTACAACATTATGCATTTCTAGCCATGGTGTTCATTGTAGCTAAAAGCATGAATTTGCGTAGCTAAATGGTTTAGCTACGAATGCAATGTTTTGTAGCTTATCGTAGCTAAAAGTGGCATAGCTAAAAGTTAGCCATGTAACTTTTTACTTACGTAGCTAACAATTTATATTTTTTTGCTATGGATGAGATTAATATATAACTAAAAACTTAAATATTTTTGCCATAATAATAATAAGCTTGTAGCAAAAGCTTTGCTTTTATAGCCATGAAGAATAGTCTGTATAGCTATGTTTGCATTTTAGCTACACAAATATAAATTTATAACTAAAACTTGAAAATTTTTGCTACAAAAATAATGTCCATGGCAAATATATTAACATTTTAGCTTCGTAACCACTAAATTTGTAACTAAATAAAAAGATTATTTACTACATATATAATGACTTTGTGGCTAAATATTAAATTATTTGCCACGAACATATAGAAATCATATCTATATATGAAGAAATATTACTATGAGCATAGTGTGTGAATAGCTAAATATTGAAATTACTTTCTATGAATACTTTTAATTTGTAGATAAATATTATAATTATTTGCAATGAAACAAATAATTTATATCAAGAACTTATAATTTATTACTTCGATCAAAATTAATTGTAACAAATATTGCTATAATTAACAAATTTAATAATAATTACAAATTTATAGCAATATTTTTATATTAAATAGATAATATGACATCATAAGAAAAATTCTAATATAAAAAATAAAACATTAATAAAGTCATTTTCAACTAAAATATTGTCTACTCATAAAATCCTTCATCCTAGTAATTAAAATGTTATCAACTGATTTTTTTTTTACAAAATATGAATGCTTCAATGTCATAGCAACCTTTCCTGACCATTTAAGAATTTCTACCAACCTGCAATATCAAATTTGGAAAAAAAAAAAAAAAAGATTATTCATATAGACCAATGTAATAATTGCATATCACTTTATGATTAATGTAAAAGAAAAATGGTTTTCATACTAGATATGCAGTTTTCAAAATAACTTACAATTTCATCTAAAGGGATTTGGTTATTTGTTGAAGATTGTTGACCTTGAGTTGTAAGCATCATCATGAACTTCTCTTCCCATCGTCTATTCCCATCTTTAGTTAGTGTATCACCACCAAAGAAGTCATGCCCTACAAGTAGCTTGAGTGACTGATCTCCATCCTCCAGCGGAGTAAATCCACATGTAATTGCCTTTACCACAAAATCACTATTAGAATGTCTACTGCATTTTACTTATCTCTGTCCTTCAACGGAGGAAATCCACTGCAAAAAAACTAAAAGCTATTACAAATTTTAAGAAATATGTTTCTGATGTAAGTCAAATGCCTGCAGAGCAGCTCTTAAAGGAAATACTTTCCCAACTTGAAAAATTCCCTCTATGAGCATCTTGCCTTCTACTAAAACAATGATGTTTTCCGAACAAAAACCTGTGGTGATTTTGTATTATTTGTCAATAAAAACGATGGTTTTCTATCTCAGTTTTGATTGCATCATAGAATTTTGCGCATTCATGTAAAGTAAATCATCAATCTGTGTAAATCATCCATCTGTGTAGTCTATGATGAGGTCTAATTTCAATAAATGCAACTAATTTACAATGTTGAACACACTTCCTGGAGAAAGGATATGCATTTAGAGCCCATTACTATATCATCAGGCAAAGCAACAGCAATAGCAAAGAACCTTCAAAGAGAATCCTAATCTCAAAGAGATCTACTTAACATTATAACTTTCTTGAAAATTATTGACCACATAATCAAGATATAAACTTCTTACTTATAAGTAAAGAGCTTAAGAGCTGTTTTGTGAGTGCGTGACATCACAAATAACTCCATTTTAACATTAATACTAACAGCCAAAAACAAAAAAGGAGGAACTGTTGGCAGGGGCTTAATATAATAATATGATATTGTTATTAAATAATGAATTAATATAATAATATGATATCGATATAAAACCAATTCATTATTTAATATCACCATTAACTTAAAATAAAAATATAAAATAAAGTGGTTGAATATTATAATCTTCATGTTGGCCAAATAGCAAATACAATTACAACATAAATTGGCTATATTTGGTTATGAATGTCTTAAAGTATTAATTAAAGTTGCAAAGAACCCACATGAAAGTGATAAAACCAGCAACAAACTAATAAACATAGTTGCTATCAATATTTAAATGTTTACAACCAAACCAAATTGATAACAAAAAATAACTAAATAATCTAAATAAAGTAAAACAAATCAAATTAAACTTACTAGTACTTTAAGGAGACCCAAGGAAGTTAGCAGCACTGGGTCTTCTTCAAGCAATTGAGAGTACATTATGATATTCTTAAACCCACTCCTAACTGAAACAAAAACAAAGGAACAAAAACAAAATTAGAAGTAAGACTCCAAAAACAAACAATTGGGAGTATTCACTACAAGAAAAATGCCTTTCGGCGTCTAGAAAAATTAGATGTAGAAAGTAAAATTTAGACGCTGAATCTCTTTCGCGTCTAAATTTCGTAGTCGCCACGTAGTTACAAAATCGTTGTCACAGAAAGTATTGGCGTCTAAATTGTTGGTTAGACATGGAAAGTTTTTTTTTTGGCGACTAGCAAATTAGTCGCTAATTGTTGGTTAAAATAGTCCCCTTGCTTAGACGATAATTGTTCAAGGTTAATTTGGTAAAATGGTATCACGACTAATCAATTAGTTGCAAAATGTACCTTTTAGTGTCTAATAATTTGTCGCGAATGTCACAAAAATTAGATGCTGAAGGTGTAAGGATAATTTCGTAAAAGGTTTTCGTAACTATTTTATTAGTGGACGAATGTATCTTTTGGTGACCAAAATTTGCTAGTTAATTCTAATACTTTTAGACGCTGAATGTGGAATCCAAAAGATTTTCGCAACTATTTTATTAGTGGCTGAATGTGTCTTTTGGTGACCAAAATGTGGTGGTTAATTCTAATAATTTTAGACGCTGAATGTGGAATCCAAAAGGTTTTCGCAACTATTTTATTAGTGGACAAATGTATCTTTTGGTGACCAAAATTTAGTGGTTGATTCTAATCATTTTAGACGTTGAATGTGGAATCCAAAAGATTTTTGTGACTATTTTATTAGTGGACGAATGTATCTTTTGGTGACCAAAATTTAGTGGTTAATTCTAATCATTTTAGACGCTGAATATAGAATCCAAAAGGTTTTCGCGATATTTTATTAGTGGACAAATGTATCTTTTGGTGACCAAAATTTGGTGGTTAATTCTAATCACTTTAGACGCTGAATGTGGAATGCAATTATGATAAATTACTTTTTGCTACTAAAACATTAGTTGCAGAATGTGATTTTTTTGAGAAAATAATTAGTGACAAAAACATTTCGTATTGACCTAGTTTATACATTTAACATCAACAAAATAATTGACACAATATAAAAATCTGATCACTAATATCAAATATCATATTTTCATACATATATATATATTTATATATATAGTCCATACATGGATTTTTATGCATGATGAGCAATAAAAATCCAAAATGCACTATCACATGTGCATAACCAAAAAAAAAGCATGCACCCACATTTTCCCCACTAGCTATCTATCTATGCATAACTAACAAAAAAATGCCCACCCATGTACACCATCTAACAGATATATGCAAACAATCCTAAAAAGATGGTCCTATCCCCATGTCAAAATATCTACTACCCATACGACAAAAAACTAACCATCAATATTGTTAGCATCTCAAGTGTCACCAATTGAGGTTTTTGAAATAGTTGTAGCTAATGAGGACGAGTCTTCATCAATTGGAGATGGCGATGGCTATCGAGTTGGAGCTTTATCAGATTGTTATAGTTCAAGGGCTATAGTTAGCTGCTTCATCATCTCCAATAGGACAAATTGTTGTTGTTCAAGGCTTTTTATTTTCCCTTTTTGTTGATCAAATAAGTTGAGCTTCTCCTTCAACTATTTAATCTTATGTTCTTGTTGTTGCACTGTAATGCCCACTTTGAGGTACATAGCTTATTCATGTTTATTTGCCTTTAAATGTTGTTTGTTGACCTTAAGTTAAATTGTTATGTTGATATTGTTGTGTGGTTGCCCTGAATTTGGTGGAGACTTGGCGAATTAGAGAGTTACAGACTTCGCCGGGGCGAAGAATAAGCCTCGGCGCAGCGATGTACGCTCTATATTTTTTCGCCAAGGTGAAGAGTCGACTGAATTTCATGTGAAGTTTCTAGAGGAAATTTCCATAAAGGTAAAGTGACCATTCTACCCCTAATTAGCAGGAAAAGTGGGGAGTGAAATGTAAGAAAATTTCATGGAGAATGCATTGGGGATGGGGGTGTAATTGTAAAGAAGTAAAGGGCAAGGATGGAATTATCAAGAAAGTGTAAGGGCAAAATGGGAAAGAGTGCTTATTTATATGAGCTAATAAGGGTTTAGCCTTACCAACCCTCTCATTCTCTACACCCCATACACTACTTCCACTCTCCATTCCTCTCATCTCTTCATCCAATTTGCTAAGGAAAGTGAGGGCTTTTGGTTGGATTTTGATAGGGATTTGATTCCAAGCATCAAAAGGGAAGAATTCTTGCTCTAAATGTGAGATTAATTTGTGTTATTATAAAATTCTTATAGAATTTATGCTTAGTGTTTGAGAGAAAGAACAAGTCCAACAAAGATAGAGAGTTTTTGTGGAACTACTCAAGCACAAGGTAAGTAAATCTAACCTAAGCTAAGATTTAAGTAATCAAATGATTTGATATGCATGTATATGCTTATGAGTTTGAGATTGATTGTTGAGAATGATGCTATTGTTGAGTATATGGCTTTTGATGAGTAGATTTGAGCCATGAGTAGTAGAGTTGATATTATGGTGGCCAAGTGAAGTTTGGCTGAATTTAGAAAGAATTTGAGTAGAATATTTGAAGTGTATTTTCCTGGCCAGGATTTGTGATGATTCAAGGGAGTTTTACTCCAATTATGGATGGTTTAAGAAAGAAGGAGAATTATAGTTAAAGTAGAATTTAAGTATGCATGCATGTTGTTTGATGAAATGCCTAAGAGAAACATATGCATGAGTAGAGAAAACATAATTTTGTGCAACATTGCATATTTGCATTACATGTTTGCACTTAGAAAGAATTATAAGCATGAGCCATTCACATGAATATATTTGCATATGCATAAGAATTTAAAGAGTAAAAAATCTTAAGAATGAAGAGAAAGAAAGAAAAGCACTAAAGAAATAAAGAAAGAAAAAGTGCTAAAGAAGAGAAAAGAAAGGTTGTTGCAATGGGGAACCCGTGGGTGACAAGAAGAAGAAATTCCCACATACATGCCACCTTAATTGAGTGGCCTAAGAAGAAGAAGAATTTGTATGGCCCCATAAGAGTATATGTGGATGAGGGATGTACCAAGAAGAATTGCCTACATGCACCCCACCTTAATTTAGTGGCCTAAGAAGAAGAAAGAATTTGTACAGTCCGCAAGAGTGCATGTAGATGAGGACTGTACTCACTCATATGGCCAGGGTTCTGAATCCATGCATCAATCGAGTCTGATCGGCAAAGAAAAGAAAAGAAAATAATAAGAATAAAGAATAAAGAATAAGAATAAGAATAAGAATGAGAAAGCATGAGAAAGCATGAGCAGGCAAGAAAAGAGAAGAAAGAAAAGAAAAGAGAGAGCAAGAAACAAAAGAAACAAAAAGAAAGAAATGTAGAGAAACAAAAGAAACAAAATAAGAAAAAGAAAAGAAGTAAAGAAAATGCATTTCTTTACATTACTGCATGTGCATCTCATCCATGCATGTTACCATGATTTCCATCATGGTTAGTGAGAATAAGAAAGAATAGTGAGAATTAGAAAGAAAGAACAAAGAAAGTTAGAATGAAATTAGAAACAGTGAAATAAAAGAGAAAGAACAAGAGAGAATGAAGAAGGAAAAGAATAGAGTAAGGAAAGAACTCAAGAGTAAGTCGCAGGGATAGAAGAGTAGAGGATTTACTTACTGAGCAATTTAGTGCTCACCCCGTTGTTTTTCCCTGTTTTGTAGGAAATAGGTAAGAAGCAATTGTATGGACGTCGAGAAGCAGAGAGAAATGGCACTACTATCCACCGTTATTTTGTTATTGTATATTGTATTATGTAAAGAATTACATATTAAGTAAAGAAAATTTTTGGGCCCATTACTTTTCAAATTGTATGTGTGAATGTTCTTTCATAGCATAATTTCCGAGTATATTAAGTAAGAAAGAAGCTATTACATGCACTATGCACCTTAACTCGGCTTCTGCTGCAGTATCATGATTCTCGGTCTATGAAAATGCAAAATTTTGGTTAAATCCGAAAGCGTTACCCAGAACTTCCTCACATATTTCTGCTTCTGTTTTTTCACTTTCCCCTGCTTGTGTTTCATCTTGCAGCTCTATCATTTTTTCCTACCATCAATTCAATGCATAATCAATAAGTCAACCAAGAAACTAAATAGCAACATAAAAGAAAGAGTACTCAAAGTTCACAAAATGTACTGTAGCACCAAACAAAAATAAAATTGATGGAGCAGAAAAGCAAGGATCTCAAAGATTATCAATCTAAACTTCAATTCCCTAGTTTTAAATTTTAAAGTTAAATATTTACATAAGTTTAAAAACAAGCTAACATAAATTAAACAGTTATGAAAAGCTAACCTTTCCATACATAAACTCTTAATGAGAATGAAATTCCATCAAAGGGATAAGATTTTACTCTTTTTATCACATCTTTATAGTGGAACTGCCCAAAATAAATAAAACAAAGGCTGGTTTTGACTACATCAACAGATAGGCGTGGCAACAATGACCATTTTCATTCCAAAAGTCATTAATGTATACATCATCATATAAGGAAAACCTTCTAAAGTGTCATCAAATCAGCTTGTGGCAAGGTGTGTTCTCAGATATAGTAGGCCATGATTTAGAGGAAGTGATTGGAGCAAAAAAAGATGAAAAGGCTGACGTTCAAAAAAAAGGAAAAAAAAAATATTGATTGAAATAAAGCAAAACCAATGGTTAAAATAAACAAAACAGAACAAAGATGTCCTAGAAAGCCACTCTCTTATCAGGTAAAACACACAACCAGCCTAACTCACTACTTTGTAATACCCATAAGATCTACTAAAAAATTACTTTCAGGAGTTGCACCCACCAAAAGGTTGCCTTTACCTTTCTCTTCCATTCACCAGTATATAATATAATCACCATTTGGTAGTAGTAAGGTAATGTCAATGGTGAAAATAAAGATAAAAAGTGTTCCCAACGAGAAAAACCTCAAGACAATTGACAAGAGGGCCCAACTACATCACATGACATCCAAGAAGGCAAGAGTCCATTTCCATAAAACTCAGAATTCCAAATGCAGTAGGACCACTAAATTCTACAATTACTAGACCTCTTCTTGTTGAGAGGAGTCACAAGCTAAAACTGTTCAAGAAAAACCATCAACAATATACTTATACATAACATAAGACCGTATTTCATTGAACTTTTTATTTAAAGAACACAAGACCATATTCAGTCAACTAATATTTAAAGAACATAAGAGTTTGTCCCCCAATGTGGATTAACATATTACCACATCTAAACACCACAACTCTTGGCTTAAAGAGAAAATAAAATCTGGCTCAAATTTCAAAAAACAAACCACACTGCATGCTGATAATGATAACAGGGAATTCCATAGCAAAAACTGATACACCACTCAGAAGAATAAAGAAACTATCTCCAGAAAACTCAACAAGAACTACAGGCATATAATTACAAACTCAAAAAGGTATTAAAAGAAAAGTACAACATACAAATACAAACTACATTTTATTCACTACTCTTTTTATGCTTAGGAAAAAGCTACTCATTTTCACTACTCCTGATCACAACACATAACATATAACAGAAGAGACCTTATATCGATAATTGAAAGATGATCAACTTACATATAGCTCTCTTGCTTGTTCATTAATCCATCCTTCCTCGGCGCTCCAATGAGTGTCATGAAATAATTGCTTACCCATACCTCGCAGCTTTTGCTGTCGCATCGGAACAAACTATTGCCTTGCCAAATTGTTCAACAACAACCATAGTTGATGAACATAAAAGATTTCAATCTATACATGCTGATAGTAATTCTTAGAGAAATTTAATTTAAAGTGTCATACCATGTAGCAGTCTCGGGAGAGAGCAAAGCTGAGCAAGAACCCTTTATGCAAATGCCTTAAAAGGTTTTAACTTGAATACCTAGTACAAAATGTCAAAAGAGAATAACTCATTAGAACAAAGAAATAGTAAAAAATTACAAAACCGAGGTTGACATACTTACAACACGAGGAGGACCTTGCTCGGCAACTTCTTCATTTCATCCAATGACGGTCAACACTTGATTCGACAAGAAATATGTTCTCAACCGACACTCCATACTCCTGAATTGCAACAAGAAATAAGCCATATTAAAATTCTTGGATAATTGATTAACTAATCAACCTTGGGTAGAATGATAGTAGGGACCGACTATATCTACAACTTTGACAGCTCATAAGTTTTCTCCGGTGTTCGAGAATCATCTTGTAGTCATCGAATCTTTGTCTAGTGCCGAGATCGAGCAGCCTAGTTTTTCATAACGTCGGACAATGGATCATCAAGGGTAGCACCACTCATGTCTCCAATAAGATAGGAGCGGTGTTATGTCTGACAGTCTCAAATGGAGTTGCAACAAAGTTTTAAGCCGTAACAAAATGTTAGTAAGATGATTTGGAATTATGCAAGGCATAAAACTTTCGGGGCTTGGAAAGGGTTGCATTACATAGTCTGCAAGTTCTTGATAATCCCTGAAGATGGGAGGTCTCATTGAGTGCATGAGGGTAAACCATCTATTCTTTGAAAGCTATCAATTCAAATCCTTAGCCTTTTGCCTATCTCTTTCATTAATTTCAGTGTTTCGGTGAATTCTAGGAGCATCTCTTTACCTTTGGAAATAATTCAATCATTTGATCAAAGACAAACAAGGATAGGAATGAAAAAACCAAGTGTTGATTTAAGATTCCTTAAATCTATCCAGGTGCACATTCAAAAGCATTCCCATTGGCAGTTCCGGAGCATCTAGTCCCATTTCCATTAGAGCATATCTATGCCAATACACAAAGTTACAGAGATTTCCTTGCAAGGAAGGATGCTGATGAGGATTATATTAACAATAAATTCTTGACAGATGGATCATACTTGTAAATTTCTTGACTACAGAGGACCTTCATAAAATTCGCAACCATAGGCTCGAGTTTGCAATGTGTAACTGCAATCCCAAGTTGTCTCATAGCAAGCCCTCCATGTCTCACTTCAACTCCATCATCCTTTTGGTAGCAAGGAAAAAGATGTAAATAAACCTTTGAATATGGTTTAGATACAGACAAATAAAACAACTAGCTGCAGTTACCATGTCAATTGGATAAAATTTTAATGGCTTCTTCTGGAATTTCTTCTCTTGTTCCCACGACTGAAACTCATTACCTGTTGTATCCTCAAACAGTCTCACATACTCCTTAATTGCATCATCCACATTAGTCCACTCTTCAAGCCTCTCCTCAGCATTAGCATCATCACCCACTTTTCCTTTCTTGTAGCAGATTCAAGTTACTCTCTGTACAAGTTATCGCTTGCATGATACATTATTTGCATCAATCATTGTTAGAAACTTAGCACAACCACCAATAATAATCATTTTAAAGCAAGAAAAAAGGATTTTTTTGGCATTGCGATTCATCCCACGCCCTTGGTCGCACATGGAAAATGCAGTTGTACAATATTCCATCTTTCTCCATGAGATCATGCCGCCTTGCTCATGCAGTTTAGTATCCTTGTAGACTCATCTCTTTCCAATTAACTTGAGCTGCAACAATTATCAAGTTATATGTCATATGGAAATGGTGTCTTCACAAATTATCTCCTTGAATAAAGAGTAAGGGAGACAATACAAACTTCAGCTGTAATTGATTCAAGTGCCTCTTCATCTAGATCCATTTTATTCCATGGAATTCCTTTGCCTTCGGGGGCAAGATCAGTGACCATATCGTAGGCTTCTAGAGGCTGTGCTTCTTGTTTCTCGATACTGTCAGTCAACCAAGCTTCTCTCACGACCCTTGTACCTCGCTCCCTAAGTAGCATATTTAGAATGGACATGCGCTAAAATTTAATATCTGCTTGATGTTATATGTTGGTTTTTGCTGGAGAGTTCAAAGAGAAGATGAAAAACAGAGCACAAAAAACTTGAGCAAAAGTTTTCTATTTTTCATTGAAAGATATTCAAAATATATATGTTAACAACTCTCTGCTAATTACCAACTACAGCAGATATTTTCCAGCTTTTACATTCAAATCTAACCACTAATATCACAATCAACTTACATATACTAATTCTGACTTAAATACCCTTAAGTTAATTAACAATAACTCATTACAAAAGCACTCCCATGAGCGTTGAACCAACCTGCCGTATGTAACCTTCAAGCGGCCTTTCAAAAAACACAAACTTGCGACTTGAATATTTGATGCATTTCCAAAGAAGGCATCACCGCATCAACACTCCTCCTTGATGCCTTTCTTTGAAACACCAAGTTTGAGTCTAAGTTCCTCAAACTTGGCTTTAGGCAGACTCTTAGTCATAATGTCTGCAATTTGATCCACACCCCCGCAGTGCACCAAGGTCACTTCCCCATCATTTTCAGCCTCCCTCACTACATGAAATTTGATCTTAATATGCTTTGTCCTGCCATGGAGAACTGGATTCTTTGCCATTGCCACTGCTGATTAATTGTCACACCATATAGAGGTTGGCCTGTCTTGATCCTGCTTCAAATCAGACAGAATTTTTCTAAACCAAGCAACTTGGTTCACAGCTACTATGGCAGAAATGTACTCTACCTCCGCTATGGACTAAGCCACCGTGTCTTGCTTCTTAGACAACCAACTAATGGCACCTTCATTAATGTAAAACACATACCCTGAGGTACTTTTCATGTCATCTAAAGAACCTTCCCATTCATTGTCTGTGTATCCCTGCAAAACCAGTTTTTCAGTCCTCTTAAACCAAATGCCAAGGTTTGAAGTTCCTTTCACATACCTTAACACCCTCTTTGCTGCCTTATAATGTGATTCACTTAGACAACTCATAAATCTAGAGAGGTAGCTAGCTGCAAACATTAGGTTTGGACGTGTGGCTGTTAAGTACAGCAAGCATCCCACCAGGCCTCTAAACATATGCATCCCACCAGGCCTCTAAACATACTCTCATCTACTCTTTTCTCACCATCATTCTTGCTCAGCTTCAAGTTTGAGACTAAGGGTGTATCTGTAAGTTTGCAAGTCTCAATCCCAAACTTTGTGAGAATCTCATTTGCATACTTTTCCTGGTACACAAATATTCCATTTTTGGATTGAAAAATCTGCATACCAAGGAAATATGTCATCTCCCCAAAATCTATCATCTCCCCAAAATCTGTCATCTCAAATTCAGATTGCATGGATTGTTTGAACTTGCTCAGCTGGTCTGGATTGCTCCCTGTTATCAGCAGATCATCCACATATAATGACACAACAATCAGGTCACCCTCAGCTTCCTTAACATAAAGAGTATGTGCATTTTGACTTCTTGTATAACCTAGGCTGTTAAGATGCTCATTTATGCGGCTGTACCAGGCCCTAGGTGCTTGTTTTAGGTCATACAATGCCTTCTCCAATAGGTGCACCTTTCCTTCTTCACCCTTCACCTGGTAGCCTTCGGGTTGGTCTACAAAAATCTCCTCATCCAAGTAGCCATTTAGGAACGTAGATTTGACATCAAGTTAGAAAATTTTCCAACCAAATTGGGCTGCCATGGCAAGGATCAACTTTATAGTATCATGTCTAGCTACCGGAGCAAATGTATCAATGTAATCCACCTCTTGTTGCTGTGCAAATCCTTTTGCCACAAGCCTAGCCTTGTGTTTGTGGATTTTACCATCAGGATTTAGCTTTAACTTGTAAATCCACTTTACCTGAATTATTCTTCTATTTTTAGGTCTTTCAACTAGCCTCCATATGTTGTTCTTCTTAATCATAAAAATCTCCTCCTACATTGCATTCTTCCAAGCATCTTATCCAGCAGCTTCAGTATATGTTTTAGGTTCTAACACAACCACATTGCACCTTGCATAAACATATATCAGCCAAGGTCCTGGTCCCTCGAATTGATGGTTTCTCATCTGTTTCAATTTCAGCTTCTTCAAACACATTTTCAATCGGTTGTTGCATTTTCCAACCAGCCTCAATCTGCTTACTCTCCTAATTCCACATTGCATTTTCATCTACCCTCATATCCTTTGTTATCACAATCTTCTTTGTTTCAGGAATGTACACTCTGTATCCCTTTGATTGACTGCTGTAGCCAATGAGAGTACCAACTTTAGCTTTATCATCAAGTTTGGTTCTCTTCACTGTTAGAACCATCACATAGCACACACTTTCGAACACTTTCAAATACCCCACTGCAGGTTTAATTCCAGTCCAAGCCTCAGCTAGAGTTTGTGCCTTAACTGACTTTGTTGGCAGCCTATTCAGGATATGAACTCCAGTATTTACAGCTTCAGCCCAAAAACACTTAGGAAGTTGTTTTTCTGCCATCATGCACCTATCCATCTCCATGATGGTCCTATTTCTTCTCTCACTAACCCCATTTTGCTGTGGGGTGTATGGTGTAGTAAATTGATGCCTGATTCCTGCTTTAAGACAAATGGAATTAAATTCCTTTGAAGTATATTCAGTTCCATTGTCACTTCTAAAAAAATCGATCTTTGTTCAGCCTCATTTTCCACCAGCAGTTTATATTTTCTAAACACTGTAGAAACCTCACTTTTCAGCTTCAAAAAATACACGCATGTCATCCGTGTATAATCATCTAGAAGAGTATGAAATACTTGTTTCCACTCAATGATTCTGTCTACATAGGACCACAAACATCTGAATGGATTAGCTGAAGCTTTGTTGTTGCTCTCCAGGACTGATATGAAAGGAATATAGGTCTACTCAATTTGCCAATTTGACAAACACTGTAGAGAGTACTCTTTTCTTCAATCTCTGGTAAGTCCTGGACCATGTTCCTTTTCTTTAGCTCCTTGAGGCCATTATAATGATAATAGCCAAGTCTTTTGTGCCAGGTTTCTGACTCTTCTAGCCTAGTTGATAGGGCAAAATCATTGGTGTTTTTCCACTCAACCGAGAAGCTTTTCCCCAGCATCTTTAAGCAAATCAATTCAGCCCCTTTAGGATCTAATATAGTACATGCTTGGTTTTCAAATGTAAGGAATAACCCCTCTCTAACATTTGTCCCACACTCAATAGAGTTTGACTAATCTAGGCATATACAACACATGAGAGATTATTTTTGTACCTGACCAAGTTTGGACAACAACATCCCCCCATGCCTTTGACTTCCATGTACTCACCATTTCCTATCTCTACTCTGGAGCAATATGATCTATCCAGGTTCACAAAATTTTGCAGGTTTGCAGCCATGCGATTGGTGCAGCCGCTGTCAATTAACCAAGCTTCACTGCTGGTTTGTGCCATGTAACAAGTGGCCACAAAAAGTTGTTCAGCCTCCTGACATTGTTGCTGATCCTCTCTAACTTTTGCTTGTTGTGTTGGTTGATTTCATTTGCTCTTACAAACCCTCTCAATATACCCAAATTGCTTATAGCTCCTGTACTATATACTAGGCCTGAACCAGCATCTTCTCTACGGATGCCTTTTCTTTTTACAATGAGTGTAGGCTGGAAATTCTTTCACACCACTAGGTCTTTCCCACCAGTTCTTTCCCCTTTCTATCTCTAGCATACTTCCTTGTTTGTGCTTATGCATGTTTGCCTTTGTAGCTTGCAACCAATGTACCCTCACTAGTGTCTTCTTGTCTCAAGAGCCTTCTTTGCTCTTGAGCTTGGAGAGCATGGACAAGCTCAGTCAATGTGATCTGAGTCATGTGTCTAGAGTCCTCTAAGGAAGAGATTTTGGACTCAAATCTCTCCGAAAGACTCACCAAAACCTTTTTCACAACCCTTCGATCTGTCAACTCCACTCTCATTAGCCTGATTTTGTTGACAACATTCATCAATCTATCAACATAATCCTTCACTTTTTCAGTTTCCTGCATCCTTTGCATCTCAAATTCTCTCCTTAGATAAAACACCTGCTTATTCCTTTTTGTAGTGCTACCCATGTACTCCTCTCTCAATTTATCCCATGCTTCTTTGGGGTTTTCGTATGCCATGATCCTTGTAAATACAAGGTTAGTCACAACTGCATGTATGTGAGAGAGAGCTATCGGTGTTTTGGCTGTTTCTTCCTCATGCAACCTTATTTGGTTCAACGTAAGACTCTGTCTAAGAGGTGGTGGCTGCCTGTTTTCTTCCACGCTGCCACAGTACCTGTCCATGAAGAAAGGCTTTCATTTTTACAGCCCAAATGTGGTAATGTTCCCCATTGAATACCAGTGGAGCCATCAAGGCAGATTGAGTTGCCATGTCCCTATTTTTTGTGTCTGTCGCAAGAAGAAAGAAGAACAGATGCAAGTTAATGTTTTTAGACTGTAAGGTATTTTGGAGGTATGATCGATGGTTTAAAATTCTAAGTTTCTGGCTTTTGTGGGAGCTCTAATACCATTTGTTGGTTTTTGCTGGAGAGTTCAAAGAGAAGATGAAAAACAGAGCACAAAAAACTTGAGCAAAAGTTTTCTATTTTTCATTGAAAGATATTCAAAATATATATGTTAACAACTCTCTGCTAATTACCAACTACAGCAGATATTTTCCAGCTTACATTCAAATCTAACCACTAATATCACAATCAACTTACATATACTAATTCTGACTTAAATACCCTTAAGTTAATAAACAATAACTCATTACAAAAGCACTCCCATGCACGTTGAACCACTGTTGTATGTAACCTTCAACAGCTTTCAAAAACACAAACTTGCAGACTTGAATATTTGATGCATTTCCAGCAAGGCATCACTGTATCAACATTATATATACTAGTATTGCACTAATTCAATTTGAACCATTGCTTGAACATACACAAATGTATACTTCTACAACTTGAATATGGTACACATATACTTCAAGTAAGAAGTCATCAAGTCATGCTTGAAATTTATATTATGCTAATGCATTCAAAAGGAATTTTACGGCCAAGCTACAAATAAATGATGCATAAGTGTTCACTCACATTGCCTCCACCAATTTGGATGAGCCACTGCATTCTCTTTCAGCTGGTGAAGCAACTAGGCAAGTTGTACCTACAGAGTTGATTAAAAATGTTTGCTAAGGTCCAACAGCGATTTCCCATAGCAATTGGATTATGACAAGAGAGGTCATGAACTACCAATAGCTGAGTTGGCGACCTTTCCTCCATGTTTTTCAATTATCCTCCTCCAATATTGCTGCCTCAGCAGTTAAAAGTACTTTAATGAATATGGATCCGTTCCTTAGAAGGAATAGATTTGATTTGGCTCTAATAACCTCAGACATGGCAAAAAATGGTGAAATAAAAATTGGTACATACATGTGTACAAGAAAGATGACCCATTAGCAAAATTGTCATCCCTGTGAAGGGTTTCTCAACAACAATTGAATACCTTCTAAGCCGGCGACTAGGGTCTTGGTACTTCTTTATCAATTATTGCAGAGAGAAATGGAACTTAAATAAACACACAGAAACATAACATTAGCCGGATAGTCAAGTCTTAATTGTAAAGAGAAAGAATGTATGGTCCAGAAATATACATCTGAATCAACAGATTTGAGGATAGAATCTGGTATTTTGGCTGGCTCCTCCCTCCTTGGTGGATCCTTTGTTATGAATGTGCAAGTAGACTACTCACTGTACGTTCCTTTGCAAGTGTATCTTTTACCATCAAATTCCAATTTACTATTGCAAATTGGGCATCTCCCTAATGGTCCATAAAACAACATGTCTTGGCTATTTCAATTAAATAAAAAACATTCTTAAAATGATAAGAATCTCAACCCACATACGTGGTTTATATAAACGAAAAATATGTAAATTAATGGATGTTCTAATTGAACTCACCATTTAGTGACAACAATAGGATCTGGGCTTAAGGAGTCTTGGTCAGTAGCTTCAAGAATCTCAATCATTTGTTCAATAGAGAGATTAGCCTCAATAGCTTTACAGAATTCTTCAAACTCCAAGTCTATAGCATCAGATTCTCCAGCTTTTCCATTAGTCTTGCCATTGTAATGGTCTTGCTGGGCCTTCTTTGGAGATTGCTTGGCATCATGTGTTCTGTTTAGGTATGGGATGCAAAATATAAGAGAAATCATTAAACGGGTGCTTACCCAACGAAATCCTTCTTTTTCTTGAAATGCAGCACCTATTATGCTCTCACCAATATTAGCAATCTGGGAAGCTATTACGCATACAACTGCCTTAAGTGCATTTATCTGTTTTAATCAAGGAATAAAGGAGAGAAGATGATAAAGCAGTGGGCAAATATACCTTAACTATACATAAAACAACACAATGTTCTTCAAATTAGAATTCAAATACACACTAGACTCAGGTATTTATATAAACTTTATTTACTAATCCTACTAGAAGTAAGACTCCTGATCAAAATAATAGGAAACACTAGAAATGAAACTTAACCAAAATTGACAAAACCAAACAGGGACCAGAAAACCAAACTTAGACTTAATCATCAAAATACATTTAATGAGAAGAGCTTAAAATTAACGAACCGATTCCCTTTTCATGGCTACATCAACTAGCCTCCAAGTTTATTCATTTTATATATATCTGGTGGTCCACTGATTTATTATTATTATTATTATTATTATTATTATTATTATATATATATATATACACACACACACACACACAATCAGGGGTAAAGGAAATAGCTCAAAGAGCTACACTAAATAAGTTCATAAAGGAGATAAGTCAACCCAAACAAGAAAGAGGAAAAAGCCACAGTAAAAGAGAAGACTAAACCGACTTTAGTATCAAATGAAACATTACAGTAACAAGAAGCCGATGGCAAAATCATGCAAAAACAAAAACACACTTTCAGAAAAACTTATCCCAGATAAACCAATTCACAAGTTATCAAACAAAAATAAAGTATTTGAAATCAATGCAATGTCAATACATGAAAATACATCAGTTTCTCAAAATTTGAAATCAGATTCAATGTTATCATGTGAGAGAACCAAAGAACCAAAATTTGTACTTAGGGGAGGTTAGGGATTGCCTCGTATTGGATGAATGAAGGAAGCCAAGAAGATCAATTGAAAGATGAAGATGCGTGGAGAAGAGATGACGTGAGGTTCTGCATTTGGGAAACTCAGGCAAACGCAATGAAGATGAAGACGCGTCCAGAAGAGAAGAGCTAGATAAGGTTATGCATTTGGGAGATTTAGGGAAATAACTAGGGAATTGTGTGGAGAAGAGATTGGGAATTTGGGGAAATAACTAGGGATTTGAGTGGAGAAGAGAAGAGCTAGGTAAGGTTATGAGATTAGGAATTTGGGGAAATAGCTAGGGATTTGCGTGGAGAAGAGATTGGGAATTTGGGGAAGGCTTGCTTTATATAGGTTAGGGCTTTCTATAAATAACTTTAAAAAGTAAGGCTTTTAATTAGTTGTTTAATTTTTAAATATAATTATATTTTGCAAACAAATCAATTTGTAACTAAATATTTAGTCAGGAAAGAATTAGTCATAGTTGCCTATAATTGAAGTTTGGCGGGAACTAATAATTTAGGGGGAACATGAATTTTTCAACTTAAATTGGCAACTAAACCAAATTTAGTTGTTGTATATAATTTGTTGAAACTATTGTTAAGATGAACACAAACATTTGTTGCTAAAAATACCTTCGAGCCCTTCTAATTATTGTCCAAATATGGGATATTTTGGTAATTTCATTTTTCTGTAACTAATCATAATAGTTACGAATAAATTCCTAATTATTCGCAACTAATTTAGCTACTAAGGGGTAGTTGCAAAAAATTGTTTTTTGTAACCAATCATGTAGATGCAAAATATAATATTTTAGATGCAAATTGTCAAATTATTGAGGGAAAAATTGCCCGCTAAAAATTGCAACTAAATTTATTGGTCATTAAAGCAACTTGTTCTGCGACTAACAAAATAGTCGCAGAACATTAACTTTAGATGCCAAAAGTTGGAACATGTGGACCCTGAAATTTTAATCCTCTTTGCCCGACCAATGGCAATTTAGTTGGTAAATGTAGCCTTTCTGCAACTAATTCTGGTTAGTTGCAAAAAAATTGGTTGTAGAATGTAGTTTTTCTTATAGTGATTGTTATGTTAGGGTTCAAGGAATTAGAGATAAAGTTTTGTGATAAGAAGGGAAACAAGAAAAACATAATTTCACTTACTTGATTAACCAAAACCGTGTGATTTGCTTGGAACGAAGTCCTGTTTAGGAATTTTATTTTGAAGAAGCAAGTGTCATGACTAGAGAAGACAAATACCATAACAAAAAATTTGTATTTTAGAAAAGCTAATAGAAAAGCTTTATAGTTCATATTAAGCCATTTATCTTATCACCTAATATCAAAGAAGCAATTGAACCCAAAACCAGAAGTCTAACCACTCGAATGAGAAACAACAGGCGTACAAAGTTGAAGCCTGATTGGTAGGAAGTGAATCAGTGACCTTTGGCGTCTGGGAGACTCAGAGATTGGCACCAGAGTTCTTTAAAATAAAATTTTATTTTAAAAAAGCCCACACTCTTAGGTTGCTGAAGAGTTCTTTTAAGTTGGCTATTGGTTGAACGTTCTAATTTACTATTAACCTTAGGTGTGATTAACACTATGACTATAACTATTTAATTCATAAGTAATAAAAATATAATTACTCATGGTATGAATTAGAATATCTATAGCTACATACTATAAGAATTGTAGCAAATTAATTTTCACATTCTTTATTTGCTACAAGTTCAAATAATTTATAGATAATGCACACGTACTAGCAATATATTTAAACTAGTAGCTAATAATGATACTATAATATTGTTACTACGATGAAAATAAAATTTGTATAGCTATATACCTTAATTAGCTACAAATTTCAATATTTTATAGCTAATGCACAAATAATAGCTATATAGTTAAACTCGTAGCTAATAATGATACTATATGACATGTACATAAAATGTTTAAAGCTAAATACATTAATTAGCTACAAATTTCAATATTTTATAGCTAATGCACAAATAATAGCTATATCATTAAACTTGTAGCTAATAATGATATATATGCCATGTAAATGAAATGTCTATAGCTAAATACATTAATTAGCTACAATGTTTTACCATAGCTAATACATTAATTAGCTATAAATAATGACTTTTATAGCTGTAAATATGTATTTGTTACAGTTTTCCTTTATGTAGCTAATTTTCATAGCTATATGTGTATATTGTTGTAGTGACGCTATATCGGATCTAGATTCTGTTAAATGGCTTGAAGCCATGAAATCTGAGATGGACTCCATGTACTAGAACCAAGTATGGTTTCTAGTAAAACCACCTGAAAGGATATAACCCATAGGGTGTAAATGGGTCTTAAAAAAGAAGACTATCATGGGTGGCAAGGTGCACACTTATAAAGCATGACTGGTTGCCAAAGGTTTCAAACAAATTCATGGTATTAATTATGAGGAAACCTGTTCATCGGTTGCCATGATTAAATCCATCCGGATTATGCTTGCGATTGCTGCATATCATGATTATGAGATTTGACAAATGGATGTCAAAACGGCTTTCCTAAACAGAAACCTTGAAGAGGATGTGTATATGACACAACCTGATGGTTTCGTTCTTGATGGGCAAGTTAAGAAGGTATGCAAGTTGCAGAGATCCATTTATGGACTCAAGCAAGCTTCAAGAGCTGGAACATTCGTTTTGACGAAGCCGTAAAAGAATTCGATTTTATCAAGAATGAAGATGAGCCCTGTGTTCACAAGAAAGTGAGTGGGAGCATAGTGGCATTCCTAGTGTTGTATATCGATGACATACTTCTAATAGGGAATGATATACCGAACTTGCAGTCAGTAAAGACTTGATTATTCAAGTGCTTCTCCATGAAAGACTTAGGAGAAGCAGCCTACGTCCTCGGAATAAAGATCTACCGAGATAGATCACATAGGTTGCTTGGCCTAAGTCATAATACATATATTGACAAGGTACTGAAAAGATTCAGTATGGAAGAATCCAAGAAGGTATTTCTTCCGATGTCACATGGTGTCTATCTCTCTAAGGATATGTGTCCTAAAACACACGATGAGAGAGATAGAATGAAGAAGATCCCATATGCGTCAACAATTGGATCCATCATGTATGCCATGTTATGTACTCAGATTGATGTCTCATGTGCATTAAATACTTGTAGTAGATATCAATTCGATCCAGGTGAGCATCACTGGATAGTTATCAAGAACGTCCTTAAGTACCTGAAGAGGACTAAGGACATGTCATTGGTTTATGGAGGGAAAGATGAGCTCACTGTAAGAGGATACAATGATGCTAGTTTTCAAACAGATAAAGATGATTATCGATCGCAATCAGGATTTGTATTTTGTCTCAATGGGGGTGTAGTGAGCTGGAAGAGCTCCAAGCAAAGCACTATAGCGGACTCTAAAATGGACGCTGAGTATATTGCATTATCTGATGCGGCCAAGAAGGCAACCTGGATTAAGAAGTTTGTCACCAAACTTGGTGTGGTTTCCACGATTGTTGATCCAATAGATGTTTATTATGACAATAATGGAGCAATTGCTCAAGCAAAGGAACCACGGTCTCACCAGAAGTCTAGGCACATACTTAGAGGTTTTCATCAGAGAAATGGTTGAGAGGAAAGATGTACATATCAGTAAAGTGCATACTAATGACAATCTCAGCGATCCACTGACGAAGCCTCTATCGTAGTAGAAGCATGAAAAACACTTAAGGTCATTCGGTATTAAATACATGAATGATTGACTATAGTGCAAGTGGGAGATTGTTAGAGTATGTGCCTTAGAGACAATCAATTATTGTAAAATTGACTATGTAATAAATGTTTATTTATCAATAAAAGGCATATTCTTCTATATCGTGTATGTAATGATATATGTCCTTAGGATGGTAGAACCGTGACGAGGGTATCAAGTATTTCAAATCTTGATAGTGAGAACCCTATGATCACATATGGCGGCCATTCTTGAAACATCCGTAGCCCCAGTATTATTCTAACCAAGGAAACAGATAATACGATAAGGCTATCATAGTGTTGAACGACCACAGCAAGGCGTGGCCCGATCTCACTTGTCAAGGTTGTTTTCAGACAACCTGGTGTAACGCATGGGTGCTTGCTAGAGGCAAGTTCACTGGATAGACCCACCAGAGGATTCCATATTGATGGTAACCCTAATGTCTATGGAATAAATTCTTTAATAGATGATGGTGCATGTGATCCTTAGACTTGAGATCACCGGAGTGCCTTGTGCACCAATTGGTGTAGTTTGACACTAGCCCAACATAGTTCTATTTAGAGCTATTAATACGGTAGTGATTGGCTACATTGAGAAATGTATCTAGACCATGGTAGATCGACAAAGGATTCATCACTCCTGGGTACGGGAGAAATTATCTCACTGGGTAATTCAGTAAATGAAAATGACACTAAATCTGTGACTACAGTAGGATTGAGTTGATGCTCAATCCAATTTAATATTCTTGTCATTGGTCCAGTAGCTGAATACAATCATGTCAAGGATATTTGAGGTTGACACTATTTCTATACCTAAGTCTCGATGAGATAACAGTTGATTAAAGGATTTGATTGTAAGGTAACCATACCATTGACAGACTGCGGTTTCGCTGAATACGAATCTATCGGGTGGCCATGATGTCTTACTAGGGGCCAATCTTGGTCTGTGTGTAGTGAGACGATTAATTGGTGTTAATTGCGATACTACACATTACCGATATGATGAGGAGCCTACGGGTCACACACTTAGAAGATAATTTAAGAATCAATTTGTGAGAAGGGTATTTTTGTCTTTTAGGACGAAAGGGTACTTTGGTAATCTCACAGTGCAATTAAAATTGCTAAGGTTGTTGCCTGTATTTAATTTTAACATTAAAATTAAATTAGTGAGATTATATTTAAATATATATATCTCTGTATATATTTAAATGAATTATTATTATTAATTAAATGTTAATATATTATTATATATTAGTTGATTTTAATTATAATAATAATTAATTAATTAAAATACCATAAAGGGTGTGTTGGTTGCAAGGGTGAGCTAAGGTTGGAGCCCATGGCTATTCCTAAGTGGAATATGGTTTTAATTGTTGCACTATATAAGTGCAACTTAAAATTAAAACAAAGAGGATTATTCATTCAATTAAAACCCTAGTCACCCTCTCTCTCTCTCTCTCAAGAAGAAAACTTTTCTTCTTCTTCTTTCTTGATTCTTAAAGCCCTTGATTGTTCTAGCAAAATAATCAAGGGTTCTTCAGATTGTCTTCGTGTGGACTTCCGTGAGTGCAATCCTACTTTGGATCGATTGGTGAAAAATCATGTGAATAGTAGCTGTGAACAGCAGATGGAGAACAATAACCATGGTCGTACCATGAACTGTACCCATAAACAGTGCGTGAACAGTGTTCTTGTCCAAAATCAAAGATATTCGAAGGAGCCTCCAAACATATGTAAGTATTCTAATCCTTGAATGGATTTACTTTATACAGATTTTTGTTTATAAACATGTAAACAGTATAATCTATACTCAGATCTAGGCAAAGAAAAGTAATTGATTTACCGATTGAATTTTTGTTTTCCGCTGCGTATGGTAGATCAATTGCCTACACCACTTACACTCAACAAGTGTAATTCTCTACTATGCCTATGATGTGTTTACCAAACTTCGCTTTGGCGATCAAGCAAAACACACCACTTAAGTCGACCCATCACCATTAAGAAAAGCTCCAATGAACTTTAATCTCCCATTAGTAGAAGTGTACCATTCGCTTTGTCGAACAAGGTTCCAACGAACAGTGGTTTGATTAAAGCCATGGTGATGGAAGGCTTTTTAATTACTGACTTAATATCCTTTGTTGAGGGGTTTTATTTTGTGGTCTCACCAATTTATTATCTTTTTTAGAATGTCATTGATCAGCATGTTATTAAAATTCAACCTTAGCATGCATTCTAATCATAAAAATAAATGTGCCAGTACATGACCTAACTAAAACCGATTTCCTCAAGCCTAGAGGAATCGGTAGGTCAACCTAAGGTCAATACAAAATTTGGGTCTTCAAGTTTTCCTCTTCATCACTTGTAATACCCACATTCAGAAATATGGTAGGGATTATTTTATAGTCATAGTGAATGTATTTAACTAGTTTTACAGAGGAATTCCATAAAAGTTTCAATAGGGGCAAAATGGTCATTTCACACAGAATCATGTGTTCAAGTGAAAAGTGAGTATGATGAATATAATGTATTAAGTGTGCTAGCCATGAGAATAGAGTGGTAGAAAGGTTATGGACAATACACGTGATGTAATGCTGAGATAAATACGTGTTTGTAAAGTAATAGAAAGAAATTAAAAAATAAGGGTAAAATGGTTTTTTCACTCACAACTAGATGAAAAAGTGGGGAGTGAAAATGACCAAGAACATGTGCTAAATCCATTGAAAGTGAGGGTATATCGGTAAATACACGTATGACATAATTAGAATTATCATAAAAGTGTAAGGGCAAAATGGGAATATATATATTTATTTAGTTATAAGGTTGCAATAAACTAAACCCTAGCCATTCTATCCCTTGTACACGTCACCACTTTTTCTCTCAAATTTCTTCACCAAATTTCAAATAGAATTCATAGGATTTGGCTTAAATTTTTATAGATTTTCAATTCTAAAGCATCCAAAGGTAAGATTCTAGCACAAGGTGTGTGATTAAACTTTAATGTTTTAACTTCTTATGGTTTTATATGCTTTAGGTTCAAGAGGAAGAGAATTTTAGCAAAGAGAGGTTATATCATTAGTGTTGCACAAATTCAAAGTAAGTAAACCCAATTTTTGTTTTGATTTCAACAATAATTGTGTAGAATGATTCTTGCATGTTTGTATGTGATTGTATGGTGGGCATTATTGGCTGTTTTGATGTTGAATGATGTGTAAATTTCCAGCCATGAGAAGTAGTGTATGAGTATGTGGTGATTTGGTGGAATTATGGAAGAATTATTGTTGAAACTTTGAAGTGTTGAAGAATTGTTGAAACCAGCCAGGTTTAAAGCTAAAGTTAGTGAGTTTTTACTCCAATTTTGGTGGATTTGGAGAGATATAGAAGTGTGGCCAACTAGGTATTTGCATGTGCATATGAATTGTTTGATGAAAATTCAAAAAGAAATGCATGCATGAGTTGGTTAAATTTTATTGAAGAAATTGTTAGAGAAAGGGAAGAATTGGAGTAGAAAGGTTATGTTAACCTTAACCAAATGTAAATTTTAGTATTCAAGAGTGCATTTTGTTATGCTGAAATTTAGAATATTACTTGGTCATGTTAGTTCAATGAGATAAATGGCTCTTAGTGCATGGTTCAAGTTACTTGAACCTTTAGTATTTCTTGAATAGCACATTTTATTTTAGTTATTGAATTAGAAATTGTGAAACTTATGGCCTTGGGAAAGTGTTAGAAATAAATTGTATGTTAAATTGTTACTTTTATATGGCATTGTTAATAGTAGAGAATGGTAGAATTATGTCATGACAGATCAATATGCCATAATAAATTCTCAAGTTTGTGTACTTGAATTTAGAAAGATTATCCAAATAATTGCTTGGCCAAATGAGTATATTGTTGTTTCTTGTTTTGAGATTAATTACAAACAATATGTAATAAGTGATTTTTATTGCAAAAAGAATAGAAAAGCTTTCCTAAGTATAAATATCAAAAGAAACATCAAAGAAATAGAAGTTTGGTTTTGCATTAAATACATGACCATTTTAGAAATTGATTGGTATGAGTATAGTTTTCATGCCTTATTATATATTACAAGTTATAGAATTGTGCTAGAAGATCTTGAGAATAGGTTGTATTGGCCAAAAGTTTAGTTAAGAATGTTAGAAAGAAATTAGAATTTAGCCAAAGTATATATGTTGTGCCATATGTTAGATTGAATTTACAATGATTAATATGGCAATATAGATTAATGTATAGAATGTAGCCAAAAGAAAAGAAGAAAGAAGGGCATGTATAACAATTGAAGTTGATGGTCATGTAAGAGAATGCAAATTTATAGCATTGAGATTTGTATTTAGAAAGTTGTACAAGGCATGTTTGTTACATTAGAAAAATATTAGAGTTGTTTAATGACACGGTTATGTGACATATAAGTTTGAGAAAAACTAGTAGCATAATTGGGCAAGTTAGTAGACTTAATACCTAAGTTGTGGCATAGATTTTTATAGAAGAAAATTAGATTGCCCAAAATGTAGAATTCATTCCCTAGTTGAATTGTGCCGTTTTAATATCTCACTAATAGAATTATAGGAGAGTAGAATTTGTGAGAGCTAATGTACTTATGTACGTGTACATTTTACATAGCATGATAGAATTGAAGAATTACAAAATTATATAGAAATTATAGAATCATGTACGTACACACGATGGATAGAATTCAGAAATAAAGAATGAAATAGAAAATGTTTAATTTAAGCATGTTAGTAGAATAGAACTTTGGGCTTTCTAGAAAAGAATAGAAATAAAAGCCTTAGAATTAATAGAATACATGCCAGAGTCAGACACGTATTTTGGGATCATGCATAGATTGTAACACCCACATTGAGGTACGTTATTTATGTTCTAATGCCCTTAGTTTTACTTGTTGCAAGGTGAAAGATTAAAAATTAGAACTTGCAGACTTCGGCACAGCAAAGGAGTTTTGCCATTGCAACATTGTACACACTGCCCAAATCGTGTTCTTAGAATTGCAATCTTCGCCATGGCAAGGAATAGAGTTCGCTGCGGCAACATACACTCTGGAATGCTTCACTGAGGCGAAGGAACAATTTCGACAGGGCAAAGAACTTGTTGGAATTTTTGAGAAAAGTCTAGAAAACTTCCTTAAGGGCAAAATGGTCATCCTACCCATAATTAGTCGTAAATGTGGGGAGTGAAAAGTAGTAGAATTTCATAAAGAATGCAATGGAAATAAGGGCATTATTGTAATTGACTAAAGGGCAAAGATGAAATTTCATAGAAAGTACAAGGGCAAAATGGGAAAGTATAAGTAATATTATGTGATATTAAGGGTTCAAGAATTGAAACCCTACCATTCTCTACTCCCTCACGTGCCACTTTCATCTGAAAGAACAACATGCATGAAGAGTGGCGGAAATGAAGAATGAAAGCAAGAAAGTTTGGATTCAAAAACGTTTTCAAACAAAGCTTGGAAAAAGCATTATACCTACTCCTTTGCTTTGGGTTGATGAAGACAAGGATCAAAATTATTAGACCTCCACACTTTAACACCACCTTGAGAGAGTTGGAGAGTGGCTGTGGCAAGGGAGAGAGAGCTTTTAGTTTGCTTTTGAGTGAACAAAGTGAATAATGAACTAAAATGAAACCATTTGCATTTATATATACTTGGGCAATTTTTGCAATTAGTTGTTTTTCATTTCCATGCCCCAATAGAATCTTATTTCAAAAGGAGTCCACAAATTTATTATTTTACCCTTTGAATAATCAATATTATTCAAGGGCCCATGTAAATTAAACTAGTTTACATTAACAACCCATAAATTTACCCTTTAACTATTAAAAGGCTATTTTCGTTCATCTCATTAATCTTAAAGCTTTACGATATAATAATTAATTATAATTAATTATTGCTTGACCATTTTAACCCTTAAAATGTCACAAACAATTTTCTATGTAACTATTACCATAGAAATCCCGTCATTACCCTTGGAAGGTGCTAGCCCTCTTCGGATAATCATTTCTCTCTCTCATCCCTCTCCAACTTCTCAAGGCTATTGGTGTGACCATGTAGGTCCACCGTGGATTAGCTGTCAGCCGATTCTAGATAAATCCAAAACCTGTCCGGAGGCCCAACGACTATGGTAAACATCTAGCAATGTGTCATAGTCCCTAAACCACGATGAAGAAATACTTCATCAAACCCATTTTAGATCATGTACCATGCAGGTAAAGTCCTTCCATTGATATATCCTGATCGAGTACGGATTCATGGAACGTCAAAAACCTAAACCCAATTTTCTACCGGATCGTTGATCAATATGTCCGGAACTCGTCATCATGAACTTGCTTTCGTATGACTAATAATTGACTCTGGCCAGAGATTTTGATTTCTGACATTTATCAATGTTCGTCCAGGAACTCGAATCCGAATGGAGTCAACGGTACTCCTGATCCTATATTTTCAAGTCAATGGATCCCCTCTTGACCATCGTTCATTTTCGCATATGAACAACGCATGACCAAATAGGCTTTATTATACGAAACATGATTAGTCTCGTACTTATACACCGTATGAATCACACACATCCGTATCGGATCCGACTACAATGTCTCAAGTCAAAGGACTACATCATGCACTAATATAACCAAACGATAAATCATTGATTACATGCTTTTCCAAGTGATTTGTCGTTATTTGGTCACGTTCGAAAAATAGTTCACCAATCGCTGATCCATACTAATGCCCCAGTGACATGACTATCATCGTCATCTGTACTTATATCAACTCATGATATCTTTTGGAAGCATCCAGTATGCCTAATATGCAATATAATTGCCCAAATTATATTGCTTTCATAGGGAACCCTTTTCAATAATTCATTTACCGATTAAATGAATCATCTAGACTATTCATATACGTACTTTATTTTAAATGCAAGACTGAATAAAGGAAGCAATTTACATATATGAATTGAAGAACTCTTTCTTCTATTATTTATGATATATAGATACAATATAAAATGCTTTGAAACCAACAACACAAATGGTTTCTAGGGCATACACTAATATACACTAACAAACTCTCACTTGCACTAAAGTCATTCGATGTTGTATCTCATACCCATCTTCTAAAGATGATAGTCCAATTGCTTCAGTTTCATCACCTTAGTCAGTGGATCAGCTACATTTTCTGCTGAAGGTGTCTTCAGAATTATAATCTCTCTAGCTCCAACGAATTCTCTCAAAATGTGATACTTACGCTGAATGTGTTTGGATTTTTGGTGTGCCCTTGGTTCCTTTGCCTATGCAATACCTCCAGTATTGTCATAGAACATGCTTATCAAGTAAGCCATGTTTGGAACCACACCAAGTTCAATTACAAATTTTCGCATCCAAACAGCATCATTAGCTGCTCCTGAAGCAGCAATGTATTCAGCTTCTGTAGTGGAGTTAGCTATGGTTGTCTATTTGGAACTTTTCCAACTAACAACACCTCTATTACATATAAAAATATACCCTGGCGTAGACTTTCTATCATCAATATCTGATTGGAAATCAGAATTTGTGTATCCTTGAATGTTTAACTTTGAACATCCATAACTCAGAACTAGATCCTTAGTTCTTCTCAAGTACTTAAGGATCAATTTTACAACCGACCAATGTTTCTCCCCTGGATTTGATTGATATCTGCTCGTAACACTTACAGCATAAGCTATATCAAGTCTTGGACATAGCATTGCGTACATTAAGTTGCCTACGGCAGACGCATAAGGCACATTACGCATCTATTGCTGCTCTTCATCGGTCTTTGGACCTATCTCCTTGGAAAGATGAAGACCGTGAGTGAAGAGCAAGAGACCTCTCTTAGAGTTCTCTATGCTAAATCTTTTTAGCATTTTCTCTATGTACAATTTCTGGGATAACCCAATTACCCTTTTCGTTCTATCTCTATAGACACGAATGCCAAGGACAAAGGTCACTTCTCCTAAGTCTTTCATCGAAAAGGTTTTAGACAACCAAACCTTAACCTCTTTCATCATGCCTATATCATTTCCCATCAAAAGTATGTCATCTACATATAATATGAGAAACGTGATGGCATGATCTTTAACCCATTTGTATATACAGGGCTCATCTAGATTCTTGACAAAACCAAATGATTTGATTATGTCGTCAAATCGAATAATCCAGCTTCTTGAAGCTTGCTTCAATCCATAAATGGATCGATGCAATTTGCATATCTTATGTCTTTCAGTAGAGGATACAAAACCTATCGGTTGTTCCATATAGATGTTTTCCTCAATAAACCCATTGAGGAAAGCTGTTTTGACATCCATCTGCCAAATTTCATAATCATAGTATGCTGCAATGGCTAGCATTATACGGATGGATTTAATCATAACTACAGGCGAGAAGGTTTCCTCATAATCCAATCCTTGTTTCTGAGTATAACTGATGAGAATGCAAAATGTCATATTTACCCCCCTTTAATGTCTAGTCTTTTATACTTATTTGCTGCCTAAATATACTCATTATTATTCTATTTTCATTTAGGATGCAAATGGAGGCGTTAAATGCAAACATAACTAATTAAGTGAATTCGGACAGTTTTGACATTGTTTCGTTATTTGGGCATAACTCTCTCATCCAAGCTCCGATTGAGATGATTAAAAATTCTATGGAACGTTAAAAAGAGATCTACAACTTTCATGTTTTGAGTTTAGAGAGATACTCGCTGCATCAAGGTTGTGGTCCCGAGCTTGAAGTTGACGCACCTGCTGCCGATGTTACGGAACATTCCGCCTTGTCATGCAATTCAAATAGGCGATTATTACAAGAAGTTTTGAAGACCTGTTGCACACAAATTACAACTGGAAACACCACTTTCCTACTTTGTATTAAGACTTTATTTTATTTTCAATTACTTAAATTAGGATAAAGGTTATTTTGGGATTTTAGAATATTTTTAGGAGATTTAGATTGAGTAGAATTTGAATTTGAATTAGATATTTTTAAAGGGAGATCAGATTAGGGATGAGAAAAACATATCACACACACCTCTATCTTCTCTCTCTGGTGGATTTTTGTTTTTCCTTTGAGTTTTGATTATGGCCATGAGCGGCTAAACTTTTATAACTTGGTCGAAGGAAACAAAACCTCGGAATCAATAAACTGTGAGATCAATCTGGTTTTTTCTTTAAGTGTTCAATTTATGTTTGAGTATTGAATGTTCTTCTATGCTTATTTTAATGATTGTTGCGTTTAATTACTAGGAGCCCTACTAGTTTATTATTTGTTGCAATCTACTGCTAAGTTAGATATCAAATCCGTAATTGTTTGATCCCTTTAACTTGTGAAGCAATTAGGGTTTAAGAATTTGCTGCGTTAGGAATTATTAAGTCTTAAGAAGAAAAATTGACTGAATTAAATGCAACTGCTTGAGTTTGTGTTGTTTAGCTTCATCAATCTCTCTAGGTCTTAAGGCTGCCACTAGATTAAATCTTTAGAGCTTGTCTAGGGTTGTTTGGTAGTAAGGTTAATTAGATCGCTTGTTTCTTAATTAATTACAACTAAGGAGAGATAGGAAAATAGTTCCAACGGTGAATATTCAGGGTATGAATTGATTTATTTTTGTATCGATGATCAATTGAAAGATTCCGATGGTGGATGTTGACTTAGACCAAGGTTTGTTATTTTGATTGATTGATTAATTTGAATTGTTGTTTTCTCGAAATTGTTTCTGTTTAACTCAAAACCCCCCCATACTGGTTCACATAACATTAAATTTGGCTAAACACTCTCCATGGGAATGATCCTAACTCACATTACTACATGTGTTTTTTAGGTTTTAATTCTCGGTGCCTACGACAGCATACCAGATTTTGGCGTCGTTGCCGGGGAATGATTCTAGTTTTTTTTTTTTTTTTTTTTTTTGTTCTTGTGATTCTGATTTCGTTGTTGTTATTTTTCAGAAAAACCAAAATTTTTGGCAGTACTATTCACGAGAGGATTTTTGGTGGAATTAGGAGCGGTGCGAGTATCCGTTTCGAAGAAAATGAATTTCTGCACAAGACTAGTTAATCCATTAAGGATTCACTAAACCCTAAACCCTAAATCCATTAAGGATGCACTAGCCCCACCCTCTCGAGGCCAAAAAACAACGTTTGATAGGGTTTTTGGCCCTTTTTGTGTTTCTAGTTATAAAATATATATATATATATTTTATAGTTGGTTTTCATTGTTTGTCATTTATTTTTCCTAATTCTTTTATGAGGTTTTTTGTTGTATGACCAAGTCCTCTCATCTTGGTGATTTAACATTCGACCCGGAAATAGGAGCACTTTGCGCAGGTTAAGGAAGGAAGCTGGGAGAAATTCTGAGGAAAGCAATTTGGTTTTTGATTCCCAATTTGCTAGCAACTCTGATTTAGAAGAGGGGGAAGTCATGGCTAGAAATCAAACTTTGAAAGAGCTTGCTGCCCCTATTTTGAATCAAGCACCTTTATGCATAACGTTTCCTATTTTAGATGCGACTACTACTTTTGAATTAAAATCTGGACTAATACATCTCTTGCCTACTTTTCATGGCCTTGCAGGTGAAGATCCTCACAAGCATTTAAAGGAGCTTCATGTGGTTTGCACGAGTATGAAACCTATAGGGGTGACCGAGGAGCAAATTAAATTAAGAGCTTTTCCATTCTCTTTGAAGGATTCAACTAAGGATTGGCTCTATTATCTACCCTCCAGGACTATAACCACATGGAACGAGATGAAGAGATTGTTTTTGGAGAAATATTTTCCAGCTTCGAGGACGGCCAACATTCGGAAAGAAATTTGTGGTATAAGGCAACACAATAGAGAGTCCCTACACGAATACTGGGAACATTTTAAGAAATTATGTGCAAGCTGCCCCCATCATTAGATTAGTGAGTAGCTACTTATCCAGTATTTCTATGAGGGCCTTACATATACTGATAGGAGCATGATTGATGCTGCTAGTGGAGGAGCTTTGGTGGATAAAACTCCCAGGAGCCGCGAAACTTGATTGCAAATATGGCAGCCAATTCTCAACAATTTGGCACTAGACTTGACCTTCCTTCTAGGCGTGATAATGAGGTAAATATTTCTTCCCTTGAACAACAAATTGCAAGTCTAACTTCTTTTGTTTGTCAAATGGCTGTAGGTAACATGCAAACAGCGAAGGCTTGTGGAATTTGTTCGATAGTAGGGCATCCAACTAATATGTGCCCAACTCTTCAAAAGGAGCCTATTGAGCAAGTGAATGCAGCAGGTGGTTTTCCTGGACAATCACAAAGGAAGTATGATCCCTATTCAAGCACATATAACCCGGGATTGAAGGATCACCCCAATCTTGGCTATGGGAATCAATAAGTGAATCAGCCTCACCCTCAAAACCGCCCAAATTACTAGTAGTATCAGCAGCCATATCCCTCTAGACAACAATCAGGCCAAACCTCTAATTCTGGTATGTCTTTAGAAGATATTGTTAAGTCTCTTGCCACTAATACTTGGCAGTTTCAACAGGAGAGGAGGGCCAGTGTTCAGAGTTTGAAGAATCAAATGGGATAGATGGCAACCGTAATAAGTAAGCTGGAGCACAAAGTTCGGGGAAATTACCCTCTTAAACGATGGTGAATCCAAGAGAAAATGTAAGTGCTATCGTCTTGAGGAGTGGTAAAGAGGTTGAGATTCCAATAAAGGCAGCCCCTGCATCATCGAAGGAAGAAAAGGAGAAAAACATCGTTGTAGACAGGAACGTTCCTAACGACGATGGTGTTCCTAAAAGTAAGTTTGCGCCTCTATCCGATTATAAATCGGTACCTCCTTTTCCTCAAGCTTTAGCAGAATCTAGAAAAAGATGAGCAAAACAGAGATATATATGAGACTTTTCGTAGATACGAGGTTAGTATTCCACTTTTAGATGCTATTAAACAAGTACCTCGTTATGTTAAACTCTGGAAAGAACTGTGCACAACTAAGAGGAAATAGAAACTTGAAGGGTGTGAAAAGGTGAGAGTAGGAGAGAATGTTTCTGCAGTGATTCAGAGAAAACTTCAGAGAAAACTTCCAGCAAAGTGCAAAGATCCAGGTATGTTTACTATCCCTTGTACGATAGGTAACACTATGTCTGAGAAGGCCATGATAGATTTAGGAGCTTCTATTAATGTCATGCCATATTCTATATATGCTTCTTTGAAACTTGGACCTTTGAATAAAATTGGTGTTGTGATTCAATTAGCTGATAAATCTAATGCCTATCCTAAGGGTGTAATTGAGGTATTCTGGTACAAGTTAATGACTTAGTTTTCCCTACTGATTTCTATGTGCTTGATATGGGAAATGGAGATGAATCTACTTTTATTTTGTTAGGAAGACCATTCTTAAAGACATCGAAGACTAAGATAGATGTTCATAGTGGCATACTTACCATGGAATTTGATGGTCAAATTGTCAAGTTTAATATTTATGATGCCATGAAATATCCTGATGATGATGATGATGATCCTGTTTATTCTATTAATGTGATTGATTCTTTAGCACAGGAAGTCTTTGAACTAGATGGAAAAGATGGATTGGGAGTTGCCATTAGTAAGCATCTTGAGAAAGAGAATGAGGAGTTAACCTTCAATATTGACTTACAGGAAACAGTTGCAGCGTTGAATGATTTTCCAAAGTTACAGTAGTCAAGTAACATTCCTTATATTGCAGCATTACCAATTTCTAATGAGAGGCCTTTACCTTCTCTTTTGCAGGCCCCTATTCCATATTTGAAGCCTCTCCCTAGTTACCTCAAGAACGTGTTCCTTGGAGACAAAGGAACGTTACCGGTGATCATCTCAAGTAAACTCAGTGCATCGCAAGAAGAAAAGCCTTGAGTCGAGCCAACGACAATAAACAAAGGCGCTGCTTGGGAGGCAACCCAAGGGGAGTTTGTTTTCTTATTCTCGCATTTTAAATTTTGGTTATTTTTGCGTTTTCTTTGCATTTCATCTTACATTGGGGACAATGTCAGTTTTAAGTGTGGGGGAGGGGATTTAGGTTGTGTTTTAATTTGTTAAAAAAAAAAAAATAGTTTTTGTTTTTAGGAAGTTATATGCTTTAAGTCATGTCTTTGAACGTCTAGTGATGCATGAAATAGTAACTTGACTTGGTTATTAAGCATATTCCTTGACTTAGGATGTTAGCAATATTTCATAAAATAGAGTTAATCAAATTTGAATCTTTGAAGTTTGAAACAATATGTCTTGAGAAGTTGTGCAAACTTGGTGACGAAGCATGATTGAGAAAAAAAAAAAAAAATTGTTTCTATAATACCCAAGATGTCAAAGGTATGTTCCTAACTCGAAATAGTCCTTTAGATGTTAATTTTATGTTAAAAAGCATAAAATCTAACTAAAGGCAAAATGGTCGATTCATTTGAAACGGTATGAATCAATTATCCATAGAAAGGCATTAGGGGTGAAATG
Source organism: Pistacia integerrima (assembly GCA_026225825.1). Taxonomy (NCBI): domain Eukaryota; kingdom Viridiplantae; phylum Streptophyta; class Magnoliopsida; order Sapindales; family Anacardiaceae; genus Pistacia; species Pistacia integerrima. The sequence goes on along the minus strand of CM047750.1, from coordinate 20,251,255 downwards.
GTCATTTTGCCAATGGATAAGCATTGAAAAAGTCAAGGATGAGTAGGCTTCATTGCATTTAATGGCATTAATTAGGTAATAATTATGTCTAGTGTGAAATGACCAAAATGCCCTTATATGAAGAATTAAGGACTTATGAGTTATACAACTAAAATAATTAGGCCAATTGCATAATTTTGGAAAATAAATGAAATATTTTCCTATAAATGAGAAGAAATTCGTTCAAGCAAAGGGAGAGAGCATGTCTTCAACATTTCTTCCATTTTCTCTCAAATCTTCCATGAAACAAGCTTTCTTTCTCTAAGTTTTAAAGGAGTTTTGCTTAATTTTTCAAGGAGAACAAGATAGGAGCCTTGGATCTTCAATTTAAAGGGTTTAAGGTAAGGATTAAAAACTTTAGTTTTGATGTGATTTAAAGATTTGAGGTAGATGTTGAGGTATAATGTTATATATGTAGGATTAAGGTGTAAAAGAAGTCAAAGGCAAAGGGTTTGTTGGAGGAAGTCTTTAAAAAGGTAAGGAAGAGCCTGCCATGACTTTAGGGTTTATGCTAGGGTTTGTAGATTTTTATGAAACCTTAAATTAGGGCCTTAAGGCATAGAATTAGTTGATGGCAAGTGTAGTTAAACTCATTTATTCTACTGATTGCTTTGAATTCATTATACATGAAGTTATTGCTATTTATGTTTTATGGGTTGTTATGTTTGATTGAAGAAAATGAAGTGTGGATGCTGATTGTGGCAAAACTTGTAGTATTGGAGGCCACATGGTGTTGAATGGTTGTTATTAGAAGTGTTGAGGTGTTGTTTGCATTAGCTTACAATGTTATAGCAATAATGGATGATTATGGGAATGAGATTTTACACTTCCTTTAAGATGTTAAAGGCCATTAAGGGGAGGTTTATTTGATCCATAAGTTGACCTATTGGTTAATGTCAATAGGAATTGATGTGGCATAGTTAATATGAAAATTCGGATTTAGTGAGCTTAGGGGTTTTGTTAACCATGCTTCAGTATTTCAACCATAACTTGAGTTATAAAATCAAAATGAGATGATTCTTGAAGCATTAGAAATCTAAGACACAGACCTATAACTTTTATGTTTATACCAAGAGCCAATTCATTTGAGAAATGGATGGAAAATGGCCTGAAGTATAAACTGGTTATTAAAGTTTAAGATTTAACATGATCAATTCTTATGATTATGAATTGATTATTAATGTATTATTGTAATTATGCCATATACTAATGTTTACCCATTAGTTAGATGATCTTTGAATGATATACATGGTCATGATGTCAGTGCATGATTAATGTTATGAAATGGCATGACGATGCAATGTAATACATGTTTTAAGATGATGTATGTGAGCAAGAGGTAATGTAAATGGATTGATAATCCATAGATGAATTAAAAGTATTAAGCTCACCAAAATATGTATTTACATGCCATAAGATGTTAGAGATTCATATAGACATGATGGGAAACGCGTAAGCATATCCTCGTATACGGGTTGAGGAAAGATGAATATATGCTTTAGATGCTAAATAATGCGTAAGCACGCCTCCTGATGATATGAGCTCTAGATGAATTTGAGGCTAGATGATATGAAGTGCTTAAGATGCTAAGAAAAGTCCGATTGGCTAGACATTAAATGGTTCATATGCGTTTAGTAGCATTACATGAGTTATGATGTTATTTACATTATGTGATGATTTATGCACATATTTGATGATTTTAGATGTTATGTCATGACATGTGATATGCGTGTACTATGTTTACATACTTATTTGTATGTGTACACATTGATGTTATATAGCCATGGGATAAAATGATGAAAGACATATGAAAATATATATATATATATATATTTTCATGTCTTTCATCATTTTATCCCATGGCTATATATATATATAATAAAAGGGGAAGTATCCCTAGATGTAAAAGATAAGTGATGTGTTAACAAATATGTTTAAATAAAGATCAAATAGCACATTTAGAATGAAATGGATCATTCCTTATTGAGCGATTAGCGTTCACCCTTTTATTGTTGATTTCTTTACAGGTAGACTAGAAGCGAGGGATGCTAGAGACAGCGGGGCTACACGTGAGGGGAGATGATTTATTGTCATCTTGATGTTTTTATCTTGATGTAAATAATGTAAATGATAAATATTTGTGAAACACCTTTTGGAATAGTCCACCCTATAAATATGTTTCGAATGTGTATTTTATGGATAAATTCTTAAAGTTTTGAAATTATATGTTTGGATCCTGTATGACATTTTATATGCATGTATTGGATATTACTATTATTATCCTTACACGGATATTTTTTCTAAATACAACTCGTTTTCCAGACATGTATCCTCGAGATTCTAATTGAGGGATATTCAAAGGATACCTGACTGGAGGGGGGTTTTACAATTACTCTTAAGCTAGTCTTAAATTTGGGTTTAAGCAAATAGGAAAAAGAAAAGAAAGGTATGTGGTGAGTCGATATGGAGCGTAAAACGCACTCACTCATAAACACAATCATGAAATGAGATGGAGCATAAAATGCACTCATTCTTTTCCAAAACAGAAAAAAAAAAAATATCCCTAGCTTGCTACCTAGTTTGTAGTAATAAAGAGAAATAATTGAGGAAAAAATTGAGAGGTGAGTTGTACATGAATTGGTTGTGATTAGTTTCTTTGTTTGCATTAACTGATTGAGAGTAATTGTGGAAAATGACGTAGAGAGATGAATGTCATTAACTCTACTTTATTTTATTTTGTTGCTGCCTAAGTTGGGTATGAATATGCATGGATTAAATATTGTTGCTTATGCATCATGATGGTGTGCTAGATATGACTTGATCATGATGGTGTTCTAGATATGACTTGAGTGTAGTGTTTGTTTGAATTAGTTTGCCCGAGAACGTGCAAAAGCTAAGTGTGGGGGAATAACCTTTCGCCACTAGTTGAGCTTTGAAGGTCTCTACCTCCCCATCCTTGCCAACTTTTCTCTTGTAGACCTATTTGCAACCTATAGGAACTATTCCCTCTAGTGGATCCACAAGTGACCATACTTGATTGGCATGCATTGATTCTATCTCAGAATCTATCGCTTCCAACCATTTTCTTGAATCTCTATCCAGTATTGCTTCTTCGTAGCTTCTAGGATCATTACCATGACCATCTACTCCTACTAAGTAAGATTCAAAATCTTGCTCATGTAGGAACCCATATCTCTCTGGAGGTTTTGATATTCTAGAAGACTTTCGTACTAGAACCATAGTATCTGATACTGAAGTTCACTGAGTGGACATTCCATCTTCAGCAATCTCGGTTCTTGGCTCTTTGAACTCTTCCTTGAGTTTAATATTTCTTCCAACACTGCCTTCCTCCAAGAACTCGTTCTCGAGGAAGCGCGCACTTCTACTGATCCAAACTCTTTGATCACTTGGGAAGTAAAAGTAATATCCTAAACTATCTTTAGGATATCCAATGAACCGACCCTTCTAGGATTTAACATCCAGTTTATCAGACGTAACTAATTTAACATAAGCTGGACAACCCCAAATCTTCATATAATTCAGACTTGGACATTTTCCATACCATATCTCATACGGTGTTTTCTGGACAGTTTTAGGACGGGACCCTATTAAGGATGTGCACAGCGGTCTGGAAAGCATACCCCCATAGAGACATTGGCAAGTCTATAAAACACACCATCGATCGTACCATATCCAATAAGGTACGATTTCTCCTTTTAGACACTCCATTAAGTTAGGGTGTATAAGGAGGAGTCAATTGTGAGATGATCTCATTTTCTTTTAAGAACTCTTGAAACTTTGTACTCAAGTATTCACCCCCATGATCTGATCTAGTATTTTAATACTCTGTCCAGTTTGATTTTCTACTTCATTCTTGAATTCTCTAAATTTTTCAAAGGATTTAGGTTTATATTTCATCAAATACAAATACCCATATCGTGACATATCATCTGTAAAGGTAATGAAGTATTCAAATCCTCCCTTAGCTAAAGTACTGAATGGTCCACACACATCTGTATGTATGAGTTCTAATAGTTCTTTAGCTCGCTCTCCTTTACTCTTAAAGGGAGACTTGTTCATCTTTCCTTGGAGACATGATTCACAGGTTGGATAGGGTTTAGAACCCAATGAGTTTAGGATCTCACTTTCTCCAAGCTGTACTAATCTTCTCTCTCCTATATGACCCAATCTATGATGCCATAGAATTTTAGGATTTGATTCAGATCGAGTTCTTGTATTAGAAATGGTATTGATTGAAGCATAGTCATTTAGTTCTAAGACATACAAACCAATTGTATTCACAGCTTTACCAACTAAAACATCTCCAAAATGTATTGAACATTCATTTCCATTAAACATTACATAGTAACCTGCTTTACACAAAGTAGAAATAGAAATGATGTTTCTAGTGGCCTTTTCAAAGTACAATACTTTAAATAAATTCAAAACATGCCATGAATGTAGTCTTAGTGGGCAAGCCCCCATGCCCTCGGCTAGTGGCGGATCTAGAATTTTTTTAGGGTGGGTCAAAATAAAAAATAATTACATATTAATATTTTTGTCCATTAATATTTTTGTTAGGGTGGGCTAAAATCCAAAAATTATATATATTAATATTTTAAAAAAAATTCATGGCCCACACAAAAATGGGCTGGATCCGCCCCTGGCCTTGGCTGCAACTGATGCCCAATTTGCCATCCTCAAAATGATCTCACCCTCTATTACCTCAGAACTATTCTGAAGTACCTGCAAAGACATACAAACATGAGATGTTGCTGCTGAATCTAATATCCAGGAATGACTATCTGAATTACCACTTAATTCATATTCAATCATAAGACATTGGTTCGTACCTGGCTTTCCTTTGCCTTCCTCAGACTCTTCAGGTATTGAGGACATTTCCTCTTCTAGTGTTGATAAGAGTGTAATTTAGATATTTTTATTCCTTCCATATTATGTTTTTTGATATGTTTTATGCCTATTTGAGTTGATTAGAGTTTATTTTGTGAGTTTGGCATAGTTGGATAGACTTTAGAAAATAAGTGATAAAAAGATTAGGAAATTCGAATTGTTGTTATTCGACCCAGGTCTTTGCGTTTATCAGGTTTTTCAGGGAGCTAAAATTCCTCAATTGCAAAAGTGTTCTTCAAAGAAATTAAATCAGAAGAATCAAGATTTTCAGGAAGGTATTATAGGTAAGAATCCGAGTTCGTTTGGGTTCTCAGTAGTTGTTGCAAAACCGGACCTGGAATCCTAGTCGCAGAAGGATTCCTTAGGCAGTATTGAATCTTCGAACGGGCCTAACTAGAGCGTCAGATATCGAAAATGGGTGATTCAAAAGCCCAAATTCATCTAAACATCTGGGACTACAATTTTTATGAAGTGAGCAAGGCTAGAAAAGACCTTTTACATAGCGAGAATCCTAGTGCAAGCTGGAGGACGAATTGCCTTTCCATATCTGATAAGATTTTGACAAATCTGGAAGTCTATCTTTTAGGAAGGATCCAGCAAAGATTTTCCGTGATTCCTGGGAAGAATTAAGGAAAACACATGTTATTTAATTAGAAGTTTTTAGGTTAAATGGGGGAAGATAGCAGAGTTTTATTTTTTTCAGAGTTTTTACTTTCAAGGTGAAGATGTGCAGCTGATCTTTCTTTTTCAGTTCAAGGGGATTTTGAAGCCTAAATTCATGTCATTGGTGTAACCTAACTTCAGTAACATTATTCTTAATCTCGTTTTTATTGGAATTGTTTATGTTATTCTGTTTTAATTGTTTATAATTTTCTGTTTAGGTGATTTAGTAATGGCCTGCTGAATTGTTTAATCGGAATTTTATCTATTAGAATTAGGAATTGTGATCCATAATTGTCCTTTTTCTATTCAATGGGTAACACATGATGATAGATGATTATGGACAAGTTTTCATTCTGTCATCTTGAATAACATAACCTAAGTTAAATAATCCGAGCTTGTGTGATTGTTGCTTAGATTGATCTATTTTCCTAATTCTTAAGGCTACCATTGAATTAAACTTAAAAGCTTATTCTAGGCTGTTCGAGGGTTAGGATCTACTTGAAGAGCTTATTTCAGTAGTGACGATTAAGGGAGAACCGAGTAATGAGCTTGTTGTTTCCTAGGGTTAGTAGTTCCATAATAACGAGATAGAACAGTGTTACGGTTAGTTCATGTCCAATGCATGTTTAGGTGGATCTTGAACTGAGAACGGATTGCTTTTAATCTGATATTTTCTACCATTATTTGTTTTACTTTAGTTTGCCTTGATTACAAACCCCTTTCATTACTCTGTTGTGTTGTCCTGTTCACTGTTTAGGGTTTTATTGTGTTGTTTTCATTGTGGCTATTGGCATAGAATATAGGATTTAATCGAATCATTCCCTATGGGATCGACCCTTGCTCACCCTATATACAATTTAGTAGTTAGGTTAGTAAGGTTAATTGATTTGGTGCATTCGGCACGCTACCAAATTTTGGCACCGTTGCTAGGGAGTGGTATTTGTCGATTTTTTTTTATATTCTACGTTTTTTTTGTGATTTTGTTTAATCAGTGCTTAGTTGTGGTTTTTTTTTTTATTTTGTTTAATTGTGATTTTTAGGTTTTTGAAGAAAAAAAAAAAGAAAAAGAATTTTTTTTTTTAACAGTAGCACTATTCAACATGAACAGTAGTACTATTTAGTACTATTCCTAAGAGAAATTTTGGTTGAATTAGGAGTGCTGCGAGTACCCGTTTTGAAGAAAATGACATTCTGAGCAAGACTAGAATTTCTAGCCCCACCCTCTTGTTCTCAAATTTGATCATTTAATAGGGTTTTTGGCCAATTTTCGCTATTGTCAAGAAAAAAATTAATTTTTTATTTTTTTTATTTTTTATTTTTGCATTATTATTATTTTTATTTATTTAGGCTTAATTTGGTGATTTTAGTGGTTTATGACTCGATCCAATTCTACAGGAGAGTTGGAATTTGATCCAGAAATCGAATGTAGTTTACGGAAGTTGCGAAAAGAGTCACGTCAAGCAAGTTCTTCATCTCCTGATCTCAATATAGCCCTTGGTTCAGCATCCCACAGTTCATCCAGTGATCCAAATTCAGAGATAGAAAAAGAGATGGCCGCGGGCAGAACATTAAAAGCGTTGGCTGCCCCTGATTTTAATCAGCAGCCTTTATGTATTCAGTACCCTACTTTAGATGTTGCTTTTGAATTAAAGTCTGGACTAATTCACTTGTTGCCTACATTTCGTGGTAGTGCAGGTGAAGATCCAAATAAACATCTAAAGGAGTTTCACATTGTCTGTTCAAGCATGAAACCGACTAGAGTGACAGAGGAGCAGATTAAGTTGCGAGCTTTTCCTTTTTCGTTGGGGGATGATGCAAAGGATTGGCTCTATTATTTACCATCGGGGGCAGTCACAATATGGAACGAGATGAAAAGGATGTTTTTAGAAAGATATTTCCCAGCATCCAGAGCTACCACCATCAGGAAAGAGATATGTGGGATAAGGCAATATAATGGAGAGATGTTGTATGAATATTGGGAGCGATTCAAGAAGCTATGTGCAAGCTGTCCTCACCACTAGATAAGTGATCAATTGCTAATTCAGTATCTCTATGAAGGATTGCTGCCTATGGAAAGAAATATGATAGATGCAGCAAGTGGAGGTGCGTTGGTGGATAAGACTCTTGAAGCTGCCAAAAAGTTAATCTCAAACATGACTGCGAATTCCCAACAGTTTGGTACAAGACATGATGCGCCACCCAAAAGGGTGAATGAGGTAAGTACATCTTCCATTGAACAACAATTATCTAATCTTACCTCTCTTGTTAGACAATTGGCTGTAGGGAATGCGCAACAAGTAAAAGCTTATGGGATATGTTCGACAATGGGACACCAAACAGACATGTGCCCAACACTTCAAGAGGAAGGGACTGAACAAGTCAACGCAGCAGGAAACTTTCCTGGACCACCGAGGCAACATGATCCTTACTCCAACACGTACAATCTAGGTTGGAGAGATCATCCGAATTTCAGTTATGGAGGAAATAGACAAGTAGGAGGTGGACAAAATTTCTTCCAGAATAGACAACAACAAAGTTTTCAACCGAAGCAACCTGCCTCACAGAGTTCAAACTCATCCCTGGAAGATATAGTTAAGTCCCTTGCTTTGAATACCAAACAGTTTCAACAAGATACAAGATCTAGTATTCAAAGTCTGGAGAATTAGATGGGTCAAATGGCAACTGCTATAAGTCGTTTAGAGGCTCAAGTTGGAGGGAAGTTGCCTTCTTCAACAGTGGTGAATCCATAGGAGAATGTGAATGCAGTGACGCTAAGAAGTGGCAAGAAAGTGGAAGAACCAAAACTGGACAGTCCAAGTGTAGCAAAGGAAGCAAAGATTGAAGATGGAATTGAGAAAGAAGAGGCTACAACTGAATCAAAGGTAATTCCTAACCCTTCAATTCAACTTCAATCTAATACTTTACCTTTTCCTGGTAGATTCTCAAAGTCAAAGAAAGAAGAGAAGGATAAAGAAATTTTGGAGATGTTTCACAAGGTGGAAGTGAATATACCTCTGTTAGATGCAATTAAGCAAGTGCCAAGGTATGCGAAATTTTTTAAGGAGCTATGCACCAATAAGCGGAAGTTGAATGGTGATGAGAAGATAATAATGGGAGAAAATGTGTCAGCAGTTTTCCAAAGAAAACTTCCTCCCAAATGCAAGGATCCAAGTATGTTTACAATTCCATGTAAGATAGGTAATACCAGGATTAAGAGAGCTATGTTAGATTTAGGAGTTTCGATTAATGTTATGCAACGATCTATTTATGCTTCATTATATCTAGGTCCTGTGAAAGATACTAGTGTTATTATCCAATTGGCTGATCGCACTAATGCATACCTTGAAGGGGCAGTTGAGGATGTTCTTGTGCAGGTCAATGAGCTAGTGTTTCTAGCTGATTTCTATATTCTGGATATGGATGATTCCTTTTCTCCTGACGCTGCACCTATCTTCCTAGGAAGACCATTCCTAAATACAGCTAAAACAAAAATAGATGTTCATGATGGTACCCTCACGATGGAATTTGATGCTAAAGTAATTCGTTTTAATATTTTTGATGCCATGAAATATCCAACTAATGTTCAATCTATTTTTGCTATTGATGTTATTGATCCTGTTGATTCCATAGTGCAAGAGATCTTTGAGTTGAATAATGTAGATGAGTTAGACGTTACCCTTCTCAAACATGTGGAATCAGAGGAGAAAGGAGAGATGGAGCTCAGTGAAGAATTGAAGGAGACAATGGCAGCTTTACATTCTTTAAAACCGATTCCAGAAAGGTATGGAGTTTCTTTTATAAAGCTCCCTAATTCTCACTAAAAATTGTTGCCTTCTGTTTTGCAGGCCCCTATCCTGGAGTTGAAGCCATTACCGAGCCATTTGAAGTATGTGTACTTGGGAGAGAATGAGACACTGCCAGTAATTATGTCGAAGAAGTTAACACCCAATCAAGAAGAGAAACTAGTTCGAATGTTACGGGAGCATAAGGAAGCGATTGGCTAGACCATAGCTGACATTAAGGGGATTAGTCCTTCCACATGCATGCATCAGATTCAGTTAGAAGAAGGAGCCAAACCGACACGAGAAGCACAACGAAGATTAAATACCCCAATGATGGATGTGGTGAAAAAAGAAGTCCTAAAGCTTTTAGATGTTTGGGGTAATTTATCCAATTTTCGACAGTAAGTGGGTAAGTCCAGTGCAAGTTGTCCCCAAGAAATCTGGTGTTACAGTGGTGAAAAATCAAGACAATAAGTTGGTCCCTACACGTATTCAGACAGGCTGGCACTTGTGCATTGATTACAGGAAGTTGAACTCAACAACTCGAAAAGATCACTTTCCACTTCCCTTTATTGATCAAATGCTTAAGAGGTTAGCTGGTCATATTTATTACTATTTTCTTGATGCATTTTCAGGGTATAACCAGATTCTCATAGCGCCGGAAGATCAAGAGAAGATGACATTCACATGTCCATTTGGTACTTTCACCTACCGTCGAATGCCGTTTGGTCTTTGCAACGCTCCAGCCACTTTTCAACGATGTATGGTAAGTATCTTTTCAGAATATGTCGAGTCAATCATAGAGGTTTTTATGGATGATTTTAGTGTCTATGGTGATTCATTTGATAAGTGCTTACATAACCTTGCACTGATTTTAGACAGATGCATGGAAACTAACCTTGTACTTAACTGGGAAAAATGTCATTTTATGGTAGAGCAAGGTATAGTTTTGGGGCATATTGTTTCATCTAAGGGAATAGAGGTTGATAAGTCTAAGATAGATTTGGTTACAGCTTTGCCTTACCCCGCCACTGTGCGAGAAGTTCGATCTTTTCTTGGCCATGCAGGTTTCTATCGAAGATTTATCAAGGACTTTTCCAAAATTGCATTGCCCCTATGCAGATTGTTGCAAAAAGATGTGGATTTTCAGTTTGATGAGCAATGCAAGGAGGCATTTGACAAGCTGAAAACATTGTTGATGACATCACCAGTGATACAACCACTTAATTGGGAGCTACCTTTCGAAATTATGTGTGATGCGAGCAATTTTGCATTAGGTGCTGTTTTGGGTCAACAAGTTGGCAGAGCGTGTCACGCCATTTATTATGCATCCAGGACCTTGAATGGCACCTAGCTAAATTATTCTATGACTGAAAAAGAACTTTTATCTATTGTTTTTACTTTAGAGAAATTTCGGTCATATTTGTTAGGTGCTAAAGTCATTATTTTTTCTGATCATGCAGCTCTTAGGTACTTGCTCACAAAGAAGGAGGGCAAACCAAGGCTAATTAGGTGGATTCTTCTCCTCCAGGAATTTGATTTGGAGATTAAAGATAAAAAGGGAGCAGAGAATTTTGTAGCAAATCACCTTAGCCGTTTGGTTCGTGGCAGCGATGAACTTCCTTTACGAGAAACATTTCTGGATGAGCAATTGTTTTCCATTGAAATGGTGTCACCATGGTATGCAGATATTGTCAATTTTTTAGTTACTTACATGTTGCCAAATGATTTGACTAGAGCTCAAAAGGACAAGATCAAGAGTGATGCTAAGTATTATGCCTGGGACGATCCATATTTGTGGAAGCATTGCGCTGACCGAGTGATAAGAAGGTGCGTTTTACTCCTATCCTAACCTTCTGTCATACCTATGCATGTGGAGGACATTTTGGACCACAGAGGACAGCTTGTAAGGTATTGGAATGCGGCTTTTATTGGCCATCGTTGTTCAAGGACGCCTACATGTTCTGTAAGTCATGTGATAATTGCCAAAGAATGGGAAACATTTCTCGTAGAGATCAAATGCCACAATCTCCCATATTTATTGTTGAAAGTTTTTATGTTTGGGGCATTGATTTTATGGGTCCATTTCCTGTTTCATTTGGTAATGTTTATATTCTGTTAGCTGTTGATTATGTTTCCAAATGGGTGGAGGCGAAAGCCACCAAAACTGACAATTCAAAGGCTGTTGCAGATTTTGTTAAAACTAACATTTTTGTCAGGTTTGGGATACCAAGGGCAATAATCAGTGATGAGGGCACTCATTTTTGCAACAGGACAATAGAGGCATTGTTTAAGAAATACCAAGTCACACACAAGGTCTCCACATCGTACCACCCACAAACCGATGGCCAAGCGGAGGTGTCAAATACAGAGATCAAGTCAATTTTGGAAAAGACAGTGAACCCAACCAGGAAGGATTGGTCTTTGAGATTAGAGGATGCATTATGGGCATACAGAACAGCATATAAGACACCCATTGGCATGTCCCCATACAGATTAGTGTTCGGTAAGTCGTGTCATCTTCTAGTGGAATTAGAGCACAAGGCTTATTGGGCAATCAAGCATTGCAATATGGAGATGAAGGAAGCTGGCGTTAATAGGAAGTTGCAATTGCAAGAACTTGAGGAGTTGAGGAATGATGCCTACGAGAGTTCACACATATACAAAGCAAAGACTAAAGCCTTTCATGACAAGATGATCTCAAGGAAGCATTTTTCAGTTGGATAGAAAGTCCTTCTTTTTCATTCAAGGCTGAAGTTATTTCCAGGTAAGTTACGTTCTCGTTGGGTGGGACCTTTTATTGTGACTAATGTTTTTCCTCATGGTGCAGTAGAAATACAGAGTTTGAAAACAAACAAGGTGTTTAAGGTCAATGGACATAGGTTTAAGCCTCACTATGAAGGGTTCCAAGTTTACACTATTGAGGAGGTGGGATTGGAGGAGTCGATACATGAGTAGTGATGACCATGCAGAGAGTCGAGCCAACGACGTTAACCAAAGGCACTGCTTGGGAGGCAACCCAAGAATTCAGATTTGATTTTCTTTTCCCTTGACTTTAGTTTTTTTTAATTTTTTTTGCCATATTTATTTGTTTTATTTGTTTTATTCGCTTGTCTCTACATTTGGGGTATTACATTGGGGACAATGTAAGTTTTAAGTGTGGGGGAGAAGTTAGGCTTGGATGGGTGTTATATTCTATTTTTTTTTTTTTTTCTGTTTTTTATATTCTGTTTCTTATTTTCTGTTTTTTTTAGGTGTGTGTTTTATTCTGTTTTTTTTAGGAGTATGTTTCTATTTAAAAAAAAAAAAAAAAAAGGGGAATTTTTGTTTTTAGGAAGGTTTATGCTTTAAGTCATGTCTTTGAATATCTAATGATGCATAAAATAGTAACTTGACTTTGTTATTGAACATATTCCTTGACTTAGGATGTTAGCAATATTTCATAAAATAGAGTTAATCATATTTGAATCTTTGTAGTTTTGAAACAATATGTCTTGAGAAGTTGTGTGAACTTGGTGACGAAGCATGATTGAGGAGTGTATAACAACCCTTAAAAGAAAAAAAAAAGGAACAATTGTTTCTCTTAAGCTAGTCCTAAATTTGGGTTTAAGCAAATAGGAAAAAAAAAAAAAAAAAAGAGAGAGAGAGAGAAAAAAGAGAAAAAAATATCCCTAGTTTGCTACCCAGTTTGTAGTAGTAAAGAGAAACAGTTGAGGAAAAGTTGAGGGGTGAGTTGTACATGAATTGGTTGTGATTAGTTTCCTTGTTTGCGTTGGCTGATTGAGAGTAATTGTGGAAAATGATGAAGAGATACGAATGTCATTAACTCTATTTTATTTTATCTTTGTTGCTTCCTAAGTTAGGTATGAATATGCATGGATTAAATAGTGTTGCTTATGCATCATGATGGTGTTCTAGATATGACTTGAGTGTAGCTTTTCTTTAGTGTTTGAATTAGTTTGCCCGAGGACGTGCAAAAGCTAAGTGTGGGGGAATTTGATAAGAGTGTAATTTAGATATTTTTATTCCTTCAATATTATGTTTTTTGTTATGTTTTATGCCTATTTGAGTTGATTAGAGTTTATTTTGTGAGTTTGGCATAGTTGGATAGACTTTAGGAAATAAGTGATAAAAGATTAGGAAATTCCAGAATTGTTGTTATTCTAACCAGTGCTGTGTTTTTCAGGTTTTTCAGAGAGCTAGATTCCTCAACTGCAAAAGTGTTCTTCAGAGAAATTAAAGTAGATGAATCAAACTTTTCAGGAAGGTATTATAGGCGAGAATCTGAGTTCGTTTGGGTTCTCAGTAGTTATTGCAAAACCGGACCTGGAATCCTAGTCGCAGAAGGATTCCTTAGCTGAGTATTGAATCTTCGAACGGGCCTAACTGGAGCGTCAGATATCGAAAATGGGTGATTCAAAAGCCCAAATTCATTTACACATCTGGGACTACAATTTTTATGAAGTGACCAAGGATAGAAAAGACCTTTTACATAGCGAGAATCCTAGTGCAAGCTGGAGATGAATTCTGCTTTCCATATCTGATAAGATTTTGACAAATCTGGAAGTCTATCTTTTAGGAAGGATCCAGCAAAGATTTTCCGTGATTCCTAGGAAGAATTAAGGAAAACACATGTTATTTAATTAGAAGTTTTTAGGTTAAATGGGCGAAGATAGCAGAGTTTTATTTTTTTTAGAGTTTTTACTTTCAAGGTGAAGATGTGCAGCTGATCTTTCTTTTTCAGTTCAAGGGGATTTTGAAGCCTAAATTCATGTCATTGGTGTAACCTAACTTCAGTAACATTATTCTTAATCTCGTTTTTATTGGAATTGTTTATGTTATTCTGTTTTAATTGTTTATAATTTTCTGTTTAGGTGATTTAGTAATGGCCTACTGAATTGTTTAATCGGAATTTTATCTGTTAGAATTAGGAATTGTGATCCGTAATTGTCCTTTTTCTATTTAATGGGTAACACATGATGATAGATGATTATGGACAAGTTTTCATTCTGTCATCTTGAATAACATAACCTAAGTTAAATAATCCGAGCTTGTGTGATTGTTGCTTGGATTGATCTATTTTCCTAATTCTTAAGGCTGCCATTGAATTAAACTTAGAGAGCTTATTCTTGGTTGTTCGAGGGTTAGGATCTACTTGAAGAGCTTATTTCAGTAGTGACAATTAAGGGAGAATTCGGGTAACAGAGCTTGTTGTTTCCTAGGGTCAGTAGTTCCATAATAACGAGATAGAACAGTGTTACGGTTAGTTCATGTCCAATGCATGTTTAGGTGGATCTTGAACCGAGAACTGATTGCTTTTAATCTGATATTTTCTACCATTGTTTGTTTTACTTTAGTTTGCCTTGATTACAAACCCTTTTCATTACTCTATTGTGTTGTCCTGTTCACTGTTTAGGGTTTTATTGTGTTGTTTTCATTGTGGCTATTAGCATAGAATATAGGATTTAATCAAATCATTCCCTGTGGGATCGACCCTTGCTCACCCTATATACAATTTAGTAGTTAGGTTAGTAAGGTTAATTAATTTGGTGCATTCGGCACGCTACCAAGTGTCCATCTTCTCCACAGTGGAAACATTTTCCCTTTGTATTGGCCTTCTCTACCTTTACTGCTGGCTTCTTGAAGCTCTTATTCTTGGGTCCAACTTTTTGACGTTTCTTTGGTTGCTTTTTGGGCCTTTTATTGGCCTTGTTGGTGGAGGCGACAAAGACAGCCTCATGTCCTTTCCTTTTCACATTCTGCCTATGAAATTCTTTAAGCTCATTTAGCAATTCAGAGAGATTTCACTCAATCCTATTGAGATTGTAGTTAGTTATAAACGGTTTATAACTTGGAGGGAGGGAATGTAGAATCAAATTCACTTTGACGCGGTCTGGCATGACCACCCCATATCCATCCAGTCGACTTAATCCATTGATCATCTTAAGAGTATGATTATCTGAAGGTACCCTTTGTAACGCCCCGCTTGAGGTACGTTGTTATTGTTTCCTCTTTCGCCCTTAATCGAGTTGGTTTTTGTTATTATTGTTTGATTGAGTGTTGTGTTGAATGGTTGCCCTGAAATTGGTTGAAAACAGAAGGATTTCAGTCTGCCGCTTGCAGGGCGAAGAAGAATCTTCGCCGCGGCGAAGGAAGAAGCCTCGGGGGAAGGCTTGGCTGGGACGGTTTCGCCGCGGCGGCAGTTTCTTCGCCGCGCGACAACCCGATTAAATTGTTGATTGAGTTTTAGATATTTTCTTCCTTAAGGGCAATTTGACCTTTCTACCCCTAATTAGCGGGGAAAAGTGGGGAGTTAATTGTAAGGATTTTTCATGGAGAATGTGTTGATATGGGGGTGAGTTTGTAATGAATCAAAGGATATGGATGGAATTCCCAAAAGAAGAATAAGGGCAAAATGGGAATGAATGTGTTAATATTTCATTAAAAGGAATTAGAATCAAAGGAACCCCTCATTTCTTCTTCTCAAACGTGACTCTTCATTTCTTCTCCTCTCAATTTCTCTTTTCTTTTGATCAAGGTTTTTCAAGGGATTTTTGAAGGGATTTGAGGTAGAAAAGCAACCTAAGGCTTCCTAAGGTAAGGATCTCTACTTAAGTTGTGTGATTTGGGAGTTTTAACCCATATTGAAATTTGAGGGTTTTCCTTCTTTTGGTTAAGATTAGAGGAAAAGTCAAGCTAAGCAAGAGAAAGGAAGGATTTGTGAAGTCTCTACATAGCAAGTAAGTAAAACCCAACCCAAGTTGAGATTTATGAAATTTCTTGATTAGGGTTTTGATAGAAATGATGTATGTATGTGATATGCATGTATTATAGCATGTATGAAGGATTAAGTAGAGATTTCTATGCTTTGTGAATGTTATTACCTTGCAAATTTGAGAAATGGGTTGTTGGTTTGGCAAGGTAGTTGAGATGGAATTTAAGGGGTATTATGGAACCCTTTTTGGAAGTGTTTTATTTGACAGGTTATTATGACTTTGTGAAGGGGTTTTTCCCCATTTTGGATGGTTAGGAAAAGTTTTAGATTCATGGCTATGATAGAGTTTTATAATGCACATGAGTTGTTTGATGAAATGCCTAATAGAGGTTTGAGTGTGAGTAATGAACCTTAATTCTTGCAACATTGCATGTTGGCATTTCATAAGTGCATTAGTAGTGATGAATCATCCATGTGCATTGTTATATGCATTGAAAAGTGACCTAAGAAAGTGTAAGGAAATGGTTTATACAATTACCCTATGAGTAGAGAGCTTAGTGGGTAAAATTACTCTAAAGGTAGAGAGCATTGAAAAATGCTACAATAGAATGAGTTAGAAGAGTAGTATAGTTGGGATGATGCTTTGTGATCATCACCCGACCGTTATGGGAATCGGATTGATGCTTTGTGATCATCATCCGAATAGCCTTAGAGAGATGGGTCGACGCTTTGTGATCGTCACCCAATGAGTAATAGAAATGGGTAGATGCTTTGTGACCACTACCCGATTAGTTAAGAGATATGTAGGTTGATGCTTTGTGATCATCATCCAATGGCTAGTAGAAGCGGGTTGATGCTTTGTGATCATCACCCGATAGTGACTAGAGACGGGTAAATGCTTGGTGATCGTTACCCGAATTCATGAGGAGCGGGTAGGTGCTAGGTGATCTCCACCCGATAGTTAGAGAGAACCGAGTTGGTGCTTTGTGATCCTCACTCGGTAGTCACTAAGAACGGGTTGGTGCGTGTGAAGTCCACCCGATAGCCATAGAGTGAGATGGTCTTTGTGTGAACGCCATCCCAGCGTACCTCCCGGTAAGATGAGGCCATGATGTTATAGAAACAGAAATAAAGAAAGAATTAGAAAAGGAAAGAATTAAGAGTCACACACGGGGACGAGATTAGAGAGTTTTACTTACTGAGCATTATTTGTGCTCACCCCGTTATTTTCCTTTGTGGATGCAGGTTCTAGGTGATGTTCAGGTTGGAGGAAGGGGCGTCGGCGGACGAGAGAATAGCACTCTGCCCTATTTTGTCTTTTTGAAATGCACTTTTGTAAACAAGTAACTTTTGTGTATAAAAGACATGTGAATTGTAATGAAAAAGAAACTTTTTGGGCCCCAATTTTCCATTGTTAATTGCATGCATTGTACTAGTTTTCATAGGGTGTTACATTTTTTGGTATCGAGCAAAGATTTTGGGATTGACAGGTGTACTATTCTCATCGCCACGACGCCCCCTCTAACCGACCGTGTGAGTAATTCTTTCCTTACGGTAATTGTTTCTTGAGTTCATTAGTGTGATCATTTTTGTAGATGAGGCGTAGTTATCGAAATCGCGGTAAAGGTGTGGTGAATGAAGGAGAACCTTCTAACCCACCAGAGTCTACGCCCCCTCCCTTGGATGAAGCTAGAATCCGGGGAATTATTCAGCAAGTTATGGCTGAAACTCGGGGAGAGTTGTACCTCCCGCTGCACACCGCCCGCTACGCCCGTTGAGAGAGGGAGGCGGCAGGTGACCTCCCCGAGACGAATGCAGTGGAACCGATTTCACGGTCTTTCCATCAGATCAACCCTCGTAGTTTAAGGGTACTACCGATCCAGGTAGTAGCGAGAGTGGCTTGGGTCGGAGAGAACGAGCCACGGGCTTATTTCCCATGTCGGACGGGAGAAGATCCGGTATGCGAGTTTCTTGTTTCGGGGTGATGCCCAAATTTGGTGGGAATTGATGGAAGAAACTCACGGACTACAGTAATGACGTGGGAAGAGTTTAGGCAAGAGTTTGAGGTGAGTATAGATCGAGGACCAAGTTCATGAGAAGGTCCAAGAATTTATCGATCCGGCAAGGAACTAGCGCGTGAAAAGAGTCTTGAGTGAAGTTCAACGCTCTTGCAAGGTTTGCACCGGGAATAGTTAGCACTCCGGCCTTGAGAAGGGATAAGTTTGTGCATGGATTGAAGCCGGAGATAGCCCGGGATATTATGACAAGCTCCAACCCTCCTCGGAATTACAGTGAGGCCTTGAGGCGGGCAATGAAGGCGGAGATTTTTGAGAATAAAATCTTCCCGTAGGATCCTCGACGGGAGGGACCGAAGGAGCTACCCTACTCCTCGAGAGAAGCATGAGGGTGTAAGAGGCAAAGAAATGAAGAATCGAAGAAGAAGTTTCAATATAGACGAGAATAGAAAGGAGTGGAAGAATAAGCGACCTCGGACGGAAGGGTTTCCTCCTTGCCCTAAATGCGGGAAGAATCACCCGGGGAGAGTGTCGAGGGGATCGAGAGTATGATATAGGTGCCCGACAACCAGGGGCACATGATGAGAGATTGCAAAGCTCCTCTTCCACCAACCACTCAGGGGTGGTTCAGGGAGGTATTGCGAATGCCGTGAGTGTTTCTTGTGGCACGGGGGTGGTAAGCAGAGGCCGATCCATCGGCCGTCATCGGGTCGGGCTTATTATTTCATGCGGATCCCATTTATATGCTTTAATTGATTCGGGTGCTACCCATTCATTTATATCTTATGGGATGCTTGAGAGATTAGGTTTGAAACCTACTAGAGCGACTCAGCCCATTAAGATAGAATTACCCGATGGGGTTAGTGTTGTGACTCAAGAGATTTTGTTAAGAGAGTCCTTAGTGATCCGGGGTAGAGAGTTAATCGTTGACTTAATAGTCTTGATATGCCCGATTTTGATGTGATTACGGGCATGGACTTCCTAGGGAGTTATGGGAGTAGAGATTGTGTCGGAAAAAGAAGGCAAGGTTTAACCTCGATTGTGGAGATAAGTTTAGTTTTGGAGAAGGCCATCGTTGAGCATGCCCGATTAGTAATGTAAAGGCCAGGGGAAGATGTTGAGAAAGGGGTGTTCAGGGTATATTGCCCATGTAGTGCAGAGTGGTGATGTTCCACAATTAGAGATCCAGAGGGTGCCAGTAGTTCGAGACTTTCTAGATGTGTTTCCGGAAGAGTTACCGGGTTTGCCTCCAGAGAGAGAGGTAGAATTTAGTATCGAACTAGCACGAGGGACAGCACCAATATCCAAAGCCCCTTATCGAATGGCCCCAGCTGAGCTCCAAGAACTAAAGAAGCAACTCCAAGAGTCGTTAGATAAAGGCTTTATCCGACCAAGTCATTCCCTGGGGAGCTCCAATCTTGTTTGTGAAAAAAGAAGGATGGATCACTAAGGATGTGTATTGATTATAGGGAGCTGAATAAAGTTACAGTGAAGAATAAGTACCCGCTACCCCGGATAGATGATCTTTTTGATCAGTTGAAAGGAGCGGCAGTGTTCTCCAAAATTGATTTGAGGTCCGGGTATCATCAGGTGAGAGTGGTTGAACAAGATGTGGCTAAGACGCCTTTTCGTACAAGGTATGGGCATTATGAATTTGTAGTAATGCCGTTTGGCTTGACTAATGCCCCGCAGTTTTTATGGACTTGATGAACAGGGTATTTCACGAGTACTTGGATCAGTTTATTGTTGTCTTCATCGACGACATTCTGATTTACTCAAAGTCAAGAGAAGAGCATGAGAAACACTTGGGATTAGTATTGCAACGGCTGAGAGAAAAGAAGTTGTGTGCTAAATTTTCCAAGTGTGAGTTTTGGCTGAACCAAGTGATATTCCTGGGTCATACCGTGTTGAAGGAGGGATTTGGTAGATCCAGTAAAGTGCAAGCAATCCCTGGAATGGCAAAAGCCGAGAACAGAAAGAAATCAGGGAGCTTAGGCTTAGCAAAGTGGCTACTACCGGCGATTTAGCAGGATTCGCCCGGCCTTGGCTAAACCGTTGAGACTCTTACCAAGCGAAAACTCCTTTTGTCAGTCGACGCATGTGAAGAAAGCTTTCAAGAGTTGAAGAAGAGGTTAACATCGGCTCCTGTGCTAGTGTTACCACAGGAGGGTGTAGATTATGACATTTATACAGATGCCTCTTTGCAGGGACTCGGGAGTGTGTTGATGCAGTTAGGTAGGGTTATAGCTTATGCTTCTCGTCAATTGAAAGAGTACGAGACCAGATACCCTACGCATGACCTAGAGTTAGCAGCTGTGGTCTTTGCTTTAAAGATTTGGAGGCATTACCTTTATGGTGTGAAGAGTAATATCTACACCGATCATAAGAGTTTGAAGTACTTCTTCACTCAAAAGGAGTTGAATATGAGGCAGAGAAGGTGGTTAGAGCTAGTCAAGGATTATGATTGTGAGATCAAGTACCAACCAGGGAAAGCCAATGTAGTAGCAGATGCCTTGAGTAGAAAAGCTCATGTTTTCCGGCTTACCAGGCAGAAAGAGTTAATAGAAGAATTGTCTAAGGAACAGATTGAGGTAGTTATGGGAAGAATTGCCAGCCTAGTGGTACAGTCCTCTTTACTAGAGGAAATTAGAGAGAAGCAAATGGCAGATGAGTGGTGTCAGAAAATAGTTCAGCAAGTGCATGAGGGCAAGACATCAGAGTTCTTTGTGAGAGATGGTGCCCTCTATTTCAGAAATCGGTTGTGCATTCCTCCAATTGAGGAGTTGAAACAGAAAATTCTTATGGAGGCTCATGACA
This sequence comes from Pistacia integerrima, assembly GCA_026225825.1. Lineage (NCBI taxonomy): Eukaryota > Viridiplantae > Streptophyta > Magnoliopsida > Sapindales > Anacardiaceae > Pistacia > Pistacia integerrima. The sequence continues at coordinate 20,230,313 of CM047750.1, read as the reverse complement.
CACCGTACACCGCTCATCCGGGAGCAACCAAGATGTATCAGGATATAAAGAAAGGCTATTGGTGGTCAGGTATGAAGAAAGACGTCGCTGAGTTTGTGGCTAAATGCCTAACCTGTCAGCGGGTGAAGGCAGAACATCAACGGCCGTCAGGGTTGCTTCAACCATTGAGTATCCCAGAGCGGAAATGGGAGAGTATTTCGATGGATTTTATCACGGGTCTCCCCAGAGTACAGAGAGGGTATAATGCTATATGGGTGATTGTGGATAGGTTAACCAAGTCAGCCCATTTTCTCCCGATAAAGGAAAGTACCTTCTGGTCGGGGGTTGGCCCCGGTTTACCTCAAGGAGATAGTCGATTGCATGGTGTGCCCAAGACTATAGTATCGATAGAGATTCCAGTTTGTTTCACCTCGGACAAGTTTACTGAGGAGTTTGGGTACCCGTTTAGCATTCAAGATCGCCTATCATCCTCGACGATGGCCAAACCGAGAGAACGAATCAGGGTGCTCGAGGATATGTTGAAGCTTTGTTGCATGGATTACAGTATCCCTGGCATGAGATGTTACCCTTAGTGGAATTTGCCTATAACAACGCTTATCGTCTACAATTAGAATGGCGCCTTACGAGGCTTTGTATGGTAGACGATGTAGGTCTCCGCTTCATTGGGATGAAGTAGGAGAGAGATGAGTTGAGTACCGCTCTTGGGCCAAAGATGACTCAGAAGCTAGTAGAAGATGTGAAGGTAGTCCGAAATAGAATGAAACAAGCCCAAGATCGAGAGAAGAGTTATGCCGACTTGAAGAGGAAAGAGGTAGAATTCCAAGTGGGCAACAAAGTATTTCTGAAAGTTTCCCCTTACAAGCGAGTAATGCGCTTTGGAGGCCAAGGGAAGCTAGCACCGAGGTATGTAGGTCCTTTTGAGGTCTTGCAACGAGTGGGGAAGGTGGCCTATAGATTGGCACTACCACCTAGTATGGACAGGGTGCACGATGTCTTCCATGTCTCGATGCTACGAAAGTATGTAAGTGATCCCCTCCATGTCCCGAGGCGTAGAAGGCGTTGAAGTATCGAGAGAATCTAGTATATGAAGAACGTCCCGATTCGATTTTGGATCGAAGGGTTAAAGAACTTCGGAACAAGAGTGTTCCGCTAGTGAAGGTCCTTTGGAGGAATCACAAAGTGGAAGAAGCCACTTGGGAAGTAGAACGGGACATGCAGAATCGTTTCCCAGAGTTATTTGTTTGAATTTCGGGGACGAAATTCTTTTAAGGGGGGAAGAATTGTAACGCCCCGCTTGAGGTACGTTGTTATTGTTTCCTCTTTCGCCCTTAATCGAGTTGGTTTTTGTTATTATTGTTTGATTGAGTGTTGTGTTGAATGGTTGCCCTGAAATTGAAATTGGTTGAAAACGAAGGATTTGATGCTGTGTCTTACGGGCGAAGAAGAATCTTCCGCCGCGGCCGAAGAGGTTGAAGCCTCGGGGAAGGCTGGCTGGGACAGTTTCGCCGCGGCGACAACCCGATTAAATTGTTGATTGAGTTTTAGATATTTTCTTCCTTAAGGGCAATTTGACCTTTCTACCCCTAATTAGCAGGAAAAGTGGGGAGTTAATTGTAAGGATTTTTCATGGAGAATGTGTTGATATGGGGGTGAGTTTGTAATGAATCAAAGGATATGGATGGAATTCCCAAAGAAGAATAAGGGCAAAATGGGAATGAATGTGTTAATATTTCATTAAAAGGAATTAGAATCAAAGGAACCCCTCATTTCTTCTTCTCAAACGTGACTCTTCATTTCTTCTCCTCTCAATTTCTCTTTTCTTTTGATCAAGGTTTTTCAAGGGATTTTTGAAGGGATTTGAGGTAGAAAAGCAACCTAAGGCTTCCTAAGGTAAGGATCTCTACTTAAGTTGTGTGATTTGGGAGTTTTAACCCATATTGAAATTTGAGGGTTTTCCTTCTTTTGGTTAAGATTAGAGGAAAAGTCAAGCTAAGCAAGAGAAAGGAAGGATTTGTGAAGTCTCTACATAGCAAGTAAGTAAAACCCAACCCAAGTTGAGATTTATGAAATTTCTTGATTAGGGTTTTGATAGAAATGATGTATGTATGTGATATGCATGTATTATAGCATGTATGAAGGATTAAGTAGAGATTTCTATGCTTTGTGAATGTTATTACCTTGCAAATTTGAGAAATGGGTTGTTGGTTTGGCAAGGTAGTTGAGATGGAATTTAAGGGGTATTATGGAACCCTTTTTGGAAGTGTTTTATTTGACAGTTATTATGACTTTGTGAAGGGGTTTTTCCCCATTTTGGATGGTTTAGGAAAAGTTTTAGATTCATGGCTATGATAGAGTTTTATAATGCACATGAGTTGTTTGATGAAATGCCTAATAGAGGTTTGAGTGTGAGTAATGAACCTTAATTCTTGCAACATTGCATGTTGGCATTTCATAAGTGCATTAGTAGTGATGAATCATCCATGTGCATTGTTATATGCATTGAAAAGTGACCTAAGAAAGTGTAAGGAAATGGTTTATACAATTACCCTATGAGTAGAGAGCTTAGTGGGTAAAATTACTCTAAAGGTAGAGAGCATTGAAAAAATGCTACAATAGAATGAGTTAGAAGAGTAGTATAGTTGGGATGATGCTTTGTGATCATCACCCGATCCGTTATGGGAATCGGATTGATGCTTTGTGATCATCATCCGAATAGCCTTAGAGAGATGGGTCGACGCTTTGTGATCGTCACCCAATGAGTAATAGAAATGGGTAGATGCTTTGTGACCACTACCCGATTAGTTAAGAGATATGTAGGTTGATGCTTTGTGATCATCATCCAATGGCTAGTAGAAGCAGGTTGATGCTTTGTGATCATCACCCGATAGTGACTAGAGACGGGTAAATGCTTGGTGATCGTTACCCAGAATTCATGAGGAACGGGTAGGTGCTAGGTGATCTCCACCCGATAGTTAGAGAACCGAGTTGGTGCTTTGTGATCCTCACTCGGTAGTCACTAAGAACGGGTTGGTACGTGTGAAGTCCACCCGATAGCCATAGAGTGAGATGGTCTTTGTGTGAAGCGCCATCCACCGGCCGTACCTCCGGTAAGATGAGGCCATGATGTTATAGAAACAGAAATAGAAACAGAATTAGAAAAGGAAAGAATTAAGAGTCACACACGGGGACAGACAGTTAGAGAGTTTTACTTACTGAGCATTATTTGTGCTCACCCGTTATTTTCCTTTGTGGATGCGAGGTTCTAGGTGATGTTGCGGTTGGAGGGCGTCGGCGCGCGAGGAGCAATAGCTACTGTTCCCCTATTTTGTCTTTTGAAATGCACTTTTGTAAACAGTAACTTTTGTGTATAAAAGACATGTGAATTGTAATGAAAAGAAACTTTTTGGGCCCCAATTTTCCATTGTTAATTGCATGCATTGTACTAGTTTTCAGTAGGTGTTACACCCTTTCCCTCAACTTCATGCTAAAGAGGGATGCACATAACTCATACTCAACCACTCTTGGATTTTCATTGTACAACTCTTGTATAGCTGTGAGGATATCATAAGCATTTGAAACCTTTTCATGCTTAGTTTGAAGTTCTCTATTCATTGAGGCTAGCATGTAATTTCTAGCCCTCATACTATCCTCTCTCCACTTTTCAAAAGCATCAAGCCTAGTTGTGGAGCATCTGATTCAATATCAAGTGGAAGAGGTGCTTCCAGGACATAAGCAATCCTTTCAAAATCTAGAATAATTCTAAGATTTCTTAGCCAATCCTTAAGGTTGGGTCCGGTTAACATGTTATAGGAGAACATTGTTGGCCATTTTTTTATTATATATCACAAAGATGAAACTGCAAAGAAAAATAATTTTATTAGTGTCTTGTAATTTTTTAACCTTTTAATGCATAATCAAATTAGTTCCCACTACTTTATTTGAGTCCTACACTCCCTTAAATAGGATCCGGAAATTTTCGTTGGATTAAATTTCTTAGTGGGGAATCAATTTCTTATTAAATTCAATTAACCTCACATAATAGAATTCTTGGTTAATTAAGTCTAATAAGTAGGAAACTATTTTCCTTTTATATCACTATATAAGGTTTGATTCATATTCCTTGTCCTAGCTTCGGATACCTCACATAATAGAATTCTTGGTACCCTAGGCTAGTTAAATCCAAACCATTGTGCTTTCTTAGGATAGCATTTTATCATGTCCTCACATAATAGAAATCTTGATCAAGGTGAAAATATCCATCCAAGAACAAGATCAACTTAATTCTATGATATAAAGATTATATCCCTCACATAATAGAAATCTTGAGATACTAAAATTTATATTAAAGAATTTAGTTATCCCACAATGGGAAACTTGGATTTAATAATTTTAATTTGGGGAGATTTAGGTTTAACCTTAATTAATTAATTTTTTTAACATGCCATTTTTAATTAACTATTCATACATATCACATATATGCATAAATTAAAGCATGTGGGTTGATCATGGGGCTTTTCGAAAATACATCCTAAAGGCAACCTATTTACCCTAATACTATATCTTCGATTGGATCGTCATCCGGATGCTCTTCGGGTTCTCATCTAGCCGATTCAACTACAAATTGGATCTTAGGCATGCAGGCCCGATTAAAATAAATAAATAAAATTTAATTATTACAAGCCATTTAATAAAAGAATATTACAAACACTTTTGAATATTTTTAAAAACTAAATGGCACCCATGATCAATCCTCTAATCTAATATTCATCCATCTCATAAATAAATATTAAACAGTCATACCAAATATAATAAACAATTATTTAAAGGCATGAATATAAACAATTATTTAAAATATATATATATATATATATATATATTCATGTGGTAATTTAATCATAACTTTGGGGCATGCAATAATTACACATTTCAAATGAATCATTACACAAACACTTTTGTCATATTCCACCCAAAGATATAATAATGAATTCATTATTTAATTATTAACATCATTTCAATAATTTTCATAAAAGTCATGCATGACATAGATAAATAGGTTTTATTACTCCAAGAGTAATCATTCTATGACACAAGTTACTTTTAAATAAAGTAATATTTTTATGACACATTTATCTTCTCAAAGACAATCATATCATCTTGCATCATCAATTTTTGAAACCATTCAAAAAACCAAATTATTACATTTCAAAAGTATAATAATTTATGTCATGCAATGATGCATTATTAGATAATTTAATCAAATTAAACATCATACATTAAAATTACCATCATCATATATACATAATATCGCAATTCATCATATGAATTAATAATCCATAACTTTATGCTAACATCAATTTCCACCACTAAACACTTGCAACATTTGCATACACTTCATGTATAATATACTTTAATCAAATTAAAGGATAAAACATTTAGCATGTCTAAGCATAAACCATTTAATCAAAGTCATGAAAATGAACATGCATGAACATTTCTTAATACATCTCATGCAATAACCATCATCCAAGCATACATTTAGACCCTTTATGGAACAACTTCCAAAACACATTACAAACCCATTTGAATAAAACAAGAATCAAATGAACAAAAAACATGCATGGCCGAATTTAACAAGAAAAAAATCTATGCACTAATCAAGGCATGCATGAACACTTTTGTCACCATAAAAAGTATATATAAATTAAACATATAATGATTCTTGCATGCTTCAAATTAAAAAAATAAAAATAAAAAACATCTTTATACATTTTATGTCATGGCCAAATCTCATTCCAAGAAAAAAACAATAAACATTTCATTATCTTATTACTAGGCCAAAACAAGAACATGCATGTCACTTTCATACATGATAAACACAAGAACACTTGGAAAGTGTCATTTTTGCTTATAAATTCAACTTGCAAGGAGCTTTTAGCTCTGATACCATTTGAAAAAACAACATGCATGAAGAGTGGCGGAAATGAAGAATGAAAGCATGAAAGGTTGGATTCAAAAATGTTTTCAAACAAAGCTTGGAAAAAGCATTATACCTACTCCTTTGCTTTGGGTTGATGAAGAAAATACTCAAAATGATGAGACCTCCACACTTTAACACCACCTTGAGAGAGTTGGAGAGTGGCCGTGGCTAGGGAGAGAGAGCTTTTAGTTTGCTTTTGAGTGAACAAAGTGAATAATGAACTAAAATGCAACCATTTGCATTTATATATACTTGGGCAAGTTTTGCAATTAGTTGTTTTTCATTTCCATGCCCCAATAGAATCTTATTTCAAAAGGAGCCCACAAATTTATTATTTTACCCTTTGATTAATCAATATTATTCAAGGGCCCATGTAAATTAAACTAGTTTACATTAACAACCCATAAATTTACCCTTTAACTATTAAAAGACCATTTTCGTTTATCTCATTAATCTCAACGCTTTAAGATATAATAATTAAATATAATTAATTATTGCTTGACCATTTTAACCCTTAAAATGTCACAAACAATTTTCTATGTAACTATTACCATAGAAATCCCGTCATTACCCTCGGAAGGTGCTAGCCCTTTTTGGATAATCATTTCTCTCTCTCATCCCTCCCCAACTTCTCTAGGCTATTGGTGTGACCATGTAGGTCCACCGTGGATTAGCCGTCAGCTGATTCTGGATGAATCCAGAAACCTATCCGGAGGCCCAACGACTATGGTAAACATCTAGCAATGTGCCATAGTCCCTAAATCACGATGAAGAAATACCTCATTGAACCTATTTCAGATCATATGTACCATGCAGGTAAAGTCCTTCCATTGATTATCGCCATGGCCAGCTCTCAAAATTTGAAGGTGGCGTTCATGGCAGCGCTAATTGTGAGCATGTTAATGGGTGGTCGTCACATAAATAGTGTTGACGCAAAAATAACATGCGAACAAGTGACGTTAGGCCTGACACCATGCATGGGGGTGGGGTGTTTGTGGGCTGAAGGAGAGATGGGTTTGGGTGGTTGGGTTTCGATAAAATAAACCCTAAAATAATTTAAGAAGGTGAAAAGTCTTACTTAGAACAGTCAAGGTCGTCAGTGAGCTTATAAGGGCAATTACTGCCACAAATTCCAGGAAGTGTGTTGGGGGGCGTTTGTGGGCTGGGGATTTGTGGGCTGAAGGAGAGATGGGTTTGGGTGGTTGGGTTTCGATAAAATAAACCCTAAAATAATTTAAGAAGGTGAAAAGTCTTACTTAGAACAGTCAAGGTCGTGAGTGAGCTTATAAGGGCAATTACTGCCACAAATTCCAGGAAGTGTGTTAACACGATCGTAGTCAAGTCCAGGGATCTTTGCAGCTCCTTCCTTATCACAATTACACTGAGCTCTGCGATCTTCAGTGGTGTTTGAAGCAGCATTAAGTGCTCTAATTCCTTGGCAACAACTCGCCGGAAAAACTCCTCCCATCACGCCATAACCTATGCATGGTGTCAGCCAACCACCCAAACCCATTGTTTAGTACCGAAATAGATGTTCAACAATTGACGTTCTATGATAATCTTGTCATATCATTTTTGACATTGAATAGATGTATTCGCTATTTTGAATTTTCTAGACAAAGTATATATAACAGTTTTCTTGATGTGAAACCTTTTGTTCTAAGTCACTAACTAATTTTGTTTCACGGGTGTGATTGTTGTAATGCAGGGTGAATTAAGGATGTGGTGTTGAGCAAAGTCAAGAGAGAGGATAAAGCTTTTACTGGGTAGTAGTGTAGTGATTAAATAAAGCCAATGTATTATTCTGGCATATACAATTATACATGATAGAGTTCAATGTAATGAAATTTAATATGTAAACAATAAAATAAATAAATAGCTTCACTGTGCAATCTTGCAAATTTCTTAATTAATCTTATGTGCAATTTGTCATTAATTTATATATATTGATACTTGATTTTGACACCAACAATCTCTGCACGTATAAAATGCTAAGAAGTCACACGTGAATTAATTAAACTTTGTGGGTGAGGTACTATATGCACAGTGACATGCAAAGACATAAATATAAAGTTGACAAACGAATTTTTATAGTGTTTTAGATGTTTAAAGCAAATTTTACATCCACTTTGTTTATTTATATAAATTTGTTTTTGGTCGTTAGATAAGCTTACAAGAGGTCACGAACTATGATCTGGTATTACAAATATTTGATGTTCTAAGTGTTCTTAGAGAATGTCAAACCAATCCATTTCTAGTAGTGTGTTTTTGCTATCTTCTTTATTGAATCCGTGAGAGTCCGATCCTGATTTTATGAGAGGGAGCTGTCTATTTATACCCATTTTGCTTAAGGTAATGGTTATACTTTTGCAAATAGCTTGATGCTGTGAAGATCTCTCTTGTCTTCCAATTCGTTAAGAATTCAAAGAATATCTTTACATTAAATGGAGCTTGGACATGTGTACAAACTAAATTCATCTAAGAACAAATTCTTGAATCGGCTAGATGGTTGACAGTTATATTCTTTTTGTTTTTGGAGACGCGGTATGTTTTGGATGGTGGAATGCTTTTTCAAATTTTGATTGATGCTTGATGATGTTAACATAGGTCAACTTTTATTTTTAAGCATAACAATATATATGGAAGTAAGTGCGAAGAGAAGAGGTGAGCTTCATAGGATTCGGACTTCGAAATCTAAAACCAATTCAATTTATTAGACTTATGGAATTATTGGATGGGATTAAATGTAAAACTTTTAAATCATAAAAACTAAGTAACTCTATATATGAAAATTCATCAAGATTAGACATTTGTTTGTGAAAAAATTTTAATGTGATCCGAAATGAATTTAACATTCCAAATTGTTCAAATAATCAGTCAAAACTTTGAGTTTCGAATTTCATGATCCAATTTTATTTTTTAATTAAACACTCCTTAATACACCCCAAAGCAGAGTAGGGTGTAAAGCCCCAAAGTAAGCCTAGCTTGCCCAAGGACCAGGTTGTAGCAAAAGAACCAAAATTGAGCCAGGTGACTCAAGACTATCTAAAAATATATATATATTTTTTTATATATTTTTGCGCCGGGGGGGAGGGGGTGTGCCCCAAGATAATTTTAACGGCAAAAATTGACGGTAGAAGGTCTAAGGTTCTAATTCCAAAGTTAAGGGGGTAAGTTTGTTTTTGATGTTGTAGGGGGTGTAAGTCCACCAACCCAAATAAAAATTATTGAACATATGAAAATATAAAATTAATTTTGAATTGAAACCTTCCACGTGCAGCCAAATTATGTATCCGGAGTTGCTAACACTTTCATGGTTGTATAGATATGTTATTGGTAAAATATTATTTGTTATTAATATAATAATTCACATTATAAGACATTATTTCTATAATGTTAATAAACCTACAGTATATCATAACCAATTGAAAATATATTTTATCTAACAAAATGACCAGACTTAATTTATTCGACCCTTAGGTTTTGGAAAGTCAATTACTCCGAGTAGAGGTGAGCAAGGCCCAGTCCCAAATTCAAGGACCGGGCCCAAATCCTCAAGGGCCGGTCTTGGACCCATGAGTTTTATTAAGGCTTGAACTGGTCATAAGATCGGCCCTATGGGCTTGGAAATTTTTAATTTAGCCCCCTAATTTTTTTTACATTTGGAGTAAATAGATATTTATGTAAGGGGGTTTATGTAAGTTATCAGGGGATTATTTGTAAATTTTTAATTAATTAGTAAATAAATATAAATGAATGGTTTTAATGGTTTTAATTTAAAGAGATAATTTAATTTTAGCTTCGCAATGTGAAAATTTAATTTGAACTCAAAGCATTAAATAAAAATAAATGGATGGTTATAAATTTATATGGTTTTAATTTAAATAGATAATTTACTTTTAGCATAATGTTCAAAATGTGCAAATTTAATTTAAACTTGAACAATTAAATAAATTTGTTTTTATTTAATTATTAATTTACATCATCGAAATCTATGTTTTTGAAGTGGTCGAGTAGTTCGGGATTTTCAAGGTGGTATTGTAGTCTTTTGTCTCCATGAATCCAATCTCGTAAACATGTAATGACTTCAACCATCTCATTGGTTAAAGAGCATCTTCTGTCTTCAATAATGCAGCCACTAATTAAGAATGTTGACTTGGATGTAATTGTGGAAACTAGCACACATAAAATGTCAAGTTCCATTTGGGCTACAATGAGAATCAACTTACATTTTGGTTCCACCATTGAAGCACATCTGTCTCGCATTTCTCCTTCTTGGTGATGTAGGATATGTCCATTTGCATATACCATTGCAGCTCATTTGGTCTATGTCTATAAGTGCTAGAGTTGTTACATCCACCACCACCGGTACTAAGTTCCATATACGTCCAGATGCTCGATCCCTGTTAATGAATGTCTTCATCAGTTTCCTGCTAGTCGTCTTTGATGGGCATTCCACTGTACCTATTCTAATAGAAATAAAAAAGACTTTCCAATTTTTTGTTAAACTTTATCAAATAAGAACTGTATTCATATTCTAAATGCTAGCCTATCTTAGTAACTATACAATTAAATATGTTTATGTAGGGATTTAATTGAATAAAGTGTGGAATAACAACAAAAAAATTTCATTCGAAACCCATTTTTATCCTGGATGATAGATTGATGTTGATAACCCATTCATAAAAAAATATACATAAAGATTAAAGTAACGTTATAATCAAACCTTCGATTGGAGGCTCCAACACTTTTGATTGAACAGAAAAATGCTCGCAACTTCAAGAGAAGTGAACACACAGAAATCTAAACAAAGACAATAAGACCCACACAATCAATTTGCTAGTTTGAGAGTGAAGGTTCAAAAAAGAAAAAGAGAAGTTTTTCTAGGAAAAACTCTCTCTACAAATCTATCTTGGGTGGCAAGAATGGGCTTAAAGGGGAAATGGGGTTAAGATACCCTTTTTATAGGGAACCCTAACCCTAATATTCCCTTGGCATATGCCAAGGAATATTCCCTTTTATTTCCATTAATATTTATTATTATAAATAAATAATTAGACTTTACTTAGTGCCCATGATAAGGTTGTTTTTGGTATTTTATTATTATTTCGTTATTCATAAAATAATTATTCATTATTTAAAATGCATGTACACCAATATATTACTTAAATAATGATTTATTTTTTCCTTTTAATATATATACACCAATATATATATATATATATATATATATATATATATATATATATATATATATATATATATATATATTTGAATAAATAAGTAATCTTACAAATTAAAATTGGACATAGGCAACAACCTATCAGGCAATAACCTTCAACAAATTTAATTGCATCGTAAGAATTACCAAAATACCCTTCACCCCAAAATGATGAAAATGCCCCTTCAACAAATTTGATTTGTCTTTTAAGTGTGTGACTTGTAGGCTCCTTTAACGACCACATGGAGGTACATAATTTAAATTATGCTCTTATACCTTTAGTTGATTTTTGCTAAAGTTATTTTGAGAAAATAAGAAGAAAATGCCTTAAACTTGCATTAAGGGTGAAATGGTCTTTTCACTCAAAATTAGTTGAAAAAGTGGGGAGTGAAAAGAGATAGAATTTCATGGAGAATGCAATAAAAATGAGGGCATTATGGTAATTGACTAAATGACAGATGGAATTTTAAAGAAAGTGCAAGGGCAAAATGGGAAAGTATGCATATTAATATGAGATATTAAGAGTTCAAGCAAAAAGACCCTATCATTCTCTACTCCCTCTCACGCCACTTCACTCTCAATTTCTCTCATCTCTTCATCAAATTACCAAGGGATTTTAGAGGGCTTTTGGTGGGATTTTGGTAGAGATTTGATCCTAAACACCCAAAGGTAAGAATTCTTGCAATAGATGTGAGATTACTTTTTAAGGTGTTGAATTCTTATAGTGTTTATGCTTAGGGTTTTAGAGAAAGAACAAGTCTACCAAAGAAAGAGAGATTCTTCTGTGGAATTACTCAAGCACAAGGTAAGTAAATCCCACCCAAGTTATGATTTGAGAAATCAAGTATGTAGAGATTTTACATATATGTTTATGTTTATGATTTTGAGAATTGTTGATGAAATTGATGAATTATTGATGAGTTTGATGATTATTGATGAATAGAATTTAGCCATGAGAAGTGGTTTTTGTTGTATGATGATTAATTGAAGTTTGGTTGAAGTTAGAAAGAGTTGAGTAGAATTTTTGGGGATGTATTATTTTGGACAGGTTTGATAATTGTTTAAGGGAGTTTTACTCTAAATATTGGTGGCTTGAGAAAGAAATAGAATTGTAGTCAAATTAGAGTTTGATTATGCATGCAATATGTTTGATGAAATGTCCAAGAGAAGTGTATGCATGAGTTTTATTCATTTATGAATTGATATGAGTTTGTAGATGGTAGAGAGAAACTTATTTTTATGCTACATAGCATCCTTGCCTTTAAACATTTGCATAGAAAAAATTATAAGCATGAAACCATCTACATGCATACATATTCATAAGAGCATGATGAAGATTGAATCTTTAGAAACTAGACAGATAGTGATTTTATTTGTTATACTATATACTTAATTTGGATAACTGTAGCCCCACTGCCGAACCATTCCTTTCAACATCACACACATTTTAGCTTCCACTGAACAATCAATAGTAAATAGACCATAACTTGCTCAATAAAAATTCAATTCATGGGACGTTTGCATCTTAAGAAACTAGACATACAAGGCTTTAAATTGGTATATTATATGCTTAATTTGGATAACTTTAGTCCCACTATCGAACCATTCTTTTTATCATCATACACATTTAGGTTTATCTTGTTTCTCTATTTTCACTTAACAGTTAGTAGTAAATTAGTCATAACTTGCTTAATAAAACTCCAATTTATGAGCAGTTTAAATCTTTGAAAACTAGACAGATAGAGCTTTAATTTAATATATTATATACTTAATTTGGATAACTTTAGCCCCACTTTCAAACCATTCCTTTTATCATCACACACATTTCAGTTTCCACGGAACAGTTAGTAGTAAATTGACCATAACTTGCTTAATAAAACTCCAATTGATGGGAGGCTTGAATATTTAGAAACTAGACAGATGGAGCTTTAATTTAGTATATTATATACTTAATTTGGATAATTGTAGCCCTGTTGTTGAAGCATTCCTTTTATTATCACACACATTTTGGTTTCTCCTATTTCTCAATTTCCTCTGAACAATTAGTAGTAAATTGGCCATAACTTACTCAATAAAAATTTAATTGATGAGCGGTATGAATATTTAGAAATTAGAAAGATGAGCTTTAATTTGATATATTATATGATAAATTTTGATAACTATAGACCTGTAGCCGAACCATTTATTTTATCATCAGACACATAAAACCAATTCAATTTTAATGATAACAAAGGAAAACAAATTGTATTTGTTCTATCTCTTTTTGTTGATAATTTTTTATGTTACATACATATATCAAAAACAGGTTGTTGCTGGACATAACAAATTTTATTTGTATCACAAATATCATCTAATGTTTGTTGCTGAACCATTTAGCTTTGGTAAACCATTTATAATATGTCGAACTATTCTGATTATCCTAAAGGAAAACAAATATTGATATGTAGTTTTAATTGTAATTGTTCTATCTCTTTTTGTTGATATCCTTTTATGTTACATACATATATCATGAAAAGAGGTTGTTGCTGAATATAACTAATTTCATTTATTTAACACACGCATTTTGGTTTCCACTGAATAATCAGTAGTAAATTGACCATAACTTACTCAATAAAAATCCAATTGATGAGAGGATTGATCTTTAGAAACTAGACAGACAGTGCTTTAATTTGATATATTATACGCTTAATTTGGATAACCATAGCCCCACTGTCGAACCATTTATTTCATCATCACACACATTTTGATTTCCACTGAACAATAAGTAGTAAATTGACCATAACTTGCTTAATAAAAATACAGTTGATGAGAGGATTGAATATTTAGAAACAAGACAGATATTTATTTAATTTGATATATTATATGCTTAATTTGGATAGCCGTAGCCCCACTACCGAACCATTCCTTTCATCATCACACACATTTTGGCTTCCACTGAATAGTCAGTAGTAAATTGACCATAACTTGCTCAATAAAAATTCAATTGATGAGAGGTTTGCATCTTTAGAAACTGGACATATAGGGCTTTAAATTGATGTATTATACGCTTAATTTGGATAACTATAGCCCCACTGCCAAACCATTCCTTTTATCATCTCACACATTTCGGTTTTCCCTGTTTCTTGATTTCCTCTAAACAATCAGTAGTAAATTAGCCATAACTTGCTCAATGAACCTCCAATTTGATATATTATACGCTTAATTTGGATATTTGAAAACTAGATAGATAGGGCTTTAATTTGATATATTATATACTTAATTTGGATAACTGTAGCCCCATTGAAGAACTATTCATTTTATTGTCACACCCATTTCAATTTCCACTTAACAGTCAGTAGTAAACTAATCATAACTTGCTAGCAGTAATTGATGAGAGGTTTGAATATTTAGAAACTATACATACAGAGCTTTAATTTATTATATTATACACTTAATTTTGATAACTGTAACTGTAACGCCCACATGGAGGTACGTAATTTAATTTATGCTCTTATACTTTTAGTTGATTTTTGCTAAGGTTATTTTAAGGAAAATGTGAAGAAAATGCCTTAAACTTGTATTAAGCATAAAATGGTCTTTTCACTCAAAATTTGTTGAAATTGTGGGGAGTGAAAAGAGATATAATTTCATAGAGAATGCAATAAAAATGAGGGAATTATGGTAATTGACTAAGGGACATAGATGGAATTTTAAAGAAAGTTCAAGGGCAAAATGAAAAACTATATATAATTTAATGTTATATCAAGGATTGAAGAGTGAAACCCTGGCCACTCTTCAACCCATTTTCACGCCACTTCTCCTCCAAATCCTCTCAATTTCTTCACTTCTTTTTCAGAAGAAATTCATAAATTGTGGGGAGTGAAAAGAGATATAATTTTATGGAGAATGCAATAAAAATGAGGGAATTATGGTAATTGACTAAGGGACATAGATGAAATTTTAAAGAAAGTGCAAGGGCAAAATGGGAAACTATATATAATTTAATGTTATATCAAGGATTGAAGAGTGAAACCCTAGCCACTCTTCAACCCATTTTCACTCCACTTCTCCTCCAAATCCTCTCAATTTCTTCACTTCTTTTTCAGAAGAAATTCATAGATCTTGGTATTTTTGTGTGGATTTTCAATCCCAAGCACTTTAGGTAAGATCCTTGCACTAAGCAGTGATTTTTAATTTTTAAAATGTTGATTTTGATGGTTTATGCTCATAGGATTTAAGAGGAAGAGAGTTTGATCAAAGAAGATTCTTAAAGGGTTGAATTTGCTCATATCAAAGGTAAGTAAATCTTACCCTAAGTATGATTTAAGTTATGTTGTGTAGAAAATTTTCTTTATGCATATATATGTGTTATATGTAGAATTGTTGATGGATTTGGTGTTGAATAATAATTAGAACCTATCCATGAGAAGTTGGGTTGGTGTATGTGATACTTGATGAATGTTTGGCTGAGATTTGGAAGAATTGAAGTATGTATTTTGGGCAGATTTGGTGTTAGTTATGGAGGAGTTTATGCCAAATTTTTGGTGGCCTAAAATAGAGAAAGAAGTGTAGCCAAATTAGTGTTGATTTGTGCACATGAATTGTTTGATGAAATACCAAAGAGAAGTGCAGATATGAGTATGATTATGTATTACTTTGGGATGAGTTTGTAGATGGTAAAGAATGACATGTTTGCATTCCATAATGTATAATTGCATTTAAACATGTGAATTTAGAAAGAATTATAAGCATTAAACCATCTACATGCATACATATTCATAAGAGCATAAAAAAGCACTAAAATATTTTAAAAAGAAAATAGAAAGAAATGAGAATATTAAAGATATTCAAATATGAATTTTTAGTTAAAGAAGTGTAAAAAGATAAAAAGAAGAGAAGGTTGTTGCGATGGGGAGCCGTAAGTGACATAGTCCTACATGCACACCGCCTTTAGTGAGCGGCCTCAGAATTAAGAAAGAAGAATTGTACAGTCCGTTACAAGTGCGTGTGGATGAGGATTGTACCTAGAATTAGAGAATTCACTCACACGGCCAAGGTTCCAAATCCATGCCTCAACCGAGTCCGATCGGCAAGAAAAGAAAGAATAGAAAAGAAAGAAAGAATAGAAAGAAAGAAAGAAAGAAAGAATAGAAAGAAAGAATAGAAATAATAGAAAGAAAGACTTGAAAAGAAAGAAAGAAATAAAGGAACAGAAAACATAATAAGAAAAATAGAAAAGAAAATGCATACTTTGTGCATTTGTGCATTTGCATCATGAATATGCATAATACCATGCTCATTATCATGAGTAGTAAAAATTAGAAAACAAAGAGAAAAACAGAGAGCAAAACAGAGAAAGAATGAGAAAGAATAGAGAAAGAACAAAGAAAGAATAGAGAATAATCAGGAAATGTGATGTAACGAAAGAAAAATCGGAATTTAAGCAACGGAGATTGAAGGGTAGCATAGTGGGTTTACTTACTAAGCAATTAGTGCTCACTCCATTGTTTTCAATGTTTTTGTAGGTAATAGGTGAGTTGCAGTAACACGAAACATCACGCAGTGGAAGGGTTGGGCTACACTATCAAGTTGCTATTTTGAGTATATTTGTATATAAAGAAAAATTAAATATAGGCCCATACTTTATTACTCGTTTATATATTTATTTTCATATATATGTTTTCATGATTAACCCCACTGCTGAACCATTCCTTTTATCATCACACATTTCAGTTTCCTCTGAACAATTAGTAGTAAATTGACCATAACTTGCTCAATAAAACTCCAATTGATGAGAGGTTTGAATATTTAGTAACCAGACAGATAGGTCTTTAATCACTTAATTTGGATAAATTTAGCCCCACATCTGAACCATTCCTTTTATCATCACACACATTTCAATTTCTATTGTTTCTCGATTTCCACTGAACAGTCAGTAGTAAACTGGCCATAACCTACTTTATAAAAATCCAATTGATGAGCGGTTTGAATCTTTGGAAACTAGAAAGATAGAGCCTTAATTTGATATATTATATGATGAATTTGAATAACTATAGTCCTACGGCCAAACCATTCATTTTATCATCACACACATAAAACCAATTCAATTTTTAGTGATGACAAAGGAAAACAAATATTGATATGCAGTTTTAATTGTGTTTGTTCTATCTCTTTTTGTTGATATTTTTTTATGTTACATACATATATCAAAAACAGTCTGTTGCTGAATATAACAAATTTTATTTGTATCCCAAATATCATTTGATGTTTGTTGTCAAACCATGTAGCTTTAGTAAACCATTTATTATATGCCGAACCATTATTATTATCCTTAAAGGAAAACAAATAATGATATGTAGTTTTAATTGTAATTATTCTATCTCTTTTGTTGATATCTTTTAATGTTACATACATATATCATGAAAAGAGGTGGTTGTTGAATATAACTAATTTCATTTATTTAAAAAATATCAACTGATGTTTGATGCTGAACCATATAACTTTAGTAAACCATTCATTTTATCATCACACACATTTACGTTTCCACTGAACAATCAGTAGTAAATTGACCATAACTTGCTCAATAAAACTCCAATTGACGAGAGGTTTGAATCTATAGAAACTATATAGACAGGGTTTTAATTTGATATATTATATGTGTAATTTGGATAATTGTAGCCCCACTGTCAAACGATTCCTTTTATAATCACACACATTTCGGTTTCTATTGAACAATCAGTAGTAAATTGACCATAACTTTCTCAATAAAAATCCAATTGATGAGAGGTTTGAATCTTTAGAAACTAGATAGACATAGCTTTAATTTTATATAATATCTACTTATTTTTGATAAATGTAGCCCTGCTGCCTAACCATTCATTTTATTATCACACACATTTTGGTTTCTACTGAATAGTCAGTAGTAAATTGACTATAACTTGCTCAATAAAAATCCAATTGATAAGAGATTTGAATCTTTAGAAACTAGACATACAGAGCTTTAATTTGATATATTATATGCTTAATTTGGATAACTATAGCCCTTCTATCGAGCCATTATGTTTATTATCACACACATTTTGGTTTTCTCTGTTTCTCGATTTCCACGGAACAGTCAGTAATAAATTAGCCATAACTTACTCAATAAAAATTCAATTGATGAGCGGTTTGAATATTTGGAAACTAGAATGCTAGGGCTTTAATTTGATACATTATATGATGAATTAGGGTAACTATAGACCTGCTTCTGAACATTCATTTTATCATCACACACATAAAACAAATTCAATTTTAGTGATGACAAAAGAAAACAAATATTGATATGCAGTTTTAATTGTATTTGTTCTATCACTTTTTGTTGATTTTTTGATTGATTTTATTGTTTGATTTGTGGTTTTGTGGGTTTTACAATTATCGTCTTTCTTTAAGATGTTATCATCAAATGCTTTTTTTGCTATATATAGTAGTCAATTCTAATTGCGGCAAGTACATTTGTGTCATAGGACCTTTATCTTCATGGCTTCTTCAATGCTTCAATTAAGTTGCCTTCAAATTATACTGTTGGAGTTGTTGTTGCTTTCTATATGAGTTCTTTTCTCAACATTTTTAATTTTTTTTAATTTCTAAAATAATAATAATAAAAACAATTCATTTTCTCTTCTCAACAATCAAAATCAATTTTTCCTTTGGCTATACAAGTCTCTTGCTTAAAAGTTCACATTTTTCAACAAGGTTTCTCTTTCTCTAATTGATTTATAGACTTATCAATAATAGCCAATGGGTTATCTTGCAAACTTTTTTGCTTTTCTTGACAAAGTTTTAAACTTTAGTTGCAGATTTCAAATGGTGACATATTTGAGAAGAACCATGATGATATAGACTTTGAGTTCAATTTGTGGATATTTTATTTATTGATTTTTTAATTATCAGCTCAATATAAAATGAACTTCAATATAGAAAATATATATTTAAAAGACAAAAAAACCAATAATAATGTAAAAAAATATATAATAAACATACCCGCACAACGCAACTTGAAAATGAATATAAGCTACAGAAATTGCTTAAGGTTAGTATAAATTTTAAGTTTAAATAGTTGATCTTGATAATATTTAGGTGATCTTAAATATCATACACAATTCAGTACAAAATACTGACATCGAATATTAAAGACATGTCTGCAAAAATAATATCAATTGTACAAGGTTATGATCTTAAAAATATAATTAGACCACATAATATTCAGGTGATCTTCTCAAGTTGGATGAATGATTTAATGACATCTACCTATAATTGATATTAATAATTATATAGGTACAATTATTAATTTTATCTTAACATAATTTTGTATATATATAAAATTTATATTTACTTTAAAATTTGTATAATTTTACAATTATTATGTCTTAATCTAATTAGTTTATTTTGTTAGAATAAATTTGTTTCAAAAAAATTGAATAAACATACCTGCGTAATGCGCGGGCCCCATGTCTAGTTGATTGTATAAGACAAGATTGTGTATGGAACGATTGATTTGTAGCCTTGCCCGGGTATAGGTTTTTGTCTTTAAGATTGTCTTGTGCTTAATGGGTTTCCGTTATTAGACTAGGCTATACGCCACTAGCTAGTTTAGTTGATGGAAACACTAGGTTAATCCAAATGACCGCAGTAATACCTTAGAAACAAGAGACGTCGTGCCTATCTTGATTAGCTCTGTGAATGAATGATTTGTGTCTATGCGAATTGGTTCCCTCGGTTATTTTGACTAGGTTATACACCACTAGCTAGTTTAGATGATGAAAGTACTTGGTTGAACCCGATGACATACGAACCCTAGAATAGAGTGGAGAGAACAATTGTTTGATGATGAACGCATTGCTTGATAATTATGATGGAGTTAGAGCCCTAGGATCCTTTGTATATAGTTAGATTAGGTTTACTTTAATGTTGTTTACGTGTTTTTCTTTATTTCATTCTCGTTTTGATTCATCAAGGCATAGTTACTAGGATTGCAAGAGCATCTCTAGTCTCTGTGGGGTCAACCCTTACACATGCACTATGCTGTGATTGCAACTCATGCAGTTGCGAAGGATTAAACTTTGTATATGTCAAACAATCTATCTAACCAAATCCAAGATTTGTCCATCACGAACAAATGTAGATATAATACTTGTCCTAGAAACCAAGTTTCATTGAGGCATTAGATCAAACATTGTACTAGCACTCAACATATCACCACAAAGCACGATTTTTTTATGATATTGTGCTCTAATAGTATAACTCTGATTGATCCAGTTTTGATAAAGAGACAATGAAGTGACTTTGCATAGTTATTAAGTTATTTAGCACCACCAAAATGTTGCAATAGTGAGACACAATCTTGAAAGCAAAAGCCAACAACTATTGCAAAATGTATTGAGCAAAGCAACTATTAACATCTTAACGTTGATTTGTTAACAAACTTGAAGATCAGTGGCAGTTGTGGGCTAATCGGTGTCTACTGGGTGGTTGTTGACTAGAAACTCGAATGGAGATTGGGTGGGAAGGATATTGGGTAGTTGGGGTCTCAGGTGTCTAGCTTTAGAGTTGATTTGGGTTTGGGGATACACCTCGCTGAGAACTCACTGAAGTTAACAATCTCCGTCGAAAAAGGCACAGAGTAAACGCCAGAGTTAGTGAGCAAGTCGGCATATACTAAACAAGAGTGGTAGAAACGAAAACTTTTTTTCCAATGCCGAAAGTCGGTCGACTGTGAGGGTTTGCACAAATGAGTAAAATAGCGGATAAGCAAAAGCTTTAGGAAAAAAGTGATGGGAATAAACAGTGAATTTGTGGGAAACTTTTGCCTTGGTGAAATACCAGGTAAGCAAATGTTTTAGGGTTCTTTTATTTTTGTTTTTTCAACATAATCCTTAACAATAAAAATTTTCAAGGATTGAGACTACAACTGTCAAGAACAAAATTTGTAAAATTTATTTTTTACCAAATCTTTGACAATTAATAACTGTCAAAAATCATCCAAAATGGTCAAGAAATATTTCAAATTCTTGACAGTTCAAAAATTGCCAAGAATTAAAGTTCTTGATAGTTTTGAGAACATTCAAGAAAATCTATCAAATTATTATGTCAAGGATGAGGTTTTTTCTAGTACTGTTTTAACAATGAAATTGAAGGCAATATTTCATACAAACATTATCATTATTAATTAAATTTATTACAAATTCTAAGCATTTAAGAATTTTTTTTCTTTAAATCTTTACACGGAGGTATTTTTAATAGTTTTCGAAAATCGCTTTATGATGTCATAAGGCACATAAAATTATCCTATTACAGAATTCAAAATCAGTTTCAGTTTGTCCCACTAGAGTAATGTTTCACCAATAAAAAAGCAATCACTTGTGCTTATTACCTTACATCGAAATGACAAGAAAACAACCATGTTATGAAGAGTATGTACATTGAAGTTTAAACAACTCAATCAACTTCATGGGTCATAATTATATTTCAAAAAGCATAGTATCACATTATCAATGGCGAATTCAAGTTTTTGTCTTTGCCCGTGTTTACACTTCAACTCAACACTGACCTATAGAAGTGAGATTAAACACAAGAAGTCAAAGAAAAAATCCTGTTATAAGCAATCCATGAACCTGTAGAAGTGAGATTAAACACAAAGTTAACACAAACATCAAATAAAATAAGATACAAAGAAATGGGATGACATGATAATACATGTACTGGGAATGACCTTTCATTCCCATACATTCTATTACCCAAAATGACAGATTCCAAACATCCAACAAAGGACTCAGGGAACACAGCATCTTACCTGTTTTTGTTATTTAAAAAAAAAAAAAAAAAAACAACCAAGAATCGATCCCCACAACATGAATGAAATGAATAGTAGTAAAAGTTCAAAGTACCTTGACTAAACAACTTAATATTAACAATATACTACAAATCCACACCATGGATGAGTTAACAACAACAGTCGAATGGTGTCAAAATGTGGTGCTACTTTCACTTGCAGAAAGAGAAGGGCCTTCGGATTTCACAAAACTCGATCCTTTACGACTATTACAGATGTCAAGCCCTTGTAATCGACCAACTGAGTCATTTTGTGAAATATCAGACATGGGGTGAGACTTTGTTTGATGTGGATGATGATCCGTCAGGGTCAGGCTTGATTGCGAATGATTCATCAGTGGCAACTGCAAATTCTGGTGGCCAGCAATTGAACCTGGTTGTTGCACAACTACAACAATGTTCGACTTGTTGTACGGCATTGACTGTATTCTCGAATTATACGATTCAGAGGAATTCATTATTTCCCCAGTAGCAATCTTAAGCCTCTCAACTTCCTTCGTCAACGCTTCATTGAGAGCTTCAGAGTATCACCACAAAACTAAATTCACAAAATCATTCAACAAAAATAACTCCAATGATGACACATAAAAGATGTTATCAATCCCAAATCTCACCATCACAAAACTGAGCTTGTTGCTCCATCGCTTGTAGCCGAAGCTTTAGCTCTGTATTTTCGCTCCTCAAACCCGTTGTATCCCTCTATTATAAATAAGATAAAGGTGACAATTTTAACTTAGGACTTAAGATAATCTATTCTACCAAAATTTAAAAAAAAAATAATCCATGCTAATTAATTAAGTTTCAGTTCACATAATACCGAATATGGCTCATTTGACAAGTAAATTAAACGAAAGAGAAACCTGAAACAAAGTGAGCTGGGCGGAAAGAGTTGTAGCTTCAGTTTGAAGTTTTTGAACTTTGCGTTCAAGTTCTATTATATAACGAGCCTTTCTCTCTTTTGAACGAGCAGCTGACTGCCGATTTGCCAATATTCTACATACAAATTATATATGTATTTTTTCAGTAAATTAAATTTCCCAATACTTTTTATTTTACATTATACTAAAAAGAAAAAGAATAATTAGAATGAAACCTTTTGGCTCGTTTGGGATCAACATTCCAAAGCTCAGCTAATTTATCAGGAGTCATGGCTTTTTTAGCTTCCATTATCTCGCCATATCCATCGATAGAACCAGTATGCCTGTGCCTATTATGTCGTCCCTTGCACGACGTCGTAGTTGTCCCACTTTGATCCGCACCGTTTTGTCCGCTGTCACCATTACAATTCCCATTACCATTGCCATTACCTCCTCCTCCTTCGGCAGTTAACTTGTCGACGTCAATGTATGTGGAAAACAAGTCATCCTCTGACCGAATCTCCTCCTCACCACCACCAATCGGATCTGACGTCATAATCATCGTCATCGTGTCGAAGCTCACCTCGGAATGGACCCTCCTGTGGTGGTGAGTCTCGTTTTGTAAAAATGGCACCACATTGTTTTCGAATGTGGATGATGATGATGGGTTTTGGATGATTTCGGGTTTAGCTTCGGGTTGTGTATCTTGTTTTTTCATTCCTTTCGACAATCACAACAACAACAATGCTGCAATTGCAATTCGATGCGTAAAAAGAGGAAGATTATTATTAATTATTAATTATTTATTATGTGTCGCTGTAAATACTCTTTTTTCTTTTTTTAACTCTTTACCGTTTTCTATTTGTCGGGCGGAGAAAACATAATTTTATTTATATATATATATTGCTTTCTATTTTAAACCCTAGTTAGTAAATACGGGTATGACAAAAAAAGGGTACGAGAATTTTACGGGTATAATACTGTAAATGGTGAAAAATAAGTTTATAAAAATTTGGCCATAAAATTCGGATACGGAAAAAATACGGTACGGGTATATACGGGTTTAATACAGTATATTGTCAATAATACGTTTTGAAAAATACGGCAATATTAATCTTAGTTTTAATACTTTTATGGACTAATTGGTTTTGAAAATTCATATTTTAAACATACCTATTGTTAAAGAAAATTAAAAAAAAAAGTTAAATTCTTATTCCAAATATTACCATTATTTCAATACAAAATCAATAAATTAATACTAAATCAAAACAGAAAATTCTGTTCAAATTGGATAAGAAATATATTTAAAAAAAAAAAAAAATCCTAATACAAGTGTATATTTCCCCTATTACCAAGGATCCTGTCCTTTTAAGGCTTTAATCACTCACATTGGCCATAATAATCACCCGAGGACCACCCAAAATGTCGATTAAAATCCCTCATGAAAAGTCAAGTATATCCTTATAGCCTTCCCTAAACTTCCCAAAACCAAAAAGACAGAAAGAATAAAAAAAGATAAGCAAAAGGTGGGTGTTACCGTAAATTCTCAATCCCATAAACCAAAAAAGACATCCTCCACTTTCCTTAAATTGTTTGGCTTGGAGTCCAACCGAGCGATCAGACCAGACAAAAAAAAAAAAAAAAAAAAAACCAACACGCTTCTCTACATCTTACTTTACCCTCTTTGTGTTTTTTTTTTTTTAACAAACAGATCTCACTTAACTACTCTGAACCAACTGCATTTTTGTTGTTCTAAAGCACTTCTTCTTCTTCTTCTTCTTCATCTATGGCTGGCTACAGAGTTGAAGATGACTATGATTACCTCTTCAAGGTGGTGTTGATTGGTGACACTAGTGTTGGCAAGTCTAATCTGCTTTCCAGGTTCACTAGGAACGAGTTTAGTCTCGAGTCTAAGTCCACTAGACAACCTTCCTCTTCCCCTTCTTATTCTTCGATTGCTTCTTCAAATACTAGTAATAAAGCTCAGTTACCTTCCTCCGTAGCGAAGAAGCCAAGAAGAAGAGATCGAGATCTGTTTTTTTTTCAATAATTCGTGAATAGTTCGCGAATTATACGGGAAGTCTTATTATACGCATATAATTCGGCAGATTTCACAAAATACGTATACGTACGTTTTATACGCGAATTATACGGTTGTCCGTACAATTCGCGTATAATACGCGTTTTTACTAACTAGGTTTTAAACTATAGGCCGGCTATACTCCGCGTAAGTTTTGAAGTTACCTTATTCAAATTATAAAGACACAAAGATTCTGATGAATCCTCGCTTTAGTACTTATATTTATTAATTACAAAAATGTTGTATAATTAAAAATTGATAAAATGTCTAATAAATTTCATTTTGCTTGTTGGATGGTAAAAACATACAGAAGTATTCTCAACATGTGTCCTCCAAGGTAATTAGCCATCAGGGCATGTGGCCACTTTCTAAAAGGCAAAGCTTCAAGGGAAAGAAAGCCAACAGCCTCTTCAAGACCACATGTCCGTCTACATGTAGAGTACTTCACCCCCTAAGGATGCAAGTTGCCTAGTAATTCACATGTCAATTTGCATGTTAGTTACTTCACCTATAAGCCAACTACCACAGTGCCACATGTCCAGTTGCATATAGATTATTTCACACCAAAAATTGACCTTGGAATACTATAAACAAGGGGTTCCCACCCCAAACAAAGGATATTTTCATCACTCGCACCACAAGAAGCACTAAAGTAATAGTCTCTCTACTAGAGGTGGAAAAAATGGGCCGGGTTAGGCGGACCAACCCTAACCCGGCCCGGGAAAAAGAGGGCTCAACCCGCCAGCAACCCCGAGGCGGGCCGGGTTGCACAATGGCAACCCGGCGGCCCGCGGGTTGCTATTTTGTCCTCTCTGCAAGAGGACCGCAACCCGGCGGATTGCAGGCGGGTTGGCCCAAAAAAATAAAAAAAATGTAATTTTTTTTTATTTTTTTCAATTACCTTTTTACCCTTGAAATATAGATGTTTTATAGCCGTTGGAGGAGTCTTTTTTGTCATTTTTTTTTTCTATAAATTGGCCCTAAACTCTCATATTTTTCTCACAACTCAAATTCTCTCATTTTCTCATATTCTCTAATCTCTATTCTCTCAACTCTCAAGTCTCAATTATTCATTTATTCTCTTAATATTTTTGTTATCAATTTGCTCTTATTTTAATTTTTATTAGTTTTTGCAATTTTCAATTCATATTTCCAATTTTCCAAATTCCAAATTTCCAATTTCCATATTCCAAATCTCTTTCTTTAATTTTTTTTTTCAACTACAAGTCTACAATGGATAGATATTTCTCTCCCATGAATTTCAATGATGAAGAAAACTATTATCCTAGTCTTAGTCCCACTGATTTTACTATGAATGCAGGAGATTCAAATA
Organism: Pistacia integerrima; assembly: GCA_026225825.1. Classification (NCBI taxonomy): domain Eukaryota; kingdom Viridiplantae; phylum Streptophyta; class Magnoliopsida; order Sapindales; family Anacardiaceae; genus Pistacia; species Pistacia integerrima. Next base: position 20,204,000 of record CM047750.1, on the reverse strand, counting down.
GTCCCGTTGTCCCAATCCCAGTCTCAGAATCCGATACACCTCAAAATATGTCGTCGATTCCAACAGCTCCCGGTGGTTCTAGAAGTCGTTCTCGTAATCGTTGTCCTCGTCCAACTTCATCTCAAGCTGAGGCGGGATCATCAACTGCCGTCGAAAGCGAAAACAGACACACATCAGACGTTTGGGCGCATTTCGACAAGTTTTACGAGACAGAAAATGGCGTTCAAGTCAAGAAAGCAAGATGCAAATATTGTGCAAATGTTTATAAAGCTGATTCAGGTAATGGTACTAGTACTTTAAAAAGGCATGCTAATAAACATATTAATCAACATGGAAATAGAGAAAGCAATCAAACTCAAATAACTAATATGGGTACTACTTGGCGTTATGATTCTGATGTATATAGGGAACAGTTAGCTTTATATATTGCTACATCTGATCAACCTATTAATATGGCAGAAGATAAATATTTTGAAAGATTTGTTCAAAATTCATTTTTTCCAGGATTTAAAAGTTATTCTAAAACTGCAACTAGAAATGATTTAATAAAATTGTTTAAAAAAATGAAATTAGAATTAAAAAATAAATTTCATACTTGTCATATTAGTGTGGCTTTAACTGCCGATATTTGGAGTGGTAGAGCTAAACAAGATTATATTTGTGTGACTAGTCATTATTTTGATAATGAATTTAAATTAAATAAATCTTTATTAGGATTTAGATTAATGGATGTGGATCATAGTGGTTTAGAAATCTATAATAAAATTGTTGAAGTTTTAGAAGATTATGATATTATTGATAAAGTGATAAGTTTAACTTTAGATAATGCAAGTTCTAATAGTAAAGCTATAGAATTTTTTCAAAATAATTATCTTTTATATAACAATTTGAAATTTTTTCACCAACGTTGTGCATGTCATGTTATTAATTTAATTGTGAAAAGTGGTATGAAAACAATTAAACAAAATATTGATAGAATTAGGAAATCTTTAGCTTGGATTACTGGTAGTAATAAAAGAAATGCTAAATTTCAAGAAGCTTGTATAAAATCAAATATGTCTCCTAGAACTTTTGCATTAGATATGCCTGTTAGATGGAATAGTACTTATTTAATGCTTGATTCATGTTTACCTTATGCTAATATACTTAGTTATTTTGTAGCAAATAATAGAGGTCATCATCATTTGGTAGAAAATGATTGGAAGATAGTTAAAGTATTTCATTCTTTTCTCAAATGTTTTTACCAATCCACTTTACAATTTTCTGGTGTGTATTATCCTATTAGTCCATTGGTAATACATGCAATTATAAAAATTTCTGAGTTATTTACAAAAAACAAAGACAATGAAATTTTACATGCACCAATAAAGGCAATGGAAATTTTTTTTTTGAAATATTGGAAACCCATTCCTTTTCTTTATTGTTTAGGTGCTATATTTGATCCTAGAATTAAATTAGCACGTTTAGAAAAATGGTCTTGACAATTTAAGTGAAAATTTACAAAACGAATCATATGTCAATCAAATAGGAGAGGTAAAAAATAGTCTTTTCAAGTATATTTCCAATATGAAAACAGGTATGGGAACCCTTGATGCAAAGAGGCGAAATATCCGAGAGAAGTAGAGAAGAAACAACAAATGAAGACTTATACTCTTGGAATGCCTTGAATAGGCCGAAGAGGACCCGAGTCCAAGCACACCTCCTCTTGAAGCACCACCAACAACAACAACAACAACTAATATCTTTGTCCTCCATGGAGTCGCGAGTAATGAACTTCAACAATATTTGGCAACCCCCGAAATGTTTTCAACAGTCACTTTGATCTCTTAGAGTATTGGAGAGCCGAAAATGTATTTTTCCGGTATTATCAAGACTTGCCTTGGATGTTTTCTCTTGCTTGTCTCAACCGTCTCATCCGAACAAACATTTAGTACAAGTGGAAGGATTTTAAATGAAAGGAGGACTAAACTTGCTCCAAAAATGATTGAAGTCCTCACATGTCTTCGAGATTGGGAACGATCGCGCCATCAATATCAATACGAGGTTATCAACAATACTTTAGTAGAATCATTTTAATTTTGTAATATAGATGATACAGATGAGGGAGGTCCTAGTGAACCACCCCCAAATTAGTTGTTTTGTAAAATGTAATTTGTAAATTAATTGTCAATTATTGCACTCTTTTTTCTTTACCAAGTTTTTCTCCCATTGGGTTTTTCTTGGTGAGGTTTTTAACGAGGCAATAATTGTTGTAATTTCTTATTTTATTTTTTGATAAATGAATAAGTCTAATTTTTCTTATATTACGATTTTATTGTATTAAAATTGAATTAATATTTGAAATGTTAACAAAAAAAAAAATTGAATTGAATTGAATTATTGATATTTGAAAAGTTAACTAAAAAACAATTATATTTATAATTATTTATTTGAAAAGTTAAATTAAAAAAAAAAACACAAAAAAAAAAAAGAAAATCGAGCTAACCCGGCCCGAACTGCGCCTAACCCGGCGGGTTAGGGTTGGCGGGCCGGGCTGGGCCAGCCATTTTCCCCAAATTGGCGGGCCTAACCCGGCCCGCCTTTGTTGGCGGGCGGGTTAAGCCCAGCCCGCCAAAGCATGTAACCCGCCGCGGGCCGGGCCGGGCGGGTTACTTTTCCACCTTTACTCTCTATAACAAATTCTCCTTATATACAAATAAATAAAATAACAGTAGACATAGGAATTGCCCTATGCATCTGAACTACTTTAAAAATTGTTGTTTTCTATTTCTCTATTTACTTTACACATTTGTTGCGCTTTGCGTCTCGTTTACTACACATACAAGTCACATTGAATCCACGGGTTCAACATCATATTTCCTATTTCTCGATCTTCTATAGATCCTTTGCACAAACTTTCTAAAGGCTTGCGCACCTCTCGTTGGTGTGAAAAAGCGAGTTAACATTTTGGTGCTAGAAGGAGGGCCCTCGTTACGCTCTTCCAATATACCGGTAACTTTACCACAAACCTACACTATGTCTTCCACAGTGCGTATTACAAGGTCTAACTCCAAAAATCTCGTCCCTACAAATCAGGTAGAGGAAACTTCCACTAGCCACTTGCAAACCATCCCTAAGGAAAACTGATCGATGGGACTAGGAAATGGAGTGAACACCTCACCAGAGAACCCTCAAATGATGAACGTCTTGGGAACATTAACCACTGTGGTCCAAACATTGGTGCAACGCTTGGATGCTACAACAAATACACTAGGAATCGAAAACAAAATCAAACTAAAGTTCCTCGAAGAAGGATACCAAGGGACCAATTGCCTTGTTCATTATGCACGGCAATAGAAACATCTCGACACACCCCAAAAGTCCGTAATGAACGTCGCCATAGGTAAACATGCAGTAGTGATGGCCTCTGTAGGCATAATAACCTACCTTGCCCTCAAGACTAGTTCCTAATGGTGGCAGGTGACACGGAGAGCTTAACCCACGTTGCAACATGCAACAGCAATGTGTGGGTCAGAATCCACATCAAAATGCTGATCACAACCAGCTCGTAGGAGGCAATACACAACCTGAATTTTCCTAAAACAATCACTCACCAAGCAACAACACGCGAAAAAAAGTGTTCGACAAACTGGGAAGAGGAAGGCCCAAGCTCTACAAAGGAATTGGCATAATCATCAAGTCACGACACAAGGTAACAATAGACCCCCATGGAGGTCATAGAAAGAAGTTTCCCTGCTGGATGACAATTAGAGGATATGCAGCGAGCTCTAGATGAATTTCGAGCTAGGTAGGAAGAACGAACAACCAGATATAGGGGGGTCCCCATTTTCTCTTGAATTTCTAAATGAGTCACTTCCCCCAAAATTCAGAATGCCCGATGTCAAAATCTTTGAAGGATGTGGCAACCCACAAGACCATTTAGATGTATTCAATGACTTGATGGAATTACATCAGGCCTCTGACCTAGCCAAATGTCATTATTTAGTAGTAACTCTAAGCACAGGAGCAAAGAAGTGGATCAAATCGCTCATTGCCAAGTCAATCACATCGTGGAAGCAATTAAGTACACAATTTCTTAGACATTTCCAAGCCAATTAGAAATTCTTCATGCCACTGAACTACCTTAGAAATATTCTCCAAGGTAAGGAGGAAACCCTGAAATCCTATCTAGAATGGTTCAACAGCGAGCTGAATCGAGTAGTGAATGCTCCCAAGGAGTCAATTACGAACACTAATCATAGCGGAAGTCCACCAGGAAATAGATTTGTGGAAGGATCTGCATGTAGGGATTTGATAACGAGTCAAAGGTAGCGGAAAACAAAAAAAAATTATTATATAAACCCTTAACCCATGAATCCGGAGTTGAATATATATATATATATATATATATATATATATATATATATATATATATATATATATATATATATATATATATATATATATATATATATATATATATATATATATATATATATATATATATATATATATATATATATATATATATATATATTACTTATTACTTATTACAAAACTTTAAATTAAAACCATACAAGGATTTAATGACAATACCTTTGTTTGGAGGCTTCTTCAAAATCTTTGAATTTCACTTTCAATTCAATAATGGAATCATGCACCCGATATCCACACGAAATTAGAGAAACAATTACAAGAAATTGAATTTGCTAGAACCAATTTCTTGTTTCAAGGAAGAATTTTAAGAAGAAAAATTGAGAGAACTTTTCTTCTCTCCTTTTTGGTGAGTGACGGCTAGGATAGGTGAATAATAATAAAACCTAATTTCAATTATGCTTTTATAACATAATTAAAATATCCTTTCAACCCCTTTAGCTTAGTTAAATCCAAACTTAATTAGAATTGCTTATTGACCCAATTTAATTATTAGATTTTAATATTAATATTAATTTCTAATGAGTAAAATTATAATTTTGCTAAATTATTCCAATACTAAAATTGGACATTGGCTACAATCTAAGCAAATTTAATTGTATAGCAAAATTACCAATATACTGATTCATTTTAAAGATGAATATACCCCTCAAAAATTAACTATCCTTAAACTGCTTTCTAAGTATGTGACCTGTAGACTCTTTATCATATCGGTAGTGAGTAGTATCACGATTAACACTCAACTAATCATCTCACTGCATATAAACCAAGATTGGCCTCTAGCAAGACATCATGGCCACATGATAGATACGGATTCAGCGAAATAGCTTCCTATCAATGGTATGGTTACCGTGCAATCCAATCCTTTCATCATCTATTATCTCTTTAAGGTTTGAAGTACAGAAATAGTGTCAACTTCAAATAAACTACCTTGATATATCATTATTTGATCATTGGACCAACGACCAAACAAAATTTGATTTGAGCAACAACTCAATTCCATTGTGGGAATAGATTTACAGTCATTGCCATCTACCGAGTTACACTACGAGATAATTTCTACTATACCCAAGAATGATGAATCCTATGCCGATCCACCATAGCCATAGTGTACTTCTCAATGTAGCCAATCACTATATAACCCTAAAAAGGATTACGTTAAGGTAGTGTCAGACTACACCAATATTTACGCACGGTGCTCTAGTAATCTCAAGTCTAAAGATCACATTCACCATCATCCATTAGAGGATATATTCCATAGACACTAGGTTACCATCTATATGGAATCCTCTAGTGTGTCAGTCTAGTGAACTTGCCAAATACAAGCACTTAAGCGTTGCACCAAGTTGTCATCAAACAACTTTGACAAGCGAGACTTGTCACTACCTTTTGATAGGGTCGTTCAACACTATGATAGCCTTATCATATTATCTGTTCCCTAGTTCAAGATAATACTGAGGCAACGGACGATTCTAGAATAGCCATGATTTGTGATCATAGGGTCCTCATAATCAAGATTTAAAACACTTGATACCCTCATCATGATTCTACCACTCTAAGGGCATATATCAATATATTGAATAATATAAGCATAATGATACAGAGATTTTTCCTTTATTAATATACTAACATGTGTTTTTACAAAGAGTCCATAGCTACTATTGAATTGGCTCTAGGGCACCTGTAATCTCTCACTAGGCAAGTATTCATTAAGTATCCTATAGAGAGAATCCAGAGAATTGCTAGCTTAAAAAGGGTGTTCGTCTAAATTTTTTATCCTTAATCCAGTTATAAAATACTATTACACAATGACTATTTCTCACATATATAAAAATAATAAGAATCATTTTCTAATGAACGGGAAAGCGTGAAGATGTTCTCTAAATATTATTACTACCAAAAATACATACATAAATCCACATTAATTCCTTCACTGAGACATTGTATGCAACCCTCTCGCCAACTTGACATCTCCCGACCGTTACAATCTAATACCTGCAAAAATAAAGAAAGCAACAAGGTGAGCTATAAATGCTCAATAAGTAAATCAAATCTAACTACACTTTTACTTTGTTGTCCCCATTTTTGCTGTACTACTTCTAAATTTCTGCTTGCTTTCTCTCTTTATTCTCAAGCGTACTACTTAGTAGTCTTCTATTTTTCTCAAATCTTTATAATGTTGTGCTATTCTTTATCATTTTATTTCTCTTCTCTACTAGATTATATCTTTTTGTTTCTTTCTCTACTCAACAAATCGCTAAGTTTCCTTGCTATTTGTCATGTTTCTAATTTCTATTCTTTTCTAGCATATATCTAATTTATGTTCCTTTCTCATATATCTCTAATTTCTTTTCTATTCTTGTAGGCTTCTATTTTCTTTTCTTCTCTATTTTCATGGACTTCTATTTTATTTTCCTCTCTATATTTATGGGCTTCTATTTTCTTTTCTTGGCTAGTCAGGCATGCAATAATAAAATAAACTCTTTAATCTATGCATAAATGCATAAGATGCAATGCACATAAAATGTCTGATGCATACGCAAATGATCATGTTTGTATTCTTTTTGAAAATTCTTTTCTAATTCTTTCTGAAATTCTTTTCCTTGCTTTATGAAATTCTTTCTGTTTTCTATTTCTTATTATATTTTTCTTTCTTTTTTTCTTTCTGTATTATGTTCTGGTTTGCCGATTGGACTAGGCTAAGGCATGGATTTGGAACCCTGGCCATGATAGCGTATTCTGAAATTCTTTCTAGGTACAGTCCTCATCCACATGCACGTCTAGTGGACTGTACAATTCTGTTTTCTATTCTGAGGTCGCTCACTGATGGCGGCGTACATGTGGGAAACTTCTGAATCTCTGTCTCCACTAACTAATATAGCAAATGCGCATAGGTTCTCCATCGTAATAGCCCTCTGAAAACATGCTCTGTAAATCTGAAAAATAACTAGCTAGACATTTTCCAATAATTTTAAAATTTCTGAAATACATGCTATGCTATGTCATATATTTATATGTTGTCTATACATAATCCCAAAGTATGTGTCTAACTCTGGCATGTATTCTATTAATTCTAAGGCTTTTATTTCTATATTTTTTTGGAAAGCCTAAAGTTTTATTCTAGTAACACGCTTAACTTAAACATTTTCTATTTTATTCTTTATTTCTGAATTCTATGCATCATGTATACGTACGCGATTCTATAATTCCTACATAATTATGTAATTCTTTAAATCTATCATGCTATGCAAAATGTACACATACACAATTACATTATCTCTCAAAAATTCTACTCTTCTATAATTCTATTAGTGAGATATTAAAAATGCACAATTTAACTAGGGAATGAATTCTACATTTTGGGCAATCTAATTTCTTCTATAAAAATGTATGACACAACTTAGGTATTTAAGTCTACTAACTTGCCCAATTATGCTGCTAGATTTTCTCAAATTTATATATATATAATATTTTCTCACATAGCCATGTCATTAAACTACTCTCTAATATTTTCTAATGTTACAAACATACCTTGTACAACTTTCTAAATACAAATTTTAATGCCATAAATTTGCATTCTCTAAACATGACCATCAACATTGTTATATATGCCCTTCTTTCTTCTTTTCCTTTGGCTACATACTATACATTAATCTATATTGTCATATTAATCATTGTAAATACAATCTAACAAATAGCACAATATATATATTTTGGCTAAATTCTAATTTCTTTCTAAACTTCTTAACTAAACTTTTGGCCAATACAACATATTCTCAAGATCTTCTAGCACAATTATATAGCTTGTAATATATAATAAGGCATGAAAACTATACTCATACCAATCAATTTCTAAAATGGTCATGTATTTAATACATAAACCGAACTTCTATTTCTTTGATGTTTCTTTTGATATCTATACTTGGGAAAGCTTTTCTATTCTTTATACAATAAAATCACTTATTACATATTGTTTATGACTAATCTCAAAACAAGAAACAACAATATCCGCATTTGGCCAAGCCATTCTTTGAATGATCTTTCTAATTTCAAGCATATAAGCTTGACAATTTATTGTGGCATATTGTAATATTGTAATATAATCACTCATCTTTTACTATCATCAATACTACACTATTGCAACAATTTAATATGCAATTCTTGCCATCACTTTTCTAAAGTCATAAGTTTCAAAACTCATAATTCAATGACTAAATACAATATGTCATTCAAACTAATGCTAAAAGTTCAAGCAACTTGAACCATGCACTAAAGGCAATTCATTTCATTGAACTAACATAACCAAGTGTTATTCTAAATTTTGGCATAACAAAATGGACTCTTAAATACTTAAACTTATACTTGGTCAAGTCTAATACAACCTTTTAACATCAATTCTTTCCTTTCTCAAACAATAACTTTAACAATATTTGATAAATTCATGCATAAATTTCTTTTTGAAATTTCACCAAACACATTACATGCACATATAAGTACATGGCTGGCCACACCTCCACACCTCTTCAAATACCTTAAAGTTGGAAGAAAATTCAACAAAAATTAAGCCTCTATTCTGGCCGAATTCAACACTTCCAAATTCCAACATCAACTCTTCAAAATTTCATCCAATGTTTAACCAAAACATCACATCTACATAACTACTCATCTTGGCTGAACTTCTACACATTGTTTTCCATCAAACAAGCATCTAAACAGCCAATAATTCTTATCATACATCATACACAAACACTCAAGAATCAACTTACACATATACTACTCAAATTAAAGCTTTAATTGGGTTTACTTACCTTGAATTTGTACAACACTAATGATTCAACCTTCTTTGCTAAAATTCTTTTCCTCTTGGACCTAAATCATATAAAAACATCAGAATTCAAAACTTAAAGCTTAAATACACACTTTTGTGCTAGAATCTTACCTTTGGATGCTTGAGGATTGAAAATCTACAAAAATTTAAGCTAAACCCTATGAATTCTCTTTGAAATTTGATTAAGAAGCTTGAGAGAAAATGGATGAGAGGTGGCATGCTCAAGGGATGAGAATGACTAGGGTTTTGTCAACTGAAGCCTTATAACTAATAATATATTTATTTATTTATATTCCCATTTTGCCCTTACACTTTCTAAGAAATTTCATCTATGTCCTTTAGTCATTTACCTAATTACCCTCATTTGTATCATCTTCTTCACATTATTTTGCTTCCTTACACTCACCACGTTTTCAGCTAGTTGTGAGTGAAAAGACTATTTTACCCTTATTCCTTAATTTCTTCCTATTACTTTACAAACACGTATTTATCTCGGCATCACATCACGTGTATTTTCCATAATCTTTCTACCAGTCTATTCTCATGGCTAGCACACGTAATACATTATATTTATCATATTCACTTTTCACTTGAACATGTGATTCTATGTGAAATGATCATTTTGCCCCTATTGAAACTTTTATGGAATTCCTCTATAAAACTAGTTAAATATATTCACTATGACTATAAAATAATCCCTACCATATTTCTAAATGTGGTATTGCATCACTTACACTAATAATCTCCCACTTGCACTATAGTCAATCATTCATGTATCTAATACAAAATGATTCCAAGTGTTTGTCATGCTTCTATTGCGATAGAGCTTTCGTCATTGGATCTACTACGTTATCATCAGTAGGTACTTCGCATATCTACACATCGCCCCTCTCAACAATCTCTCTAATCAGATGGTAACGTCTAAGTAAGTGTTTGGATTGTTGCTGAGACTATGGTTCTGTAACGCCCCACTTGAGGTACGTAGCTAAGTTATGATGTATTGCTTGAATGTTTATTGCTTTGCTTTTATTTGGGTTGATATATTGTTAATATTGGTTGGTTGGTTGGCCCTTAGTTGAATTTTTATTAAAGTTATTTTGAGAAAAATGTGAAGAAAATCCCTTAAACTTTCATTAGGGGTAAAATGGTCTTTTCACTCAAAATTAGGTGAAATTGTGGGGAGTGAAAAGAGATAGAATTTCATAGAGAATGCATTAAAAATGAGGGCATTATGGTCATTGACTAAGGAACATAGATGAAATTTCTAAGAAAGAATAAGGGCATAATGGGAAAGTGTGGTTATAAACTAAAGTGTTAAGGGTTTGAAACCCTTATTTTCTTCATTCCACCGCCACACTCCTCCCCTATTTTCTCTCAAATTTTCATTCAATCCTCCAAGGATTTTGAGGGCTTTTATGTGGTTTTTCATAGGGTTTTGATTCTAGGTATTAAAAGGTAAAGATTCATGCTCTTTATCTATGATTTATTTGTGTAAAGGTTGAGTTATTATGAAGTTTATGCTTAGGGTTAAGAGAAGATTGGAATCCAACAAGAGTAGAGAGTTTAGGAGAGACTACTCAAGCACAAGGTAAGTAAATTCCACTCAAAATCCAACTCAAACTAAAATTTAAGAATTCAAGTGAGTAGAGATTTCTTTTAAATATGCATATGTTGTGATTATTGAGAAATTGAGATGAGATGTATGATGTATTATGCTTATTGTTGGATATATTTGAATATGAGAAGTATATGTGATGATTTGATGATGGGTTGAAATTGTAAGAATTGGAGAAATTTTTTTGGGAGTGTGTTTTGCCATGTAGGTATGTGATGCTACAAGAGAGTTTTTCTCTCATTTTGGATGGTTTGAGAAATAAATAGAATGATAATTGAATTAGGGTTTGTTTATGTACAACTAATGTTTGATGAAATGCCTAAGTGAAAACATATTACCAAACTGCGCTGTCACAGCCATGACTTTCTAAGTAATTTTTGGGCATCTTACTGATTGAACTGGGTTTAGACCAAAACATAAAAGTTGTAGCTCTGTCTCTAAGCTTTAAAACGAGACTGAAACCGTATCAATCCAATGTGTATAACTCAAGTTATATCTTCTTGAGTGTGACCTGTACAAAATGACTATCTTGATGCAATATTGCATTTGTGCATTTCATAAGTGCATTTAGTAAGAAACTTTAAGCATGAACCATCCTTATGCATTAATTGTGCATTAAGAAGTAGTTTGAGAAAGAGTAGAGAACTTTGTGAATGAGCTACTCTAAAAGTAAAAAGAATGAGAAAAATCTAAGAATGGGTTGGTGCTTTGTGAACTCCACTTGGAAGTTATGAAGAATGGGTTGGTGCTTTGTGAACTCCACCCGGAAGTCACGAAGAGTGGGTTGGTGCTTTGTGAACTCCACCCGGCCATGCCTCTGGTAAGATGAGGCCGTGACATTCAAGTGAGAAAGAATGAGAAAATATGAGAAAGAAGAGAGGAACAGAATAAGTAGAAGTCATGAAGAGTGGGTGGGTGCTTTGTGATCTCCACTCAGCCGTGCCTCCGGTAAGACGAGGCTGTGACATACAACTGAAAGTTAATAGAAAAGAGAGTTGTGTGAAAGAGAAACAGAAAAAGAAAATAAATGAGATGAGAAGAGTGTAAGGAAATAATTAAGAGAAAGAGTTAAGGGGACAGACGAGTAGAGGATTTACTTACTGAGCATTATTTTGTGCTCACCCCGTTGTTTATCTTTGTGTTTGCAGGAACTAGGTGAGGATAGGCGTCGGCAAGCGAGGAGCAAGAGCTACACTATCCACTGTTTTTGATAGCTTTTACAAATGATACCTTACTTTGTATAAAGAATGATTATATGTATTAAAAGAAAAATTTCGGGCCCATTTACTTTTGCTAATATAAATGCATTTTACTTTATGTATTTCTATGAGTAACTTGGTATGAAGCAGTTATTACAGGTTCCTTAACCTGAGCAATGACACTATTGTTGTTACAGTAAAGCTCTACTGAATCAACAATGGTTGGGACCACTTCAAGTTCAATGAACTTCTTGATCCTAATCGCCTCTTTGATCGCATCGAATAATGCAATATACTCAGCTTCCATTGTAAAATCTGTTATAGTGCTTTGCTTGGAGCTCTTCCAACTCACTACAGCCCTGTTGAGGCAAAACATGTGCCTTGGCTGCAATAAAAAATCATCCTTATCAGTTTGGAAACTAGCATCACTGTATCCTTTAATAGTGATCACTTTTTCCCCTCCATAAACCAAAAATGCATCCTCAGTTCTGTTCAAGTACTTTGCCTGCATCCGATTGATATCTATTGACAATACTCAAGGCACATGAAACATCAATCCAAGTACATAACATGACATACATGATAGATCCAATAGCAGATGTGTATGACATTATACTAATCTTATCTCTCTCTACAAGAGATATATTATATTGTGACAAAATTAACTTTATCAAATGTTATTTTGTCATGAGTAGTATATGTATTATGACAAAATAAAGAAACACCACATTAAGTATGATAAAGAGAATGTACAGTGACTAAAAAAAATATTTTTATAATATTTTATCACAATAAAGAAACCCACAAGAAATATAGAGAAGAAAAACATTTTTATCGTAATATTTCGTCACAAATTTTTGGTGCTAAATTTTGACGCCTAGATAAATTGTTTATTGTGACAAACATATTTTGTCATAAAATATTTTAGTTACTAGAATTAGTTATATATGCTATAGCTACAAATTATTTTGTCACAAAAGAATTTATTTATTACAAAAAAAAAAAAATTGTTATAATATATGTTGAATAGAGGTATTAATGACAAAATGTTTAAGTCAAACATATTTGTCATTAAAAACTTTAGTCAATATATTTAGTAATACATGCTATAATTATAAACTAATTTGTTGCAAAGAATTATTCATCATTGCAAAGAAAAAAAAAATTGTCATTTATATATTTTAAAATCAAGGTATTAGTGACAAAATATTTGAGTCAAATTAAATGTGATATTTTGTGACAAAATTCTGCTAAAAAAACGTAATTAATATGCATGCAACTATTTCTTATTCCTCCCAAAATTTTTAGCAATTACCTATATGTCATTCAAAAAAAAAAAAAAAAGAGAGAAGAGAGAGAGAGAGAGGTGGGGGGGAGGAGGGAGGAGATTTTACTTTGGAAATTATTTAACACAAGAATAATTACTACGAATAAGAATTAAGTAACAAAAATCGAATGAAATACGATTTCGATTCAAGGAGTGCATTTAGAAGTACTAATCTCCAAATGATGATTTTTTTTAGTAATGCGATTTTGGCCCATTATAAGTCTTTTTAAACGTTGGTAGTCAAAGTCGATGTGTGAGCCTGATAAAAACATCAAAGTATTTCTATATTTCATCTCTAGCAGTCACAGACATCATGTTTAATGACGTTTGTCACATTACATATGTTCAATAATTATGTCATTGAATATATGAATTGTGAATTTAATTTTTATTTTAAAAATTTAAAATTATTTTCTTATCTAAACGTATATAAATTATCTTATTGCAAGAAAAAAATTTACTAGAATAATTTATTTTTCAACAATTTCCCAAATTATATATATTTTTCAAAAAAAATATTAATGACATCCTTGAACATCCTTGGGTCCGTTTGTTTAATTATTTTGGATAGGATTTTGGGAATAATATTGGGTAGTTGAATAGGGGAGTATTACGAGGTAAAATTTAAAAATTTACAAAAAAAAACTCCCTAGGTTTGCTAATTTAACTAAACACCCCAATATATAAAAATTTTGTAAAATGACAAAAACACCCCCACCCACCTACAATGCTAGATTCCGACCACCATTGTCGGAATTGACCGAAAATGTCATTACGACGCAGACTGGTTGGATCTGACGGGTAGAGCGTCGATATGATCTTTTACGACCAGATCCACCACGAATTTGGCTGGAAAATGTCAGATCTATGGCCAAATCTGGCCGTCGACGGTTGGAAAAGTCTAGATCGATCTGGTCGAAAAAGGCTAAATTGGTTAATTACCGGCCAGCCCCGGTTTTTTGTAGGTCGTTGTGACAGATTTTAGCTACCACTGATGGTGGTTGCCGAAATTTGGCAAGTATGGGTGGATGAGGGTGTTTTTGTTAATTTTTAAACTTTTTTTTCTGGGGGTATTTAATGAAATTAATAAACTTAAGGGGTCTAAAAATAATTAACAAAAATATACTAATATTTCTCAAATAACAAACAAACAATATTTTGAGAATAGGATTGGGAATATGGGTAGAACTAATGTGCCAAACGAAGCCCTTAATTTTATTTATCACCAATTATTTAAAAAAATTTATCAAAATAACCTTTAAATAGTTTTTTTTTAAGTGAATAAAAATTTAAAAATTATAATTTAATAAGGAAACATAATAATAATAGTAATTATCAGGGATGAGCACGGGTAGCAGGTAGAACCAAAACTTGTGGGTAGAACCGAAATCGGAGCTTACTTGAAACTGACACTGTGCATGTAGGTTTCAGTTCCATTTTATTAGAACCGACATTGTGCGGTTCCGATTTCGGTTCTTATGTATGGAGGAACTAGAACCAGAACCAAGAAAATGAACCTGAAACGGATACCCGGTTTGGAACCTGCTTGGAACTTGTAACGGGTACCCGATTTGGAATCTGTTTGGAACCGATTTTTGGAACCTAGGCTCTAACGAAATATTTGTGAATAATTGGGAATTTCATTATTTTACATATAAAAAATTTAAAATAGAAAAAGTTAAAATTTTAGAATAACCTAATTAAATAAATATACAATGATACTTATTACATATAAACTACACCATATTAAAAACTTTAATATATTATAATATATTAACATTAAAGTTTTGATTAATTGATTGTATAATTGGAATTAGGATCCAATTAAAAGTGTTTTAATGTTATTAAAAGAATAATTTTTTAATAAAATAGTATATTTGATTGAATAATAATATATTTAGTTATTTACTTCAATTATCAAGTTCTAAGTATATCTATAGTAAATTAGCAATTAATTAATTATATATGATAAATTGATAAACATTAATAAATTTAATAACTAGTTAAATACCATACTTAATCAATTATAACATTACATTATAGTTAAATGATTACTTAATTAATTATAATTTTATAACATTACTTAATTGATTTATAGTATAATTAATTATAGCATTACATTAATTGATTACTATTTAATTAATTGACTTATAACATTTAGTATATTACTTAATTAAATAATTAAAAATTTAATTAATTATAACATTACATTATAAATTTATAGTATAATTACTTAATTACTTAATTAATTATAACATTTCATTACAAACATTAGTACAATACTTAATTAAATAATTAAAAATTTAATTAATTATAATATTACATTAAAGATTTATAATATGATTACTTAATTCACTATAACATTACATTATAGTATGATCACATAATTAATTATAACATTACATAATTAAATGATTATTTAATTGATTATGACATTATATTAGAAACATTAGTAATTACTAATTTACTACATAAACATTAGTACAATAATTAATTAAATGATTAGATATTCAATTAATTATAACATTACATTATAAATTTACACTACGATTACTTAATTAATTGTAACATTAATTAAATGATTACTTAATTAATTATAACATTCTATTATAAACAAATTAATTATAATATTATATTAAAGATTTATAGTGTGATTACTTAATTAATCGTAACATTTTATTATAATATAATTACATAATTAATTATAATATTACATAATTAGATGATTATTTAATTGATTATGACATTATATTATAAACATTAATTATAAAATTACATTATAAATAAATGATTACTTAATTAAATGATTAGAAATTTAATTAATTAAGCATTATATTATACTTAAATAATTACTTAATTAAATTATAACATTATTACATTACATTATATTATGATCACTTAATTATAGCATTAAATAGTTAAATGATTATTGAATTAGTTATAAATTTATAACATTACATTATAAACATTAGTAATTTACTACATTGTTACATTATTTATTAAAATGATTAAAAATTTAATTAATTATAATATTACATTAAAGATTTATAGTATGATTACTTAATTCACTATAACATTACATTATAGTATGACCACATAATTAATTATAACATTACATAATTAAATAATTACTTAATTGATCATGACATTATATTATAAACATTAGTAATTGCTAATTTACTACATAAATATTAGTACAATATTTAATTAAATTATTAGAAATTTAATTAATTATAACATTACATTATAAATTTATAGTACGCTTACTTAATTAATTGTAACATTACATTATAATTAAATGATTACTTACTTAATTATAACATTCTATTATAAACAAATTAATTATAATATTATATTAATGATTTATAATATGATTACTTAATTCATTATAGTATGATTACATAATTAATTATAATATTACATAATTACATGATTATTTAATTGATTATGACATTATATTATAAATATTAATTATAACATTACATTATAAACAAATGATTACTTAATTAAATAATTAGAAATTTAATTAATTAAGCATTATATTGTAGTTAAATAATTACTTAATTAAATTATAATATTATTACATTATATTATATTATGATTACTTAATTAATTATAACATTACATAGTTAAATGATTACTTAATTAGTTATAAATTTATAACATTACATTATAAACATTAGTAATTTACTACATTATTACATTACTTAATTAAATGATTAAAAATTTAATTAATTATAACATTACATTATAGAGTTATAGTATAATTACTTAATCAATTATAACATTCAACTATAGATTTATAATATGATTACTTAATCAATTATAATATTAGTATATTAATTAAATGATTACAAATTTAATTAATTACAATATTAAATTATAGATTTATAGTATTATTACTTAATTCATTATAACATTACATTATAAGATGATCACATAATTAATTGGATAATTATATAATTAAATGATTACTTAATTGATTATGACATTATATTATAAACATTAGTAATTTACTACATAAACATTAGCACAATACTTAATTAAATGATTAGAAATTTAATTAATTATAACATATTAACATTACATTATAAATTTATAATACGATTACTTAATTAAATGTAACATTACATTATAAACAAATGATTACTTAATTAAATTATTACATAATTAATTATAACATTATTACATTACATTATATTATGATCACTTAATTAATTATAACATTACATAGTTAAATGATTACTTAATTAGTTATAAATTTATAACATTACATTATAAATATTATTAATTTACTACATTAGTCACTAGTATATTACTTAATTAAATGGTTAAAAAATCTAATTAATTGTAACATTAAATTATAAATTTATAGTATGATTACTTAATTAATTATAACATTACATTATAAACATTAGTACAATATTTAATTAAATAATTAGAAATTTAATTAATTATAACATTACATTATAAACATTAGTACAATATTTAATTAAATAATTAGAAATTTAATTAATTATAACATTATATTATACATATATAATATGATTACTTAATTAATTATAACATTACATTATAATTAAATAATTACTTAATTAATTACAATATTATTATATTATATTATAAACATTAACAATTTATAACATTAAATTAACAATTTGCAGATGAATAATTGTTTGTGTCTTGGTTTTGATTGAGAAATTTTATGTGAATTGTGATAAATTGATTGAATTCAAGTGTTGCCTAGAGATTAGAGGATTTATGAGTTATATTAGATACAAATGAATGAGTAATCAAAATTTGTTAGGGGTGTATTTATAAACTTTTAAGGTATTTTTGTTATTTTTTAAATTAATAGAGGGTAATTGAATTTTTACAGGACACTTGGAAAAGAACCAAAACCTACATTTTAGGTTCCGATTCCATGAATTTAAGAACTTGTACTGTGCGGTTCCCTTTTTGAAATCTACACTGTACGGTTCTAATATAAAAAATATAGGATATCGGAACCGCTCACCCCTAATAATTATTACTGTAAATAAACATTTTCATTTTTAATTAAAAACTTAAAACATAAAATAAAATAAAATCAATCGCTTTCGTGTACCTTTGGAATTCCTTGGAGAGAGAAGAGAAGAAGGGTTGGTGTTGAGGAACCTTCCCATTTCCCCTTTAACCTTTCTGTTTCCGCGTCAACCCTCTCAATTTTCCCCATTTTCTCTCTTTATTCCTTTTGATCTAATTTTGATCTTGTCCTCATGGCCACCGCCTGAAACAAAAACATCAATGCCAGATTGGTTAGCTTTTTGTAATTTTGACTTGTTTCATTTCTTTATTTTGGTTGATTCTCAGATGGGTCTGGGTCAATTGTTTGGAATTTTGTTTTGATGATTTGATTTGTGGTTTTTTAGGCGATTTTTGATGTGGGTTTGTTTTAATTTTTAAGAATTATGATCAGAATTATGCATGTTCTGATGTGGGTTTACTTTGTAAATTGGTATCGATTGTTTGTGCTTAATTTTGATGGAAAATTCTGATGTGGGTTTGCTTTGAAATTTAATTTTGATTCAGCAAAATTCATATAACAATTATGTTTATTCATTAATTGCTAATCATAGAGCTTATTTTATCATTTATCTTTTTAGTTTGTTTATGGCGATGGCGTTGTTATGAGTTTTCATGTTTAATTAAATGTTTGATTAACATAACTAATATTGAATGAGTTTTAGGGCAAGTTACATTTTGGCTTTGTTTCATTTGCAAAATAATTCATGTGGGTTTGCTTCGAAAAGTAGTATTGCTTCTTTGTGCTGAATTATGATGTATGATTGTGATGTGGTCTTGATTTGGAATTGTGTTTCATTCATTAGTTGTTGGTGCTAGTGTTGTTTAGAACTTTGATGTTTAATTGTATGTTTGATTACCATGTTTTGATGTATTCTTTGTATTTATTTTTCTGAAATTTGGTTTTGATTGATGTTTGTTTGTGCTTTATGCTTTAGGTGTTGCTTGGAGATGTTGGAGCTGGGAAATCTTGTCTTGTGTTGTGCTTTGTTATGTTGAATTTCATGTATTTTGGACGAATTATAATTGCTAGTGAACCTTCCCCATTTGGTTTCAAGAGCTTAATTTTTTTATATAATGTTTGTAGGAATCGACTATAGGTGCTACCTTTTTCTCGCAAGGATTGGCTGTAAATGACACCACTGTCAAGTTTGAGATTTGGGATACAGCAGGTCAAGAGAGGTACCATAGCTTGGCACCAATGTACTACAGAGGAGCTGCTGCAGCCATTGTTGTCTATGATATAACAAATCAGGCAAGTGTGTGCCAATGAATTTATTTCCCATTAGGATATGGAATCTTCGAAAAGCTCATTCTTTAAAAATTTAAGGTGTTAGACCTATAGAAAAGAGCTTTGTAATCCTTGAGACTTGAGAAGTTGACTCTCAGGGATTAAGCCTCTTACCTCCAATCTAACTTGGTTAAAAGGAACTAGATAGGAGAGATGAAATACAGAGCATGCTTCTATTGGGGGTTACCTTCTCTGTTGACATCTACATGTGACATGATAGAGCATGTTACATATTGGATCTTGATTACCTATTCAAAGTCTTTTATGGAGTGTCAATTCTCACTGTTGCCTTTTTTTGTTTTGCCTTAAAGAGGGGGCCACCGAATGGGGCGTCGCCAAGTCTAAAGAAATCCGTATGCCCTTCAAACGCCTTCCCTTCTATTGCTGCGCGTACGTGTTACTTACACACTTGCTGTCCCTTTATCTATGTATTTGCACATAAGAACATATGTTTGTGGTTGATGATATTTTTTGATGCAGCTTATGGCAGCGTATTCGATATAATGTGAGAGTTCTTATTTTTATAATTTTAGATTAATTTGAGTATTTTAGGTTTACAAGATTATTTAGGTTTTAAGTTTGGGATTTTTGTGCACTTGCAGGACTATAACTCCCTATATTAGAAAGTATGGGAAACATCCTGTTACTGGGAGCCCACTGAAGCTGAGCGATTTAATTGCAGTTACTTTTCACTAGAATGCTGAAGGTTGGATTCTTTTACTCCATTTTAACTGTTTAGTTCAATTTTGCTGTGTAGAATTGCTTTTTTTTTTTTTTTCCCTAAAGCTTTAGAGATGCATGCTACTTGATGGCCTGAGTTTCAAGGAAATGGGTGATAATTTAGACATGAAGGATTATGGTCTGATTCAAGTTAAATTTATGAGTGCAATTCAAGAATTTTAATAGATAAGTCTTAGTATTGTTGATGCTGCATCGACTTCAGTTCATGGAAAGAAGTGCTGCATCCTGTGATAAAACAGCTGCTTGGATAGCCATGCACATGGCTGGTGACAGGGCACCTGTGAATGCAAAGCTGGTTAGTAGAGTTTTTTTTTTTTTTTTTCAGAATTTGAGTTCTCCTGTCATTCTGTTTCTTATTAAAAATAAACAAAGGTGGCTCTTAGACAGAATACTGTAGAATAAAGGTCCAAATAAATGATAAATCTGAAATTCAAAGATGAAGTAAACTCCACTCTTGAAGGCGTGTTGTTAGTATGGCAAGTAGTGGTTCCCAGTTTTTCATTTTGTATAAATCTACAAATCATTTAAACTTCAAACATACTGTTTTTGGAGGAGTTGGTGGTTTGATTGCATTGGCAGCGATGGAGAAGGTTCCTGTTGATGACAATGATCGACCTCTGGTGAGTTCTTTGTTTAGCATTAATCTCTCCAAAACTACATATATTTTAAACCTGTATCTAATTTTTACTGCTTTCTGTTTTACAATTAAATGGTATTCCCTGACTAATGATAGATGTAGTGTGTATTTAGCATATGATCTTTATGGGAAGCAAAACCTTCTGTTTATATTAGTACTCTATGCCTTTCGAATTTTGGTGAATGCTGTGTTAGGAATCATTATACTATTTGGTAACATATGTTATCTGGAAGGTTGAGCATCAAAACTGGCTTCAACTTAACTTAAAAGCTGCATATCTAGAAATACAAAGTTCATGATTTTTATGAAGATACTTTAGTATGTTCTGATCAAATTAGTTGCTGGACTTTGCCTTAATCATAAAATTAGTTGACTTAAATTAAATAATTGATTCCTGCCCTCATTATATGTTGTTTTCCTCTCATTTGTGTAGAGGAGATTAAGACAACAAGTGTAATGGCGTTTGCCAATCCTTATTTAGAACTAGATGAAGAAGAGGAAGAGAAGGCCAAAGAAGAGAAAAGTGCTGAGGATGAAGAAAGTTCGTTTCGGGACTCTTTTAAATATCAACTGCCTTTAGAAATTATTATTATTGAGATGACAGAAAATATTTGTTACGCCTCTATTATTTTGACAATAAAAAATTTGTCATATAAAAATATTTGTATAAAAAATTATTTGTCATTTATTAAATATTTTACAAAATTATATCCCCTACTATACAATTTTTTACAAATAATCAATGTTTAAAAACCAAACTCGGCCCGATCCAATTGGTTTAACCGGTTCAATCGGGAATCAACCTTTAAGTTGGGTTGAGTCACCATAAAAACTGGGGATATGTAGTTACTCGTGGTTGGACTCGGGTTACTGTAGCAACTTATCGGTCCAACTGGTTTTGTGTCAAAACCGGGTTATTGCATTTCCTACCTGATAAATTGTAAAACCCAATGTTTTAAAACTCGACTCGACTCAGCCCGACTGGTTTAACTGGTTCAATCAGGACCCAGAAGCTTCAACGGGCTAGGTTTATATTTTTCCTATTCACCCAAAACCCTAGGATTTGAGAGGATGATTGGTGAACAATTAATGACCGGGATGTTGGGGCTTTTGAAGAGAAAGTGCTGGTGAATGTAACAGTGGTGATGGAGTTGATTTTCGGTGAGTAAATCAACCGAAAATCGAACAAAACTAACAGTAGCAATAATCAGCTTTTTTCGGCGATTGGCAAGGCTAACAGGAGTGGGGTGGGGTGGGTTTTGGTCAGGAGGAAGAGGGGAGTAATTTTTGGTAATGGGAAGGGTTATCGACACTAGCATTGATGAGATCTAGCTAGGAATGGCAACGTTGGCGTCTGTGAGATCTGACCGAAATAGATTGGGTATATTATAAGGGGAATGGGCTCAAGGGACGATTGGGGTTGCATCTAGGGTGTCACCACTACCAACCAGTCACTTGTCGATTTGTATTTGGGGCGTGTTTGCCAAATTTCAAACCTATAGGGACTTAACAAATATTTAAGGGTGTATTTGTTGAATTTTATAAGTTTTTGTCAATCGGTTTGATTGTCGGTCAAACTGGTTAAACCGATCAACCCGGCACTCGGCAACTTTACTGGGTTTCACCTCGGGTTGGGTTCTAAAACATTGGTAAAACCTTTTTCATTTTTTCAATTTTGTAATCAACTTCGACAATCAAAACTTCGGCCACCTTGTGTGCCAAAATTGTCCACCACCGATCGTGACAAACATACAAAGTTTAATCCTTTGCAAATGCACGAGTCGCAATCGCAGCATAGTGCATGAGTAAGGGTTGATCTCACAGACACTGGAAGTGCTCTCGTGATCCTAGAAACTAAACCTTGATGAAAGCAACAAAAATTGAAATAAAGAAAACATAAAAACAACATTAAAGTAAATCTAAATCTAAATATATGCAAATAATCCTAAGGCTCCAACTCTATCATAATCACTAGGTTACGTGTTCTTAGAGGCAGTCTCATGTGCAACTTCCATGAAGAAAACAAATATTTGATCCCATAAATATGAAAACTTTAAAAACACAAACTCCATAAGGCTACATTTCAGATCATTATCTACCAATGTAAAACAAACGCACAACTTCAGATCATTAGGACTTCGTTAAGCTTTGAAACGTAAGACTAAGGTATTGGATTAAGAAATAACGTAAGGGATTCAAGCAATTAAGAGGGAATAATCTTACAATTCAAAAAACACAATCGCTTAAAACAACTTACTCTTTCAAACCCGAAACCCTTTATTTTTTTTTTCTATTTATTGCATCACTCTTCCTAACCACAATTGAATTTGTACCCTTCTCATGCTTCCTTATTGTTTTTCTTTGTTTTTTAATTCAGTTTTTTTGAAATAATAATAAAAATACATAACTTAGGAAGCAATGATATCACCCAATTCCTTTTTTTTTTTTTTTTTTTTTTTTTTTTTTTTTTGTGTTTTCACACAACAACCCCCAACTAGTTCTTTCACACATCTTCACAAGATTTTATAATAAAGCTCAAAACCTCACACATTTCACTTTCATCAATTTAGATTAAATCCTTTTAAAAGAATATCAAAGGTAGGAAATGTGTTTAAGGGTTAAAACGAGTAGGTTATTGTGGGTTAAAAGAAAGAAAATCAAGGCTAAATATATGCAATAAGACTCAACGGGGTGACCAAGGATAATAACATATAAGGTTGACTTGAAAAGTTCTAACAGTCCAAAGATGGCCTAAGTCATTTCTTTAATCATGCGCCGTCTAGGATTTCGCCTCAAAGTGATCATCTAATAGGTTCTAAAATTTTTGGAACCTCACAAAAATCGTAGGAAGATTACACACAAAACATCCTTAAATACTGGAATCAACCAACCAAATAGACCACATACCCGAGAGTTTCAAACTACAACAAAACCAACATTCAGAATAATTCTTCGACTAAGGTAAAAATTGACCTCTCCTATTCACTACATGTCATGCAATCATGTTATCTCATAGACAATTGACGTAACCCAAGAAACATAAAGATTCCACAAACTCACAAAAAATTTACAGGCATGCATAAACATGAATTCATAAACATAAATTTCATACTTTCCCACCCCTAATGAAATTCCTACATTGTCTCCAATGTAGTCATCAACGCAAAGTAGAGGTGGAAAGGGGAAGAAACTAGTTACCTCCCTTGATTAACAGATCTTAAAGCATCGAAAGTAAATCAAATGTGCATCCTGTAATCAACATGAAATCTACCTACACAAAAGAAAGAATACATGGTGTCTTGGAATAGAATCCATGTTGTCGGTTAGTCATCAAAAAGTTTGCGGAAATTAAAACAAACACACAAATAAGAAAAAATGAAATCAACATAAAAGTTTATAAAGTTTAAACATTTGAAAACAAAATAAAAGAAAATAAAACAACACACAGAATAAAATATTGAAAATGAAATAAAACATACTATAAAGAAGCCAAACATCAACATGCATAAAACAAAAATTAAACAAACAAAAACAGCAAAAATTAAACACACAAGAGCAACATAAACCGAGACTAAGTCACCAGAAATCACAAAGCAACTTAACAGTTCCCTGAAATGGCGCCAAAAACTTGACAGACATATAAAGTTTAATCCTTCGCAAGTGCATGAGTAAGGGTCGATCCCACAGAGACTAGAAGTGCTCTCGTGATCCTAGAAACTAAGCCTTATGAAAGCAACTAGAATTGAAATAAAGAAAACATAAAAACGACATTAAAGTAAATCTAAATCTAACTATATACAAAGAATCCTAGGGCTCTAATTCCATCATAATCACCAGACTACGTGTTGATAATCAAACTATAGTTCTCTCCACTCTATTCTAGGGTTCGTACATCATCGGGTTCAATCTAATACTTTCATCATCTAAATTAGCTAGTGGCGTATAGCCTAGTCTAAATTACGAAGGAACCAATTCGCAAAGACACAAATCATCCATTCACAAAGTTAATCAAGATAGGCATAACGTCTCTCATTTCTAAGGTATTACCGCGGCCATACGGAATAACCTAGTGTTTTCATCAACTAAACTAGCTAGTGGCGTATAGCCTAGTCTAGTAACGAAAACTCATTAAGTGCAAGACGATCTTAAAGACAATAACCAATCTATACCCACGCATAGCTACAAATTAGTCATTCCACACCCAATCTTGTCTCACACAATCAATTAACTAACATCAAGGTTGATCAGACTCTAATATGTTAGTAAATGATCCATATACGCATCGGAAACAAAAATATAATATAATGATCGTTTACATGAGCCAAGATCAAGGGTATAATTTTACAATTTATATCATAATAGAAATCTGCAGAAAAATTAATCAAGAGTATAGAAAAACATATGCATGTTTGGAGGCTCCTCCAAAATAGTCTTTGTACGTATTTGCTACTGACCCAAGCGTAGGATCAAACTTATGAAGTCCACACGAAGACAATCACAAAGAACCAAAGAGGGATTTGCTAGATCCTTTTTGGCTTTAAGATTAAGAAGAAGAAAAATCAATGAAATTGATTTTAAGGCAAAATGAATCTGCCGTGGGAGAGTGTTTAAGGGGCTGTTGTGTTTGTTCTTTTTCAAAGAAAATGAACTAATGAAATCTCTTATCTTCTACAAATAATCATTTTCTTTTATAGTAAAACTTTAATGCCCTATTCCCATATGGAATAGCCTTGGGCTCCAACCCAAACACCCCATGTTACCAAACACTCCCAAATTAGATATTTTATTTATTTCATCATTATCTCAATTAAACTTAGTTAATATATATTTAATCTATATATTAATATTTAACAATAATGATGATTTAATTAAATAAATGCGAACACGTATTTAAATGTAATTTTACTTATTTATTTTTTCTAATAAATTAAATAAAGGCTACGACCTCAACAAATTTAATTGCACTGTAAAATTATCAAAATACATTTTCGCCTTAAAAAGACGAAAACGCCCTTCCTTCTTCTTGGAACTTAAATTATCTTCTATGTGTGTGACCCATAGGCTCCTCATCATACCGGTAATGTATAGTATTGCGATTAACACTAATTAATCATCTCACTAATACACAGACCAAGATTGGCCTCTAGCAAGGCATCATGGAAACCTGGTAGATTCGGATTCAGCAAAGTAGTTACCTGTCAATGATATAGTTACCGTTTCGATCCTTTCATACGTTATCTTGACGAGACAAAGACATAGAAATAGTGTTAACCTCCGGTTACTCTCGATATTATGTATTCAGGTTCTGGACCAATAACCTGTATTATAAACCGGATAGAGCAACAACTCAATTCCATTGTAGGCCACAGTTTTAATGTTATTGCCATATACTGAATTACGCCGTGAGATAACTTCTCCCGTACCTGGGAGTGATGAATCCTTTGTCAATCCATCATAGTCTTGATACACTTATTGATGCAGCCAATCACCACCATATTGATAGCTCTGAATAGAAATGCGTTAGGCTAGTGTCAAACTGCACCAATCGGTGCATAAGGCGCTTCGGTGATCTCAAGTCTAAGGATCACATGTACCACCATTCGTTAGAGAATTTATTCCATAGACACTAGGGTTACTATCCATATGGAATCTTCTGGTGGGTCAGTCCAGTGAATTTGCTACGGTGTAATCGCCTACAGCAAGCACCCATGTGTTGCACCAGGTTGTCACCAAACAGCCTTGACAAGTGAGATCGATCCTTGTCTTTCGGCAGAGGGTCGTTCAACACTATGATAACCTTACCGTATTATCTGTGCCCTTACTTCAGAATAATACTAGGGCTACGAACGTTTTTAGAATGACCACCATATGTGCTCATAAGGTTCTCACTATCAAGATTTGAAACATTTGATACTTTCATCACGGTTCTACCATTCTAAGGACATATATCAATACATATTGCAATAATAATGATTTACGAGATATAGAATAAAATTGCCTTTTATTGATTAATGAACATTATTACAAAGAGTCAATTCTACAATAATTGATTGGCTTTAGGGCACCTACTCTAATATAATATCAACTAAAGATTGAATTAAATGCAAGGCATGAATCTAGAACATAATGGAATAGAATCAAACAAATAAAACAACAATAAAACACAAGCCTTCAATTAGATTACATCAAATCCCTATAAAACAAACTACAACATAAAGGGATAGAAACAACACCACTTGGAACCATGATCATGAAGAACAAAGGAGGAGGAGAGGAAGAGAACCTCCTTCTCCTCTCCAAGCTCTATCTTTCCAAGAAGCCCAAATGTGTTCTCTCCAAAATGTGTATATCAAACCTAAAAACTCCTTAAAAACGGACTAAAGCTGCCTTTATATAGTTTTTAGACAAAATGGTAAACTTGTAAATACTGGTCACTGAAATTAGGGTTGGAAATGTGACATTTTTACATTCTACACGATTTTTGCCCAATGTAGTTTAGTTGCGCCACGGCGCAGTTTAATTGAGCCCTAGCATGTTTCAGGCGATTTCTTCTTCGACAAAAACTGTACCACGTCGTGGCTCAAGAAATCGTGTTACGATGCAAAGTCGAAATTTCACTTTTTTTTTCTTCTCACCTTGATTTATCATCACTTGGTGGGTCCAGGATGTCTGAACACCAGCACAAGCACGAATAATCCATTCTGTTGCACCTAAATACTTGAAAACACACACAACACCCGTAATTTTGGAAGATAATGAAACATGCAAGAAATTACATCATAAATTATGCATTAAACCTTAAATTTCTTACAGTTTCACCCCCAAATCACTAAATAAATCTGCATTTCCAACACTCAACAGACCGCACAACAATCGCCATTCGTCGAGGTTTATGGTTCATTTCATCTTGATTCACTTCATCTCTGTTCTCACCATGTGTTCATTGTGTTGTCGATTTCAAAAACTTCTATTTTATTGCTGTTGAAGCCGTGTTGATTATGAGAAGTGAGAACTTGAATACACCATATTCTGAAAACTTGATTATAGTTGTTGTGGGTATGAGGAGGATTGATAAGGTTTTGCATTGGATTTTGATTATGATTATGATTGAGATTTTTGATGATGATGACTAATTAGAATTGTGGATTGGTGATGTTTGTTTGATAATTGAAATGTGGATAGAGGAGAGGAGAGTTTGTGATCGGATGTGAGACTATGAGAGATGTGTTTGCAATGAAGAAATGGATGGTTGTGATTTGCCGAGAAAAGAGGAAGAAAAGAAGGAACTAATAAGGTTTTGGATTGAGTTTTACAATTCTTTATTGCAAAATACTAACATGGGCGGACAACCGAATCAAACAAAATCAGTTCAGTATAAGCAGGAAGTCTTCGAAATTTTACATAATGCAAAAGCTAAGTTACCATTAAGGGTGTGTTTGGTTCAGGGAACGTTATATTATTGAGGAATGTTGTATTACTGGAAAGATAGATTAATAGGGAATCTTTAGATAATAGGGAATCTTTAGATAAATGTCTTTGATGGATTGGAATAAATTGATGGGTATGTTATAATAATATGTTTGGTTGGGAGGATAAATGAGTGGGTATGTTATGTAGATTACTAGATTGCCCTCATTTTTAAAATAATATAATATTATTTTTGTTATTATTTTATACTATTGTTTTTCAAATTATTTATTTTAACCCCCCTATATTTGAAATTTTACTAAAACACCGTAACCATATATAACTTTAATTTGTAGCAAAATCACCCCTACTCACCTCAAGCCACCGTAGGCAGCTAGCCACCACTGCCAGAAGCCGTCATAAAGGCGCACAACCGACTGAATCGGACTGAGTCGTATGTCGATAAGGCCTAATCTCGTTAGATCTGGTCGTGAATATGGCCGTTTCACGGCCAAAGATGTGGCAGTGAAACGTCATAGATTTGGTTGTGAAAAGGTTAGATATTTGGCGTGAAATGGTGACCATTTCATGGCCAAAGATCTAGCCTTTTCACAGCCAAATCTATGGCGTTTCATGGCCACATCTTTGGCCATGAAACGGCCAAATATGGTCGTTTCCAGCCATGAATCACAAATCTATGGTCGGAAACGTCCTTATTAGTACATGACCAACAAGATCCTGTCGGTCTTGTGTCGACATGACGACTTTCGCGGCGACTAGCGATGGTGGCTAGCGGCCGACGGTGGTCTTAGGTGGTTGGGGGTATTTTGTTAACTTTTAAACTTTTTTGTGGCGGGGTGTTTTAGTTAAATTCTCAAATGTAGGGGGTTTGGGTAATTGTTATTTGATAGACATATGAGGGCAAATGTGTCTGAAATGATAAAAGATTAATGGCAAAATAAGGTCAAAATTAAGATTACCTCGATAATCTTATATTAACACCATTGGGAAGGTAATCCGATTATCCCCAATATTACCAACAGTAAACATTATTTACAATAAAAAGATTACGTAATATTTTATTATTACTTGACAACCAAATGAAAGAATCTTGAAAATTAAACAAAGATTACAAGATTAATCTTATATCACCCCGAACCAAACGCTACCTAAAAGAAGATGAATTACGTAAGATCTAAGGTATAGAGATAAGATTTTGAGATTCTCTTCATCACGTTTTTCTATATTTATATTAATATATTAACATTATTTATTAGATAATTTGAATATTATTTTATTTTTTTCTATTTATTTTAATTAAAATTCTATTTTAGTCAATTTATTAAAATTACTTTAATATCAATTTTTTTCCTTCAAGTTCCAGAAGTTTTACCTCTCCCCTCTAATTTTTTTTTTTTTCATTCAATTCAATTTATTTATTTGTCTTTAAACTATCTATTGCCTTGTTTATTACCAATTAATTTCGAAGTTTAAGTCAATTTTTTATTTTTCCAAAATTATATTTAAGCCCTGTTAATTTTTAGAATTCAAATTCATTTTATTACATCATGATGATGTCATCGGTTTGACCCGTTGATTAAACCAGTCGGACCAGTCAACTCGGGACTCGGGCCCTTGAGCGGGTTGGGTTTTAAAACATTGCAAATAATATTGTCATATAAACAAACAATGACAAAATAAATGTTGTCACAATAAAGTCAATCACAAATAAATTTCTGTCATTATTAAAATTATGAGCAAATAATTTATAGTCACTATTTACAATTTTGACAAAATCAATTTTGGCATAATATATTATTTTATCATCATAAAGTTTATCATTTAGTTTTTAAATGTAAATCAATTGTGAAAAAATAATACTTGTAGTGATAAAAATTGTCTTCTACTGTTACAAACAATTTATCACGATAAACTAGTTTAAAGTGAAAAAGTATTATTATCACAATAAATAATTAGGCTATGTGATCAAACGCTCTTTCGTCACCATACACTTAAGAGTATCAGCTTAATGTGACCAACATGGTGACCAATACAATTTCTCTCATTAACAAATGGTCACAATTTTGATATTTATAGTGACAAATTATTTTATTGCGAGAAGTCTAAATTCTTGGAATGATAGAGGAAGAGATTTTTAAGCAAAATAACAAAAAATGAGCATGATTTTACCTTGTGACCTCCAAATGAGTAGTCTTTCTTGATTAATCCAACCAAAGTAAGAAGAAAGTATGAGAGAAGAGGAGAGGAACTGAGGAAGAGAGAAAATGTGAAAAAAAAATATGGGTATTTTCGAATCCTGAAACCAATAAAATATTGAAATATTTTAGTGGAGTCAATAAAATATGGATAATTTTAGTGGGGTTAGTATAAATTTTAGTGGGGTCAAAATTGTTAATTACTATAAAATATATACCTATTTTTAATAATTTGACATTTTAAGTAGGGTCAAGTGACCCCACTAATTATACTTTGGCTACGCCCCTTATTGCTAGGGATGTATCATTCAATGAACAAGAGTTTAAATACAACACTTGTTTCCTTTTGTTCCTTGTACAGCTATCAGCAGTTTCTTAATACTCGTCACATCTTTATCCAATCTCAATCTGCATTCTCACGTGCCCTCTTTTTCTTTTCCTTACAATTCATCAACAACATCTCGCCTTAAAGTTTCCCACCCCTTGTAGAACGTTCTACTTCATCCCACATATTTACTAAAGCATTTTCACATCACTCTTGTAATGGTCTTAATAATTTTGAGCATTCCTCTTCAGGTGATTTTATTAGATTCCTCCTCCTGTAGGGCATCCTGTGGTCACCAGGGCCCAGGCTAGCATTTTTAAGCCAAAGGTTAAATAGCTAATTCCTTTACTGATCTTTTAGTTCAATTTCAAAAGCTTTATTAGGGCCAAATTGGAAAAGAGTAATGATAGAGGAATATCATGCTCTCATCCAAAATGGCTTATTATTCCAAATCAATTTGGAATGAAAGTTATAGGTTGAAAATAGGTATACAAAGTCAAGTATAACCCAAATGGAACAATTTCTAGGCACAAAGGCCATACTTATTTCCAAAGGATTCTTCTAAACAACTGAATCCTTTTTTTTTCTTTCTTTCTTTTTTTTTTTTTTTCGAAACTTATAGCCCAGTTGTGAAGCCACAATAGTAAGAATAGTTTTTAGCTTGGCATTTATGTGTAATTAGGAGATCAAAATGGTTGATGTTAATAATGTCTTTTAAATGGCAATTTGACTGAAGTTGAGTTCATGGATCAACCAAAAGGTTTCATAGATCCTAATAATCCTAACCATATGTGTAAGCTTGAGAAGGTTTTGTATGACTTGAAGTAAGCTCCTAAAGCTTAATTTTAAAAGCTTAGGGGTGCTTTGTTGCACTGGGGCATCAAGAATGCTAACTCAAACACTTCTTTATTTGCTCAAACAAGTAAATATGTTGTCATTCTACTTGTTTACTTACCACAAGAAACAACTCAAAGTTAATAGCACAAGTTATTACTAATCTTAACATGAAGTTTTCCTTCAATGAGCTAAAATCAGTTGGTTATTTTCAAGGCATTGAGGTCAATAAAACTAAAACTAGTTTGCATGTATCACAAGCTAAGTACATGCAAGATCCATTGAAGAAAACCAAGTTGGAAAATTGCAAACCTTGTCCAACACCAATTGTATCAAGTCATCAGTTAGTGAAGAATAAGGGTGAAATCTTCCAAGGTGCTACTCTTTACAGAAGTGTGATTGGACCATTTTGGACCCTTCTGTGTTTTGATGTGTCAAACCAAGCAAAATAGTTATATAAGGACTAACAAAACTCTAAGGCATGACATAAGTCATGACCAAGAATGAAAAGTAGGATTTAATCTCAGAATTATCCTCTGGAACACACTTCGGTAGTTTGATGATAACTTTGCCCACATCAGTCGAAATCATGGAGAAACGCCTGTTCCAAGAGAAAGAATGGTTGTTCGTCTATTCTCAAGCCATCCAAGTATGAATGACCTCGTTAAAGTCGTTCATGGTTTTGTTAAATTTTTGAAAGTTGGAGATTCATAGTGGAACAACTGTTTATCATGAAGGAATTCCCATTCATCAAGTCCCCAAGCCGTTTTAGGCATGAACAACACTAATCCACAAAGTTATTCATCATTATGAAAATTTGGATAGGTTGCAAAGATTGGGCTGCAAATTTCTCTAGAGAACTCCAAATTCAACTCTGTAAAATGTTAGAAAGCTGACTGAAAGATTTTTCCAATGATATATGTCTTGCATATGTCAAAAGATGAAATACCTATTCGCAATAGGGGAACGACTGCTCAAAACCCTAAATATATATAAAAAAAATGATTGTTGGTGTTAGGAACGACCATTCGCGATGGTGGAACTACCGTTCCTCTGGGTATTATAGCTTTTTAAAAAGTTGCAAAGGTGTATTAAATGAAGCAACAACTCTGTTTTAATTGAAGGGTAGTTTAAGATATAAATCGAGAGAGTTTTTGCAATAAGAAGAAAGGCAGAAGAACAAGAAAAATCTATTACAATACTTATAGTTTAACATTGATGTTCCCTCACTCTCTTTGTACTCAATCTTCTATCTTTAGAGAGAGAAACCTTGTAAAACATTGAGTGTATCAGCCTAGCTTAGAGGAAATCTTTCACAAACCTTTGTATCAACCTTTAAGAGTGAAATCCTGTCAAACTATTGTATTGGTGAAATCTGCGTCTGGCAGAACTTCAAGGAGGGTTGCCTTGAAGAAGTAGATGTAGAAGGCTTTTGATCAAAGCTCCGAACCACTATAAATCTCTTAGCATTTCTCTCCTCTGGACTCATTTATTATTCCTTGCATATTTATTGTTTGCTCACCATTATTACTTTTCATTGTTCATATTTATTACTTGCTCATATTTATTGCTCACATTTATTGCTGACCATTGTTTATATTTGTTGATCATTAACATTGTCATTCATTACTTGTTGAGTTCATTTATTGCACATTGGTTAGTTAAACTCATTGTTATTCATTATTGTTATTGATAGCTTTAATTCTACATTAATTTTCATAAACTCCTATTCACTTCCCTCTAGGAGTATTTGCCATATTTGGGTTTCACATAGCACTTCAGTATGCCACCATCACACAACTAGAGATCTCATTTGTAGTAAACAAGTTAGGGTTAAAATAAAACTCTTTTTTTTCCCTTTTTTTTATTTCACACTGTCACAAACTGACATTAATAAGCTAAGGAATTCCTTACTTTTAAACAAAACCCTTCAAATTTTGAAAACAAAATATTAAATATATTTAGAATAATACTCCATGCAATTTAACAAATATTCATCACAAATTCTTCTTTCTTATTATACCTTTTCAACATTCTATACAGTTAAACCTTTATAAATTAATATAGTAAAACCTCTCTATAGTGATACTGTATATAGGAATAACATCTATATAGTAAAAAAAAATTCTAGTCCCCACTTGGAATAGTTATAAATAAGAATAAACTCCACATTGTAATAAGTTATAATTTTTCTAATTCCCGTCTTAAGAAAGTTGTCTCTACATAGTAATAATTATTTTTATATTGCAAAAATATATATGTATGTTACATTAAAGGTTTAAGATGAAATAAAATATGTATCTAAAGTTGTTTGGGACAATAATTTATGCTTTAGGGTGTGTTTATTTTGGGGGCATAAAAGATAACACCGGTAATCTATCTTATTTTTCGGAAATTACTACCTTTGGGTGTCAAGTAATCAAATATTATGTTAAACTTTCAATGCCAATAGTGGTTGCTATAGGTAAAAACGGGGGTAATTCGATTACTGTCTAGGAGGATGTTATTTTTTCATTACCGGGGTAATCAACTGTTCATACCACTTTTACCCTTAATTAATAAACATTTTGGACACAAATACTCTCATATGTCTACTAAATAACAATTAGCTCAAATGTGTGAAATGACTTCTTTAACCTCATATATTATTTTTTTTAGACAGAAATACCCTCACTATTTATATGGATAATACCCAAAATACCCCTAACCCACCCAAGAAAACTATCAGCCGTCGGTCAACATTGTCAACTGCCGTTGGCAATCGTCGAAACAGTGTACACCCGATCAGATCTGGCCGACAGTGTGTTGATATAGCCGTTTTCGATTAGATTGAAGGCCAAAAATGGCCAAATGGCTGTGTAAATCCATGGCTGTAAATGGCCATAGATTTGGCCATTTTCGGCTAGATCCATGGCTGTTAACAGCCACAGATCTACCATTAATGGCTGGAATGGATTTGGCTTTTCGTCCAAATCCATGGCCATTGTAACACCTACATTGAGGTACGTAACTTAACTTATGCCCTTATGCCTTTAGTTGAATTTTGTTAAAGTTTATTTTGAGAAAAATGTGAAGAAAATCCCTTAAGCTTTCATTAGGGATAAAATGGTCTTTTCACTCAAAGTTAGTTGAAAAAGTGGGGAGTGAAAAGAAGTAGAATTTCATGGAGAATGCAATAAAAATGAGGGCATTAGTGTAAATGACTAAGGGACAAAGATGGAATTTTTAAGAAAGTGCAAGGGCAAAATGAGAAACTACACACACACACACACACACACACACACACACATATATATATAACAGTTCAAGAGGAGAAACCTTAGCCACTCTATACCTCCATTCATGCCATTCTCTACTCAAATTCTCTCAAATTTTTTCACTAGATTTCCAAGGAAATTCATAGATTTTGGGTATTTTTGAGTGGATTTTCAATCCTAAGCATTCAAAGGTAAGATTCTAGCACCAAGATGTGAGATCAAATTTTAAAGTTTTGAATTCTTATGGTTTTATATGCTTAGGGTTTAAGAGGAAAGAGAATTCTATCAAAGAGAGATTATAGTGTTGTAGTTGCTCAAATTCAAGGTAAGTAAATCCTACCCTAAGTATGATTTAAGTTAAGATGTGTAGAGAATTTTCTTTATGCATATACATGTGTTATAAGTAGAATCTTTGATGGATTTGGTGTTGAATGATGATTAGAACCTATCCATGAGAGTTTGTGTTGGTGTAGTTGATGCTTGATGCATGTTTGGATGAAATTTGGAAGAATTGAAGTGGAAATTTTGGAGTGTGCATTTTGGGCAGATTTGGTGTTAAATATGGAGGGATTTATTCCCAATTTTTGGTGGCTTAGAAAAGAGATAGAAGCGTAGCCAAATTAGAGTTTGAATATGCATGCAATTTGTTTGATGAAAATCCTAAGAGAAAACATGTTACCATGGCTGCCCTGTCACGTCTGTGACCTTCTGAGCGCTTTTTGGGTATCTTACAGATTGAACTGGGTTGAGACTTCAACATAAACGTTGTAGCCCTCTCTCTAAGCTTTAAAACAAGACCAAGACCATAGCAATCTGATATGTATAACTCAAGTTATGCCTTCTTGAATATGACATGTGCAGAATGACTACCTCAAAAATGCTTCAAATTTATTAGTTTATTTTTTCAAGTATGGGAATGTTGTTGGACATATTTAAATTATGAGAAGTGCTTTTGATTGTATGATGATGGGTTGAAGTTTGATTGAAGTTGAAAGAAGTTTGAGTAAACTTTTGGGAGTGTTTTTCCTTGACAGGTTTTGTGATGATACAAGGGAGCTTTACTCCCATTTTGGATGGTTGAAGAAAGAAGAAGAGTTATAGCTAAAGTAGAATTTATGTTTGCACATTTATTGTTTGATGAAATGCCCAAGAGAAGCATGAGTATGAGTAGAGAACCTTAATTTCATGCAACGTTGCATATTTGCATTTCATGAGTGCATCTAAGAAAGAATTATAAGCATGAGCCATCCACATACATTTATTTGCATGTGTGCAATAACTTAAGATAGAATAAGGAATTTTAAAGAATAAAGCACTCTAAGAGTAAAGAGAAAGAAAGAAAAAGCACTAGAGAATAAAAGAAAGAAAAGTGTTAAAGAAGAGAAAAGAATAGGTTGTTGCGATGGGGAACCCGTGGAGTGAGAGAAGAATAGTCCCACATACACACCGCCTTGAGGCGGTCCTCGAATCGAAAGAAGTAAGTGTACGTTTGTTAGAAGTGTATGTGGATGAGAACTGTACCAACAGAATTTACCTACATGCACGCCGCCTTTAGTGAGCGGCCTCAGAATCAGAAAGAATAGTTGTACAGTCCGATAGAAGTGCATGTAGATGAGGACTGTACCAACTCACATGGCCAGGGTTCCAAATCCATGCCTTAACCGAGTCTGATCGGCATAGAAAGAAAGAAAGAATAGAACACAAAAAGAAAGAACAGAACAGAAAGAAAGAAAGAATAGAACACAGAAAGAAAGAACATAACGGAAAAAAAAAAAAAGAATAGAACACAGAAAGAAAGAACATAATACAAAGAAAGAAGAGAAACAGAAAACAGAAAAGAAATTGCATTATTTATGCATTTATGCACATGCATCATGGCATTCATATTCTTTAGAATTAGTTTCTCCAATTGTGCTTACATGTTAGTAATTGAGAAAAAGAATAGAGAAAGAACAGTGAGATAGAATAGAAAAAGAATAGAGAAAGAACAGAGAGAAAGAATAGAAAAGAAATGAGAAGAAAAGAGAAGTGAGATGTAAGGAAAGAATTTAGAATATGAGCAACGGAGATAGAAGAGTAGCATAACGGGTTTACTTACTGAGCAATTAGTGCTCACGCCGTTGTTTTCAATGTTTTTTGCAGGTAGTAGATGAGATGCGGTTGCTTGGAATGTCAAGATGCGGAAGGGTCGGGCAACACTATTGAGCTTCTTGAGAAATTTATTTACACTATGTATAGTTTTGTATATATAAAGAAAATTTGGGCCCATTATTTTATACTCATCTACATGTATATTTTCGTAATATATATATTTAGTTAATTTTACTGTTTATTTATGAGTATACTAGCTAGAAAGAAAGCAGTATAGCCATCTAGTCGGAAATGGCCAGATCAATGCATGGCCGACCATATCCGGTTGCTTGTGTACCATTCCGATAGTGGCCGACGGTGGTGGCTGGCAGCTGACAGTCATCTTGGGTGGCTAGGTGTATTTTGTTAAATTTTAAACTTTCGTTGTTGGCGTGTTTTAAATAATAATAATAATAATAATAAGGAAGGGCAATTCAGTAAAAACCCCCTGATAATATTTTATTCCTCCCAACCAAACATATTAATTATTTATACTCACCAATCTAACAGAACATATTAGTATAAATTCCCCCATTAATCTTCAAGGTAATCTATTATAGTGGTAATCCTATCTTTTCAGTGATAAGGAATTCCTTGAAACAAATACACCCTAGAGTTGTTTACGTAACAACTTGCTAACATATACACTTTCTTGATGAACCCAAAATATTTCTAGCTTCTCAACATGTTTAGAACTTCTTGGTACGAAACTTTTTGTATTTTCGTACTATCGTCCTTAAGATTATTTAATCTATCTTCTTATCTAATTGCAACAATGCCTACTGAAACAATGAATTGAAATCCTAATACATATTGCTAAAACATGAATTATAAAATAAAGAAATCAAAATAATAATTTTTGTAGCTACACCTCTATTAATTTATAACCTCCTTATAGTAGTAAATTAGTTTGATCCCACCATTATGACTATGAGAGATTTTACTATACTTGATAAATTAATAACTTCGATTAAATAATATTTTTGGTCGGTCCCGATTTGGGATCAATGTGGTAAATTAATAATCTGCTAAATTTATAAGATAATACATTCAAAAAAAAAAAAAAAAAGAACCACACACACACACACACACATTGGTACGACTTGATATATAAATTAATAACTCAATTATGAGGCCTTTATATAATATGACTCCAATGTTACTTGTTTCCTCTTGAAATTGATGTTTTCTTGGACTTAATCTCTAACTTTTCTTAATGCATTAAGAAGCTCCGGTGTAGTGTTCTCGTATTGCAAGAGAAACTTATGCAATGTGGTTGTTGCTTTGAGTGCATCTTTGCACGAGATAGGCTCCAATATGGAACTATCGTCGTCAACTTCATCTTCCTTGTCATTTCCCATGATGATTGGATAGTCATTGTCAGAGTATCGAGATTGTGGGAATGTAGGAATTTCAAAATGGGTGACGAACTTATGAGCCTTGACATGATTTTGATTGAAGAGCGGCTATAAAATATAGTCTGAAAATAATGTTAAGACTTTTATTTCCGATTTATATAGGTTTGCTTAAATTTGTGATTTTCATTGGTTTTTTAGAATCAAGTTATTCATGCTTCGATACCAAAGAATAGGATTAATCAGCTTCATAAAGGGTCGATATATTTGATCAGACATATAAAAGTCATATCATCTACTCCCTATTACAGACACGTTGACGGTATATACCGTATACAATTTCTCATGATCATGACTGTACAAGAAATAAAAGAACCGAGAGTTGTTGTTCCAAGATATAAATTTGAATTTGCTGGTCTTCATGATTTCATAATAAAACAAATGATACAAGGTTATTATCAGGTATAGATAATTTGAATGTTTGTGTTTTAAATGCGTGAGAAATATATTTGTACATCAAATGTGATAAATTACATGCAGATGTCATTGGAATTTTGAATGCAATAGGAGAAATCGAAGAGATCAAGTCGACAAAGACTAAAAAAAGAGACATCAGATTGCAGATGGCAGAGTAAATTCCTTTGTTAATGTTTTTACCTTCTTCTTCCACTTTAAATAATTTACACTAATATTGATTTCAGAGAGGCAGTTGACATTACGTTATGGGGGAAATTTTCCGAAGAAATAGGTGAAGATTTGCAATCAACAAGTACTAACCCAATTGTCATAATAGTTACTTCAGTTAGAATAGATGCCCTAGAGCCAATCAATTATTGTAGAATTGACTCTTTGTAATAATGTTCATTAATCAATAAAAAAACATTTTATTCTATATCACGTAAATCATTATTATTGCAATATGTATTGATATATGTCCTTAGAATGGTAGAACCGTGACGAGGGTATCAAGTGTTTCAAATCTTGATAGTGAGAACCCTATGGGCACATATGGTGGCCATTCTAGAAATGTCTGCAGCCCTAGTATTATTCTGAAGTAAGGGCACAGATAATACGGTAAGGCTATCATAGTGTTGAACGACCTGTCGAAAGGCAGTGACTGATCTCACTTGTCAAGGTTGTTTGGTGACAACTTGGGGGTAACACATGGGTGCTTGCTGTAAGCGATGACACCGCAGCAAGTTCATTGGATGACTAACCCAGAGGATTCCATATGGATGGTAACCCCAGTGTCTATGGAACAAATCCTCTAACAAATGGTGGTGCATGTGATCCTTAGACTTGAGATCACCGGAGCGCGTTGTGCACCGATTGGTGCAATTTGACACTAGCCTAACGCAGCTTCTTTTTAAGAAAGTCTCAATACGGTGGTGATTGGCTGCATCGAGGAGTGTATCAAGACTATGATGGATTGACAGATGATTCATCACTCCCGGGCACGGGAGAAGTTATCTCATGGCACAATTCAGTAAATGGCAATGACACTAAAACTGTGGCCACAGTGGGATTGAGTTGTTGCTCTATCCAGATTATAATACAAGTCATTGGTTTAGAAACTGAATACATAATATCGAGAGTAACCGAAGGTTGACACTATTTCTATGCCTTCGTCTCGTCGAGATAACGTATGATGAAAGGATTGAATTGTATGGTAACCATATCGTTGACAGGTAGCTACTTTGCTTTGAATCCGAATCTATCGGGTGGCCATGATGCCTTGCTAGGGGCCAATCTTGGTTTGTGTATTAGTGAGACGATTAATTGGTGTTAATCGCGATACTATACACTGTCGGTATGATGAGGAACCTATGGGTCACACACATAGAAGATAATTTAAGACTCAGGAAGAAAGAAGGGTGTTTTCGTCTTTTAAGGTGAAAGGGTATTTTGGTAATTTCACAGTGTAATTAAATTTGCTGAGGTCGTAGCCTTTATTTATTTTGTTAGAAAAATTAAATAAGTAAAATTACGTTTAAATATGTGTTCGCACATATTTAAATATATATTATCATTATTGTTAAATGTTAATATATATATTAAATATATATTAATTTATTTTAATTGAGATAATGATGGAAAATAAAAAATATCAAATTGGGAGTGTTTGGCAACATGGGGTGTTTGGGTTGGAGCCCAAGCCTATTCCATATGGGAATAGGGCAACTTGATTATTTTACTATAAAAAGAAAAGTGTGTGATTATTCAAATAATTGATTCTCTGTTCATTATCTTTGAAAAAAAAGACGGCAGCCCCTTTGAGAAACACTCCCACGGCAGAAACACTTTTGCTTAGAAATCAATTCAATTTGATTTCCTTTCTTCTCAATCTTAAAGCTAAAGAGGATCTAGCAAATCCCTCTTTGGTTCTTTTGTGATTATCTTCGTGTGGACTACGTGGGTTCAATCTTACACTTAGATCGGTAGCAAAACATTCGTTGACAAATTTTGAGGAGCTTCCAATGTGCATATGTTTTTCTAAACTCAGATTTATTTTCTGCAGATTTTCCTTTAATATAAATTGTAAAATTATACCCTTGATCTTGGCTCATGTAAACGATTCTTATATTATATTTGTTTTGTTTCCGCTGCGCATATGGGACCGTTTACTAACAACTTCAACAAATGTTAAAGATTTTCAAGGTAATAAAAGTATATTACATGAAGTTAATATATTTTCGATTACTAAATTATGTTCTTTTCCATACAGAAAGATTATATCTCAATACAACTTTGGCATCTAGAATTTATATAAATTTAGATATTGGGGAGGTGCATTCTCTACAGAAAAAGTATGTGTTTGAGAAATAGTTTTTCAAAGTAATTTCACAGATAGAATCGTATATAAAATTTTATCTACTCTTTGTTATTTCAGAATGAGAATTCTGCCAATAATTCAATTATAGAAAAAGATTCTGAATCAAGTTCCGATTGAGAAGGAAATGTTTGAGAATAGAACATCACTTAAACATGTTACCAATCTTGTGTGGCATGATGTTGATGAGGTACAATATTCACTAAAACGTTACTGATTATTGTAACATAGTTTGTGAATAGAAATTACAATTGTATAGGTGATGGAGTATACAATTAAGGCCAAGATAATTGAAGTTGATGATAGATATGGTTGGTGTTACAATTCCTGCACCTATTGCAAGAAGAAAATCCCTAATATTAATACATATTTATATTGTGAGAAATGCAACAAAGAATCGAAATCTCCTCAGATGAGGTATATTATTGTTTATTTTTTACTGTTTATAATTATGTATTGTCAATGCAATAAGAAGTATATTCAATTTCAGACATTTATTTGTAACAATGTTTTTTTAATGTTATAACAGATACAAGTGGAAATGAGAGTGTCAGATGGAACTGCCGAAGCAACTTTTATATTGTTTGTTACTGTAATCCAGAGCTTGGTTAGGTTATCATGTTTTCAACTATTGAACAAACAAGGTAATGATCAGAAGAATATCCCAAAAGTTTTGAGTGACCTGTTTGGATAGATGTTCGTTTTCAAAATCAAGTTGAGAATTATGGATCCGAAGGAAGGATATGAATCTTATACTGTCACAAAACTTTTTCCAATTGATGAGAATCTTGAGGATGAATATAACTTACGAGAATTACAAAAGGTCAGTATAATCTTTATTCTTAGATAGTTAATTTTCATAATATTGAAGTGGTATCAATGTTTTGTAAAAAACAACAGGCAAGTAATGGAGAACATGGATCACAATTGTCGATGTCAGACGTGAGTGAATACGAAATACTGACACCAAAAATCAAAGATGTGTTTGGAAAAATGGTGGCAAGAGTTGAACCTAATGATGCTAAAAACATGATAGACAATTCTTGTACATACATGTTAGACAGATTGAAAGAGAAGGAACGAGGAAATGAGCAGAAAAAAAGTGACGATGAGAATTTTAAAAGCAGCAGTAGGAGTTACAAAAGCAATCCAAGAAAAAAGTTGAGGTCTTGATAAAGTGATCATGTCACATTTGATAGATTAAGTATATAATGTAATTAGGACTTCTTTTGTGAAAATGCTTTATCTTTATTGATGAATGCCAACACAAATAAATATAATATTAAACCACAATTAGTACAAAGAAGTGAACAAACTATTTCATGTATATATATATATATATATAATAACAAAATTGAACCTTTGAGTCTATGAACAATCAAGTTGAATGGTTGGCATGTGAAATATGATGAAATTATACAACGTGTAACATTAATAGTTCGATATACTTTTAAATCTGAAAATCTTTGTTTTAAAAAAAATAATAATAATAAAGCTATGAAATTTCGAATAAATTATAGTTTTTAGACTATTAGATTTTTTATTACTCTTTTAAATGAATAATATAAGTATAACATATGTTTATGTTTGGTCTGGTAATAAGACTATTCTCCATTTAATTTTAGTAAATTTTTCATTAATTTTATAACAGGAAAAATGTAGATGTGAGTATGTTTGACGGGATCACCGAAATAACTTTTATGTTGTTTGATATAGTAATCCTAAAATTAATTTGATTATCATGTTCTCAATTATTAAATGAACAGAGTTTTTGAATGGATTGTGTGAACAAATGTTTGTTTTGAGAAGTGGACTAGAGGTTACTGATTTTAAAGAAATATATGAATCCTATATTGTGAGAAAAGTTTTAGTTGACATTGTCAAACTTGAAAATTATTATAAGTTATAGAAATTACGGAAGGTCGGTATAAATTTTAAGTTTAAATAGTTGATCTCAATATTATTCATATAATATTAAATATCATGCACAATTTGCTACGAAATACTGACATCGAATGTCAAAAACATGTTTATAAATATAGTATTAATTGTACAAGTGGATGATGCTAAAAATATAATTAAACCATTTTTATACAAATATATTAGGGGCATCAAAAAAGAGGAAAAGAACTATAAAAGCGATCCAACAAAAACAACGTAACATTGCAATATTCATGTAAAAAAGCTAACCAAACGTTTTTTGAGTTCATAAAAACTATAAAAAACAATCCAAAAGAAACAAAATAGAAATTTTCATAAAGTGTTCTCTTCATATTGAATAGATTAGATACATAAACGAATTGGGTCTTAATTTTTGGATATTTTTTCTGTTGCTCAATGGGGGTCTACCCCTGCGACGAGGTTGATGCTCATGCGCTGGTTGAGAGGATACATTGACTGTATCTTGAACTTCTATTGAATTTGCTAGCAAGAACATGTTCTTCCGTTTGTTCATCAATTCCAGACATAATCCAGTGTACTTCTCTGTCTGCAAGCAAACAAAATAAACACAATTTTTCTGATCTTCTCAAGTATTCAAATTCATTTCACCAATTTCATATATAAAATATAGTTTGTGGAAAAGACATATTATTTTGCCATAAAAATATTGTGAGTTTATAAAAGTCTGTAGAAGTCATAATGCTTCAAGTTTTCCATATGCATTTTGTAACTTCAAAGCCAACTGATGACTTTCTTCTGTTAAGGTTTCAACCTGAGTTGGAGTGAAAAGAAAATCATTAAAATCATTAACAGTATTTAAATAGATATAGGATTTGAAATCATCTAGAGAAGCGAATCATATTCTACCAGAGTCTTTATACCTTCTTCTGGGATTCAAAGTACAAGTCTCTATATCTGGATTGCTGATTTTTGATTACATGTATTAAATGGTCAATATTTCCTTTCAAATTTTCAATCGTATTACTTGGTTCAGCCTATTTCATCTGCTGAGATGATTACAATTCGACTTTTTGGTCGTTGTCAGTGAAAACCACCGATTCTATCACACACTGAACATAGTCATTGTGAATATACACAACTATTCCTTGGAGTCTTGTAGAGGGTCTACGAGGACCCCTACCAACTTTCTTTCGTTTAGTTCTCGCAAATAAATTCTTTGCATTTTCTTTCCTCTCAGTTTGTGATTCTTCCATCTTTGCTGATTGTTACGTCTTTTCCATTCTACCAAGATTACATAACAAAGCAGACCAAATATAAAACTGAAATATATTAACAAGAGAAACAAATGGAAAAAAAAAAAAAAAATTTGTTATCTCAAACATGTAAATTTTTAAATAAGAAAATTCTCTATAAAAGTAGTTGTAACAATTTTTTTATGTTTCTTCCCTTTTTGTGACCCTTCAACTATTAATTTCTTATGAATAGTAAACCTAGGTTTTCGTTTTTAATAATACTTCATCCAAA
This sequence comes from Pistacia integerrima, assembly GCA_026225825.1. Taxonomy (NCBI): domain Eukaryota; kingdom Viridiplantae; phylum Streptophyta; class Magnoliopsida; order Sapindales; family Anacardiaceae; genus Pistacia; species Pistacia integerrima. The sequence goes on along the minus strand of CM047750.1, from coordinate 20,159,105 downwards.
TTTTTTTTGCAAGTGTTATAATTGCATAGAAATGACTTCAATCCGTAGGAATGCCTATCAAATACAACTGTATACTATAATATTAAACAAATTTTAACGATAGAATACACAAATAACCAGATGAAACTACTACCAAAAATAAAGAACAGAATTGAAAAAAAGGATGAGATATACAATAACTGAATCGACAATGTAGAAGATGTCAACACAAAAGCTTCAAACACTTTGGAAGAAAATTTGCACCGACATGAGAGAAAGCCGAAACGTTTACATTGACAGCGTGTTGGATAGAGAATGGGCATGAACACAGCTTAAAGAAATAGAATATGTGTTAAATAAAAAAACCCAAATAAATGAACATGTTAATGAAACATAAATGATTGTTAATCCATCGATTGTAGAAAACTGGTTGGACCAATGTTTTTGAAATAGCAGGTGTACTTTTTAATAAAATAATATTTAATTTTTTAGGAATACTTGGAACAACATTATTGCTAAATATTGCAAAAATTTGGTGAAATATATTTAATTCAAATAATATTTAACTTTTTAGATACTTTGGCAGTGACTATCCAAGTTAGAGTAGATGCCCTAGAGCCAATCAATTATTGTAGAATTGACTCTTTGTAATAATGTTCATTAATCAATAATAAAAGGCATTTTTATTCTATATCGCGTAAATCATTATTATTGCAATATGTATTGATATATGTCCTTAGAATGGTAGAACCGTGACGAGGGTATCAAGTGTTTCAAATCTTGATAGTGAGAACCCTATGGGCACATATGGTGGCCATTCTAGAAACGTCCGTAGCCCCAGTATTATTATGAAGTAAGGGCATAGATAATACGGTAAGGCTATCATAGTGTTGAACGACCCTGTCGAAAGGCGTGGATCGATCTCACTTGTCAAGGTTGTTTGGTGACAACCTGGTGTAACACATGGGTGTTAGCTGTAGGCGATTATACCGCAGCAAGTTCACTGGACTGACCCACCAAAGGATTCCATATGGATGGTAACCCCAGTGTCTATGGAAAAAATCCTCTAACGAATGGTGGTGCATGTGATCCTTAGACTTGAGATCACTGGAGCACCTTGTGCACCGATTGGTACAGTTTGACACTAGCCTAACGCAGTTCTATTTAAAGCTGTCAGTACGGTGGTGATTGACTATATCAAGGAGTGTATCAAGACTATGGTGGATTGACAGAGGATTCATCACTCCCGGGTAAGGGAGAAGTTATCTCACGACGCAATTCAGTATATGGCGATGACACTAAAACTGTGGCCACAGTGGGATTGAGTTGTTGCTTTATCCGGATTATAATAAAGGTCATTGATCCAAAAACTGAATACATAATATCGAGAGTAATCGGAGGTTGGCACTATTTCTATGCCTTCGTCTCGTCGAGATAACGAATGATGAAAGGATCAAATTATACGGTAACCATATCGTTGATAGGTAGCTACTTTGCTGAATCCGAATCTATCGGGTGGCCATGATGCCTTGCTAGGGGCCAATCTTGGATACGTGTATAAGTGAGACGATTAATTGGTGTTAATCGCGATACTATACACTACCGGTATGATGAGGAGCCTATGGGTCACACACATAGAAGATAATTTAAGACTCAGGAAGAAAGAAGGGCGTTTTCGTCTTTTTGGGCGAAAGGGTATTTTGGTAATTTCACGGTGAAATTAAATTTCTTTGAGGTCGTAGCCTTTATTTACTTTGTTAGAAAAAATTAAATAAGTGAAATTCCGTTCAAATATATGTTCGCATATATTTAAATAAATTATCATTATTGTTAAATGTTAATATATATATTAAATATATATTAATTGAAATAATGATGAAATAATTAAAATATCTAAATGGGAGTGTTTGGCAAATTTGGGGGTGTTTGGGTTGGAGCCCAAGCCCATTCCATATGGGAATAGGGCAACCTAAAATGAGACTATAAAAGAAAAAGGGTTTTAGTTGAATGAGTGTGTGTGTTATTTGATTTTTTTCATTCTTCAATTAAAAAGGAAAACCCTTAAACCCCAAATACTCTCCCACGCCACTTTACTGTTTGATTGAAAATCAAACACTTTCCTTTTGTTCTTCTTGATTTCTTAAGGCCAAGGAGGATCTAGCAAATCCCTCCTTGGTTCTTGTTGATTGTCTTCGTGTGGACCTCTACGGTTCGATCCTACACTTGGATCAGTAGCAAACATGTTCAGAGACAATATTGGTGGAGCCTCCAAACGTGGGTATGGTTTCTTAAACCTTGAACTGATTTTTGCGATTTGATTATTTTATATAAACTGTGATTTTTGTACCGGATCTTGGTTCTAAGGAACGATCCATAGAGTTTATGTTTTTGTTTTCCGCTGCATAACTAGGTTGTTTCCTAACAGTGGTATAAGAGCCTCGGGTATCAAATTTTACAGTTCATTGTATGATTTATAACATGTATTTGGTTGATAACATGTTGTTTTTGAAAAATCTGCAAAATCTAAAAAATCTGCAAAATCTTAAAAATCAGTTTATGGATGAATGATTAAAATGATAAACTGGTTTAATAATGTGTTGATGAATGATATATTGGTTGGTTAATATCCTGGTTGAACGTATGTGCGTTTGATTTGATTTGGATTCGTGTTTATACACAAAAAGCGCAAAAAGCATGCTATGCAATTGGGGATTTCCAGGTCTCGCCGCGGCGAGGAGCCTCTGGACAGTTTCGTCGCGGCGAAGGCTGTGGCAGCTAGACCTAATGTTAATCCTCTCCGCGGCGAAGATAAAACCTTCGCCGCGAAGTATGCAGCGGGGAAGTGCATGCTGTAAATCCTCGCCGCGGCGAAGATAAAACCTTTGCCGCGGTGAAGGCTGTAGCTTTCCCAATTCTGTATTTTTGCAAAGGGACTAATCTACAGTTTTTAATAACCTATAAAGCCAATGTGCATTCTGCACATTTAAGAGGTAATTAATTAATTAACCCACCCAATTCAAAATTGATTGTTTTTGAAATGTATGCTTTGTACTTGTTTGTATATTGCATGGTGCCCGGTATATGAGCCTTAGACCTGAGGGTGAATGTTTTAAATTATTTTGGGTATGTATGGCTGTAATATTTTAAATAGGGCCTGCGTGTCCTGTCTTCTCTCCTCTTCTTGATTTACATTCTTTTCTCATCTCATTCCCCTCGAATGTAAATCGAGGTTTCTAAATTTGTTGATGTAAAATTAGTTTAATATTTATTTTATTGTAAATTTAGAATGACGTTTTTGTAATGTACTTGTAGTCGGAGCAAAAGACGAAGCAACCATACTTGAAGACTCAAGATATTTATTACAAGACCCCTAGGTGACCCACCGATCCCTCTAGGCTCGAGGAAATCGGTTTTAGTTAGGCCATGTACCGGCACATTTAATATTTTGCTTAGAATGCATGCTAAGGTTGAATGTTGAATAACATGCCAAACAATGTCATTCTAACAAAGATAATAATCTGATGAGACATTAAATAACAAACCCCTCAACTAAGAATATTAAGTAACGAATGCCTTCCATCACCATGGTTTTAATCAAACCAAGCTTCGTGAAACCTTGTTCGCCAAAGCAAAGGGTACACTTCTACCGGTGGGAGGTTAAAATTCATTGGAGTTTTCCTTAATGGTGATGGGTGGAGCTTAAAATGACGGTTTTGCTTGTTCGCCAAAGCGAAGGTTGATAAACACGTCATAGGCGAAGTAGAGCAGTACACATATTATGTGTACGTGGTGACATGTAGTGTCCACTCTACTGATCCTGAGAATCACACTTGAGGACAATGGTTGGAGCCATTGGATTGTGTGATTGGCTTGTTGGCTTTTTCACATTTGAGGTTGATAGTGAGAGCTATCAATTGGTGTGGATTAAGTTTGTTGGCCTACCTAATCAACTCATTTTGGCTTGTTCGCCAAAGCGAAGGTTTGAAATGGGCAGGATGGGATCTCGGTCCACTAGGAAAGCCAACGGGCTTTCCCGAGTTAATAGTGAGGGCTATTGGCTTGAGTAAAATAGTGGGAGCATCGTTTAATAAAAGACCATATTAAATAATAATGAACTTTATAATAACTTTATCTTTTCTGCAATTGTAGATTCACCGAAAATGAGCATTATGAACCTGCGACCGATAATTGAAAAAGAAAACAGGTTGGATGGATCCAATTTCTCAGCCTGGTATGGTAATCTTCGGATTATACTTAAGTCAGAAAAGAAATTGTATATCCTTGAAAAGCCATACATGGCTAAGCCTGATCGATGCCACTTAGGGGAAGTTAAGGATACTTATCAAAAGTTCCTTGATGATGCTGATAGCGTACAATGCTTGATGTTAGCATCGATGACACCTATCTTGCAAAAGCAGCATGAGAATATGGATGCTTCTTCCATAATTCTACACCTCAAGGAGCTTTATGAAACAAATGCTCGACATGAGAGGTACAAGGTGTCGAAAGCTCTGTTTGGGAGTCGTCTAACTAAGGGTGCCCAAGTTGGTCCTCATGTGCTCAAGATGATCGAGCACATAGAGAGGCTTGAGACTTTGGGATGTGGCTTGGATGCGAATTACAAATGGATTTAATTCTGCAATCCTTGCGACTCTTATGCTCCGTTCATAATGAATTTCAATATGAACACGATGGAGAAAACCTGCAGAACTTGAACATGCCGAGGATGCAGTAGGACTTGAAAAAGTCCAAGCTTTGTTTCTTGGTTCTTTGCCAGGTAAAGCAAAGAAAGGGTAGCGGCAAGGGTAAGGCTAAGGCCAAACCCAAGCCCAAGCCCAAAAGACAGGTTGCTCTTGGTCTTGAGAGTGGCATAGGAAAGGGCAAGGTAGTCTGCTTCTTTTGTGGCAAGCATGGCCACTAGAGGAAACACTGCAAGGCTTTCCTCGCAAGCAAGAAGAAGTCAGAGGCTACAACTTCAGGTACTTTCATGATTGAGATTAACTTCTCTCCCTCAACATCTTGGGTCATGGACACAGGATGTGGTACTCACATTTGTACTGATGTGTAGGGACTAAGGCAGAGTAGAGTGCTCGCCAAGGGAGAGGTGGACCTACGAGTTGGAAATGGAGCACATGTGGTTGCATTAGCTGTAGGGACTTATTGTTTATCTTTGCCTACGGGTTTATTGTTGGAACTACATAACTGTTATCACGTACCTTCTATTTCTAGAAATATTATTTCAGTATCCGTTTTGGATAATATGGGGTATCATTTTGAGATATCTAATGGATTGTTGTCCTTTAGTTTGAATGGTATTCTATTTGGAATTGCAAGGTTATATAATGGATTATATGTTCTTGATTTAAACAATAAAGATATTCTCAATATTGAAACCAAGAAAGCTAAACATAGCGATCAAAACCAAACATATCTCTGGCATTGTAGATTGTGTCATGTTAATAAGACTCGCATTGCAAAACTTCAAAGGGATGGAGTTTTGGCCCCTTTTGACTTCCAGTCATTTGAGGTATGCGAGTCATGCCTTTTAGGCAAGATGACCAAGTCTCCTTTCACAGGGACAAAGTGAAAGGGCTCTCGGCTAGTTAGGCATCATCCATAGTGATGTATGTGGTCCACTAACGATTGAAGCGAGGTGGATATTCATACTTCATCACATTTACTGATGATTTCAGTAGATATGGTTATGTCTACCATATGAGACATAAATCTGAAGCCTTTGATAAATTCAAGGAATTTAGGAATGAAGTACAAAATATGTTGGGCAAAAGTATTAAAGCTCTTCGGTCGGATCGAGGAGGTGAATACTTAAGCTCAAGGTTTTCAGAGTACCTGAAGGAATGTGGGATAGTATCACAACTCACCCCTCCTTATACAACCCAACACAATGGAGTGTCAGAATGGAGGAATAGGACCTTACTTGACATGGTTAGGTCCATGATGAGTTTTAGTGATTTACTTGCATCGTTCTGGGGTTATGCCCTAGAGACTGCGACTCATGTTTTGAACCGTGTGCCGTCAAAGTCTGTAGATAAGACTCCATATGAGCTATGGAGTGGGCGAAAGCCCAACTTGTCTTATCTAAGGATTTGGGGTTGCGAAGCTTATGTTAAGAAATTGACTTCGAACAAGCTGGGCCCAAAATCCTGTAAATGTATATTTGTGGGGTATCCAAAGGAGACCAAAGGATACTATTTCTACCACCCAGAAGAGCACAAAATTTTTGTTGCTCGATCTGGTGTCTTCCTAGAAAAGGAATATTTTCTAAGAAGTACTAGTGGGAGGAAAGTAGAACTCGATGAAGTTCTAGAACCATAAGATATACTAGACGAAGGGCAGGATGATGTGCCATAAGAAGTGGTTGAGCATCATGAGGAGGTTACTCCACAACTTGTGGATCAAAGTGAATCACCTGGGTAGCACAGGGAGGTCGCAGAGATCTGAGGAGAGACGCCATGAGCTCGAGAGATACGGTTATCTCGTGACTCAACATGGTGACGTACTAGTCTACAAAGACGATGAACCCAGAACCTACGAAGACGCTATATCGGATCCAGATTCCATTAAATGGCTTGAAGCCATGAAATCTGAGATAGACCCCATGTACCAGAACCAAGTGTGGTCTCTGGTGGAACCACCTGAAGGGTAAACCCATAGGGTGTAAATGGGTCTTCAAGAAGAAGCGACATGGATGGCAATGTGCATACTTATAAAGCACGACTGGTTGCCAAAGGTTTCAAACAAATTCATGGCATTGACTATGAAGAAACCTTTTCACCGGTTGCCATGATTAAATCCATCCGGATTATGCTTGCAATTGCTGCATATCATGACTATGAGATTTGGCAAATGGATGTCAAAAGCGCTTTCTGACGGAAACCTTGAGGAGGATGTGTATATGACACAACCTGATGGTTTCGTTCTTGATAGTCAAGCTAATAAGGTATGCAAGTTGCGAGATCCATTTATGGACTCAAGCAAGCTTCAAGGAGCTGGAACATTCGTTTTCATGAAGCCGTAAAAGAATTCGGTTTCATTAAGAACGAAGATGAGCCCTGTGTTTACAAGAAAGTGAGTGGGAGCGTAGTAGCATTCCTAGTGTTCTATGTCGATGACATACTTCTGATAGGGAATGATATACCGAACTTGCAGTCAGTAAAGACTTGGTTATCCAAGTGCTTCTCCATGAAGGACTTAGGGAAGCGACCTACATCCTTGGTATAAAGATCTATCGTGATAGATCGCATAGGTTGCTTGGCCTAAGTCAGAGTGCATATATTGACAAAGTACTGAAACGATTCAGTATGGAAGAATCCAAGAAAGGATTTCTTCTGATGTCACATGGTGTTTATCTCTCTAAGGAATTATGTCCTAAAACACAGGATCAGAGAGATAGGATGAAGAGGATCTCATATGCATCAGCAATTGGATCTATCATGTATGCCATGCTATGTACTCGGATTGATGTCTCATGTGCCTTGAGCACTTGTAGTAGATATCAATCGGATCCAGGTGAGCGTCACTGGATGGTTGTCAAGAATATTCTTAAGTACCTGAAGAGGACTAAGGACATGTTCTTGGTTTATGGAGGGGAAGATGAGCTCACTGTAAGAGGATACAGTGATGCTAGTTTCCAAACGGACAAAGATGATTATCGATCGCAATCAGGGTTTGTATTTTGTCTCAATGGCGGTGCAGTGAGCTGGAAGAGCTCCAAGCAAAGCATTGTAGCAGACTCTACAATGGAGGTGAGTATATTGCATTGTCGATGCGGCCAAGGAGGCGATCTGGATTAAGTTCGTCAGAACTTGGTATGGTTCCCACGATTGTTGATCCTATAGACGTCTATTGTGACAACAATGGAGCAATTGCTCAAGCCAGGGAACCACGGTCTCATCAGAAGTCTAGACACATACTCAGACGATTCCATCTCATCAGAGAGATAGTTGAGAGGAAAGACGTGCGATTAGTAAAGTGCATGCGGCGACAATCTCGCAGATCCAGCGACAAAGCCTCTGTCGCGCTGAAGCATGAAAGGCACTTGAGATCATTTGGTATTACATACATGAATGATTGGCTATAGTGCAAGTGGGAGATTGTTAGAGTAGATGCCCTAGAGCCAATCAATTATTGTAGAATTGACTCTTTGTAATAATGCTCATTAATCAATAATAAAAGGCATTTTTATTCTATATCGTGTAAATCATTATTATTGCAATATGTATTGATATATGTCCTTAGAATGGTAGAACGTGACGAGGGTATCAAGTGTTTCAAATCTTGATAGTGAGAACCCTATGGGCACATATGGTGGCCATTCTAGAAAGTCAGTCATGTTGATTATTATTAAAGTAAGGGAGACGCAGATAATACGGTAAGGCTATCATAGTGTTGAACGACCACGTCGAAAGGCGTGGCCCGATCTCACTTGTCAAGGTTGTTTGGTGACAACTGGTGCAACACATGGGTGTTTCTTGTGGCGATTATCTTGCGGCAAGTTCAGGCGGGTGACCCACCGAGGAGGATTCCATATGGATGGTAACCCCGGTGTCTATGGAACAAATCCTCTAACGAATGGTGGTGCATGTGATCCTGAGACTTGAGATCACGGAGCGCCTTGTGCACCGGGATTGGTGCGATTTGACACTAGCCTACGCAGTTCTATTTAGAGTCGATACGGTGGTGATTGGCTATATCAAGGAGTGTATCAAGACTATGGTGGATTGAGAGGATTCATCACTCCAGTGCGGGAGAAGTTATCTCACGGCGCAATTCGGTATATGGCGATGACACTAAAGCGTGGCCACAGGTGGGATTGAGTTGTTGCTCTATCCGAATTATAATAAAGGTCATTGATCCGGAAACTGAATACATAATATCGAGAGTAACCGGAGGTTGGCACTATTTCTATGCCTTCGTCTCGTCGAGATAACGAATGATGAAAGGATCAAATTGTACGGTAACCATATCGTTGTGGTAGCTACTTTCTTTGAATCCGAATCTATCGGGTGGCCATGATGCCTTGCTAGGGGCCAATCTTGAGTACGTGTATAAGTGAGGCGATTAATTGGTGTTAATCGCGATACTATACACTACCGGTATGATGAGGAGCCTATGGGTCACACACATAGAAGATAATTTAAGACTCAGGAAGAAAGAAAGGCGTTTTTGTCTTTTTGGGCGAAAGGGTATTTTGGTAATTTCACAGTGCAATTAAATTTCTTGAGGTCGTAGCCTTTATTTAATTTGTTAGAAAAAAATTAAATAAGTGAAATTCCGTTCAAATATATGTTCGCATATATTTAAATAAATTATCATTATTGTTAAATGTTAATATATATATTAAATATATATTAATTGATTTTTAATTGAAATAATGATGAAATAATTAAAATATCTAAATGGGAGTGTTTGGCAAATTTGGGGGTGTTTGGGTTGGAGCCCAAGCCCATTCCATATGGGAATAGGGCAATCTAAAATGAGACTATAAAAGAAAAAGGGTTTTAGTTGAATGAGTGTGTGTGTTATTTGATTTTTTTCATTCTTCAATTAAAAAGGAAAACCCTTAAACCCCAAATACTCTCCCACGCCATTTTACTGTTTGATTGAAAATCAAACACTTTCCTTTTGTTCTTCTTGATTTCTTAAGGCCAAGGAGGATCTAGCAAATCCCTCCTTGGTTCTTGTTGATTGTCTTCGTGTGGACCTCTACGGTTCGATCCTACACTTGGATCGGTAGCAAACACGTTCAGAGACAATATTGGTGGAGCCTCCAAACGTGGGTATGGTTTCTTAAACCTTGAACTGATTTTTGCATATTTGATTATTTTATATAAACTGTGATTTTTGTACCCGGATCTTGGTTCTAAGGAACGATCCATAGAGTTTATGTTTTTGTTTTCCGCTGCGTAACTAGGTTGTTTCCTAACAATCCAATCATTTCTTGATTCATCAATATCTTTAAGAAAAGTATTCGACATTGTTATGACTTGCTTGGCAAAAAGAAATTCATTCTTAATACAATTTACTAAAAGCAATGAAGATTCCCAAACGAGATTTTACAACTAAAGCGAATGTCTTTGTATCACAATTATAAATAAATAACATAATTTTTTGATTTTATAATTATTAATTAATTAAAAAAAGGGATTTGTACTAATACTAATAATAATAATAATAATAATTAATACATGTGCATTGCATTGACATTCCAAAGATGTGCATTAATAACAAGTATACAGATGCATTGCATTGGCATTCCAAAGATGTGCATTAATAACAATTACAGAGGTGTATTGGATTGCTATTATTGTTAGGAAATGAACCATTGAGGCAGCGAAAAATGAAAACAATAATAACAAGGATCGTTCCATAGAACAAAGATCAGGGTACAATTTTACAGTTTATACCAAATAAGAATCTATAGAAAATTGATCTAGAGTTTAAGAAATCATACGCACATTTGGAGGCTCCTCCAAGTTGTCTCTGAATGTATTTTGCTACCGACCCAAGTGTAGGATCGAACCGACGTAGTCTACACGAGGACAATCGCAAGGAACTAAGGAGGGATTTGCTAGATCCCTCTTTAGCCTTAAGAAACAAGAAGAAATTAAGAGTATTTTGATTTTCAATCAAAAACTGAAACTGGTATGGGAGAGTTTTTGGGTGCTGTAGCTTTTCATTTTTCAATGAAATGAAAATAATGAATGACTTAACTTTTCTCTCAATTAAACTTTTCTTTTATAGTAAAATTTAATTGCCCTATTCCCATAAGGAATAGGCTTGGCACACCTGATGTTTCCAAACACTCCCAATTAGATATTTATTTTAATTCATCATTATCTTAGTTAAAATCAATTAATATATATTTAATATATATAATAACATTTAACAATAATGATAATTTATTTAAATATATGCTAACACATATTTAAATGTAATTTCACTTATTTAATTTTTTTAACAAATTAAATAAAAGGCTACGACTTCAGCAAATTTAATTGTACTGTGAAATTACCAAAATACCCTTTCACCTAAAAAGATGAAAACGCCCTTCTTACTTCTTCAGTCTTAAATTATCTTCTATGTGCGTGACCCATAGGCTCTTCAACATACCGATAGTGTATAGTATCGCTATTAACACCAATTAATCATTTCACTAATACACAGACCAAGATTGGCCCCTGTCAAGGCATCATGGCCACCCGATAGATTTGGATTCAGCAAAGTAGCTATCATCAGCGATATGGTTACCGTACAATTCGATCTTTTCATCATCGTTATCTCGGTAGAGGCGAAGGCGCTAGAAATAGTGTCAACCTTCGGTTACTTTCGATATTATGTATTCAGTTTCTAGACTAATGACCTGTATTATAAACTGGATAGAGCAACAACTCAATCCCACTGTGGCCATAGTTTCTGGACTAATGACCTGTATTATAAACTGGATTGCTTAAATCCTTTGATTTTTTGCTATGGAAATGTGTTTAATACAAGATTATTCGAATGATTGAATTTTCGATGAATTGGCTGAAATTGTTACTAAGACTTGTATTTTTTTTAGCCTCTTATTGTATAATGTGAATTAATATTATGTGATATGTTTCGTTTTGAATAAAGGCATGAGATACATGTACTTTGATTATAGTAATTTCAAACCCTGATATATAGTACCCATCCCCCTTGTTATATTGATTGGATCCTACGCATGCGCATGGTTGGTCATTTTGCCCGCCCAAGTGGGTCGAAGGCCTGAGCGAGGCAGATATCGCTACATTGGATTGTTTTGCCGGCCCAAAAGAGGCCGAAGGCCCGAGCGAGGCAGATATCGCTGGACAGGATAGATTTAGCATTCAACCCACGCGATGTTAGACCTTGTCGGGTTGGATGGGTTCACCTCTGGGTACTAGTTATGGTGAGGAGTTTTACATGAAGTTGGGGAATGTTTTATATTTATATACATCGTTTATGGAAGTAGAAATTTTATAAATATAAATGTTTTGTCGTATATTAAAACGATTTCTCCCTTTTCCCCACTCACTGAGTATTTCTAGCTCACCCCTTTTTTTTATGCTTCTTTTTTTCCCCCACCAGGTCAAGAAGAGAATCGTGCAGAAGAGTGATTTTCGCTTGAAGTTGGGCCACACAACTCTATTTGGGCAAGTGTACAACCGATAAATTTTTCTTTTGCATCGTAGAGACTTAGTTTTGGCTCTATTATCATGTGCCATTTCATGCTTTATTTTGGATTTGTAAATATATATATATAAAACCTGATACCAAATATTCCTCTTATTTTTGTAAAAGAAATATCGATGAATGTATATAATGATGCAAAGAGGAAAACGTTTGTAAAGATTTTCACGAAAACAAATTTTCTATTTTTTTAATGGTTTTACAGATTTTAACATGGCACGTCTTGGTCACCTGAGTCTCATGGGTGCGCCCGAAGCTCGTGGGATAGGGAGGGTCGGGACGGGTCATGTCAACTTGGTATCAGAGCTTAGGTTTCGATGTTTTAAATGAACATTTGCATCATGATTTTCACATGATAAAAGAAGTTTGTTTGCATGTATAAAGCATTGTTTTTGGGAAAAGAATTGTTACATTTTGTAGATTTTGACATGAGTCGACGTGGCCAACATAGCACGAGACCTATGGGGGACCTTGTAACTCCTCAAGTTAGAAGGAGGGAGAGTAGATCTAGGGCTGAAGGTGTAGAGGAGTCGGTTACACATGGACCACGGCCCTAAGGATCCCATGTAAATCCTATGGCAGATCATCCTCATGCAAAGGGAAAGCAGAATATTGAGCAAGAGGTAGGACCCCAAGATAATAGGCTTAACCTAGAGCAGATAATGAATAGATTGGCTCAGTTAGTCACCCAAGCTGTCCAAGATAGAATGATAGGACATTAGGGGAATGGAAACACTATTGAAAGAGCAAGGAAGTTAGGGGCAATGGATTTTGATGGGATTGGGGATCCTGTAGTGGCAGAGGCATGGATGAAACGAATTGAGCGGGTATTTGATATTATGGAGTGCACCGATGCTCAAAAACTTAGGTTTGCCACATTCTTACTAGAAGGAGAAGCCTATAATTGGTGGGAGTCAGTCGAGCATAAGTATGGCGACCCGACCACTATTACTTGGGCCAACTTTCGTCAGGAATTTTTTCACTATTATTATCCCCGGGTTTACCAAGATGCTAAGAGAAGTGAGTTTCTCAGAGCAGGGAAACATGTCAGTGGTGAAGTATACCAAAAAATTTATTGAGCTTTCTAGGTTCGCTCTTGTGATTGTCACTGATGAGCGGGAGAAATGTAAGAAATATGAGGAGGGTCTCCGAGAGAGACTAAGATCAACTGTAACTGTTAACTCCTACACCGAGTTCGGGAGTTTAGTAGAGGAGGCTATGAGGGTTGAGAGTAGCCAAGGGGAATTTGATAAAAGAGAGCCACGAAATCAAAAGTATAATAATAGGGAGTGGTCAATTAGGGGCCCTAGTAATAAAACACAAAAGAGAGAGGGTAGTTTTTTTGGGACTTCAAGTGGTGCACGTCATGGTCAGAGACAGAACCAAAGCCAACAGTCAGTGGGTAGTAATAATTGGAATAAAAGGTCTGCTGAGGGTAGGCAACAAAGTGGGGGCCAGAGATCACTGTGCAATATGTGTGGGAAGTTTCATTATGGACAGTGCCAAAAGAAAGGCCCAGGGTGTTATCATTGTGGACAATTAGGACATTTCAAGAGAGATTGCCCAATTCTAGCTCAGGGTGGCGATATTACTCAAAGGTCAAGTCAGCAGAATGTTACCGGGAGAGGGGATCAATATCAAGGGCAGCAGAGGTCCCAGGTTCAGGGGACATAGAGTAATGTCATAACAAGTAGTAGTGGTCGACAGAAGGGACGACCCCAAGCACAAGCTCGTGTTTTTGCACTTACTCAACAGGATGCACAAGCCACTCTGGATGTAGTGATGGGTATGTTATCTATCTTTGAGCGTGAAGCTCGTGTGTTAATTAGCCCCAGTTCCATGCATTCCTTTGTCTCTTATATGTTTGCTAAATATGCTAATAGGGAGGTGGAGCCTTTGGAGTATAAGTTAGTAGTAAACACCCCTATAGGAGATTCATTATTAGCAGAGACTATGTATAGGGGTAGTGTGGTAAAGGTTTGTGAACGTGAGTTAGAGGTAGATTCAATTCCCTTAGACATCCATGATTTTGATGTGATTTTGGGGATGGATTGGCTTGCAAACCATAGGGCCACGGTAGATTGTTTTCGAAATGAAGTGATATTTAAAAAAAACCTGGGGAAACTAAATTTGTATTTTGTGGAGAACATCGAGTGTTACCCTCCCGTGTTATCTCTGCTATGATAGCAAGGCGGCTACTTAGGAAACAATGTCCAACTTACTTGGCACATGTAATAAATACCAAAGTTAGTGAGCCGAAGTTAGGAGATATCTCGGTAGTGAGGGAGTTTGAGGATGTGTTTCCTGAAGATCTTCCTGGATTGCCACCTAATAGAGAGATTGAATTTACCATAGATCTGATTCCCAACACGACTCCCATATCTATGGCCCTATATAGAATGGCTCCGAGAGAGTTGAAAGAGTTAAAGGTCCAATTACAGGAGTTAGTGGACAAGGGTTTTATTAGGCCGAGTGTGTCACCTTGGGAAGCACTAGTATTGTTTGTCAAGAAGAAGGATGAGACTTTTAGGTTATGCATCGATTATCAACAATTGAACAAGGTGACGGTATGTGACAGATATCCCCTCTCTAGGATAGATGATTGTTCGATCAATTGCAAGGTGCCAAAGTCTTTTCTAAGATAGACTTGAGATCGGGGTACCATCAACTAAAGGTTAGGGAGGCAGATATTCCTAAGACAACATTCAGGACCCGATACGGGCATTATGAGTTTTTGGTGATGCCTTTTGGATTAACCAATGCATTAGCAGCATTTATGGACTTGATGAACCGAGTGTTTTGACCTTACCTTGATTGGTTTCTAGTGGTGTTTATTGATGATATATTGGTGTATTCAAAGAAGTGAGGCAGAGCATGAGGAGCACCTAAGGATTGTTCTCCAGACACTTAGGAAGAAGCAACTTTATGCCAAGTTCAGCAAATGCCAATTTTGGTTAGATAAGGTGACATTTTTGGGCCATGTGATTTCAGCCGATGGTATCTATGTTGACCCCCAAAAAGTAGTGGCAGTGTTGAACTGGGAACGGCCAACTAATGTAACAGAGATTAGGAGTTTTCTCGGCTTAGCTGGGTATTATAGAAGATTTGTTGAGGGTTTTTCTAAGATAGCGGCCCCATTGACAAGACTGACTCGAAAGGATGTAAAGTTTGAGTGGAATGACGAGTGTGAGAAAAGTTTCTAAGAGTTGAAAATAAGATTGACGTCAGCTCCAGTGCTTACATTGCCATCAGGTGCAGATGGATTTGTAGTGTTTAGTGATGCATCCAGACAAGGGTTAGGGTGTGTATTAATGCAAAATGGGAAGGTGGTGGCCTACGCTTCTAGGCAACTCAAGAAACATGAGATGAACTACCCAACTCATGATTTAGAATTGGTGCAGTGGTGTTTGCTCTTAAGACTTTGAGACATTACTTGTATGGAGTGACTTGTCAGATTTACACAGACCATAAGAGCTTGAAGTACCTATTCACCCAAAAAGAGTTGAATCTTAGGCAAAGGAGGTGGATTGAACTTATAAAGGATTATGATTGTGTGATTGACTTCCATCTGGGTAAAGCCAATGCTGTGGCAGATGCACTTAGTAGAAAACCACTAAGTGTTATAGCATATATGAAGATGATACGATATCTTTTGCTAATGGAGTTAAGAACCCTAGGGGTGAAGTTAAAAATAAGTGACTCGGGAGTGTTATTAGCCAACTTTCAAGTTAGGCCTGTCTTGGTTGATAGAATTAAGGAAATGCAATCTTCAGACCCTAACCTAGTAAAGTTGAAGAAAGAAGTAAGCGATGGGTTACGGGCCGATTTTAGAGTTAGAGAGGATGGTGCCTTGATGATGGGAAATCGACTTTGTGTACCGGATAGTAAAGAATTGAAAAGAGAGATCTTAGAAGAAGCACATTCGTCGATTTATGCTTTGCATCCAGGGAGTACAAAGATGTATCGTACCTTGAAAGAGCATTACTGGTGGCAAGGTATGAAAAGGGAAGTAGCTGAGTTTGTTTCCCGATGTTTGGTGTGCCAACAAGTTAAGGCTGAGCATCAGAGGCCAGTAGGGCTTTCCCAGCCACTTCCTATTCCACAATGGAAGTGGGAGCATATCACTATGGACTTCGTAATAGGCCTTCCCGTGCTACACATGGGCACGAAAGTATTTGGGTGGTTGTTGATAGGTTGACGAAGTCAGCCCATTTCTTGCCAATTAAGGCCACGATCTCACTTGATAGGTTGGTGAGTATTTATGTGGTAGAAATAGTGAGACTCTATGGAGCCCCAATGTCCATAGTATCAGATCGAGACCCTAGATTTACTTCCAGGTTTTGGCCAAGTTTGCAAAAGGCCTTAGGCACAAAGTTAAATTTTAGTACAGCTTTTCATCCTCAAACAGATGGGCTGTGAGAAAGAACAATCCAAACGCTAGAGGATATGTTGAGAGCTTGTGTGATGGAGTTTAAGGGTAGTTAGGATGTGTATGTGCCTTTGATGGAATCCGCCTATAATAATAGCTACCAATCCAGCATTGGGATGCCTACATATAAAGCTTTGTACTGTCGAAAATGTAGAACTTCGGTATGTTGGGATGAGGTTGGTGAAAGGAAATTATTGGGCCCTGAGATTGTGCATGATACGAATGAGAAGATTGAGTTGATAAGGGCAAGGCTGAAGGTGGCTCAAGATAGGCAAAAGAGCTATGCTGATAAACGAAAAAGGGACCTTGAGTTTCAGGTAAGTGACAAAGTATTCCTAAAGGTCTCGCCACGGAAGGGTGTATTAAGATTCGGGAAACAGGTAAATTGAATCCAAGGTATATTGGCCCTTATGAGATTCTCAAAAAAGTTGGGGCAGTTGCTTACAGGCTAGCTTTACCACCTGAGTTGGCAAAGATTCATAATGTCTTCCATGTGTCTATGCTTAGGAAATATGTGCCGGATCCCTCCCACATTCTTCAGCCACATCCGGTACAAATGAGAGAAGACTTATCATATGATGAGAAACCGATTGAGATTATTGATCGGAAGGAACAAGTACTCCGTACAAGAACTATTCCATGGGTGAAGGTGTTATGGAGAAACCATGGAATTGAGGAGGCAACTTGGGAGCAAGAAGACCTTATGAGGACTCATCATCCTGAACTGTTTCGATCTGGTAAGTCAAATTTCGAGGACGAAATTTTTATAAGGAGGGGAGAATTGTAACCCCCGCACCGTTTTGTGTTCACGTATGTTGTATATATTTGTGCATTGGTATAACTCTTGCTTGTGTCCTCATTTTTTTATTTTTTTTATTTTACGTTATTTTGGACTAATGAAAAGATCTTGTTGGTTGGTTGTGATTTCCTTATTTGAGTTGAAAAAGAGAAAATCCAGTTAATTTTGTGGGACTGGTTTGTTTGAGTGATAAATAGAAGTGTTTTGGCTAACTTGGAATGTGAAATGGTTTGTGTAGAATGTTTACTCTTGATTTGTCAATTTAATCACTTGAGTTATGAAATTTATGTTTGATGTATCTTGTGATAATTGGTGGTTGGTTTGGAAAGGGATGACTTTTCCATGTTGGTAATTTGAGTTAAGTGAAATGTTGTTGGGAATGTGTGAAAAAGGGGGGTGAACTGCAAGTTTCATAACCTTTTTTGGATTCAAGTGAAGGGATTTAATCCATTGGGACTACATGAAATTCTGCAGATTTTGGTGCCGTGGCATGATACATCCTGAGTTTAGACTAAACTGTAAGTTTTGAAAGTTGCTTTGTTATCTTGGGGGTGTCAGTGAAAATATTCAATCTTTTGGGACCTTATGAAATATAGCGATAATATAGGGGCCACTGTTGTGTTGGGGGGCTTTATGGAAATAGCATGAAAATTTAGGGGGCAAATTGATATTTGCCACTCAACCGACTTATATCCGTTCAATCGACTTGAAGGAAGAAAGGAGA
Organism: Pistacia integerrima; assembly: GCA_026225825.1. Lineage (NCBI taxonomy): Eukaryota > Viridiplantae > Streptophyta > Magnoliopsida > Sapindales > Anacardiaceae > Pistacia > Pistacia integerrima. The sequence continues at coordinate 20,140,961 of CM047750.1, read as the reverse complement.
AGAAAAGTAAAAAAAAAAAAAAGGGGAAAAAGGAGAAAGTAGAAGAAGAAAAGGGGGAGAAGGGTGGTCTTGACCCCATTTTCATTTGGAAATTGGTTTTTGGGCGTGCTTGATTCGTGGGTAAGCTTTTATTTGGGTAAAATTTTATCTTTTCTCCTTCATTTTCTCTAAGTTAGTAGTTAAGCTAATTTCTTCAAAGAATTGGCTCGAATAAGAGGAGGAAAACCAAGTTCTTTGAGGGTTTTCGTTATTTGGGACAAGCTTCACGAGTGTGAGTGGAAAATCTAAACCCTATCTTTTATTTTTAGGAAAACACGATATAAATGGTTTACTCTAGCCTTATTAATGTTTAAATTGCTTAAATCCTTTGATTTGTTGCTATGGAAATGTGTTTAATACAAGATTATTCGAATGATTGAATTTTTGATGAAAATTGGCTGAAATTGTTATTAAGACTTGTATTTTTTTTTAGCCTCTTATTGTATAATGTGAATTAATATTATGTGATATGTTTCATTTTGAATAAAAGCATGAATGTACTTTGATTATAGTAATTTCAAACCCTGATATATAGTACCCATCTCCCTCATTATATTGATTGGATCCTACGCATGCGCATGGTTGGTCATTTTGCCGGCCCAAGTGGGTCGAAGGCCTGAGCGAGGCAGATGTCGCTACATTGGATTGTTTTGCCGGCCCAAAAGAGGCCGAAGGCCCGAGCGAGGCAGATATCGTTGGACAAGATAGATTTAGCATTCAACCCACGCGATGTTAGACCTTGCCGGGTTGGATGGGTTCACTTTTGGGTACTAGTTATGGTGAGGAGTTTTACATGAAGTTGGGGAATGTTTTATATTTATATACATCGTTTATGGAAGTAGAAATTTTATAAATATAAATGTTTTGTCGTATATTAAAACGATTTCTCCCTTTTCCCCACTCACTGAGTATTTCTAGCTCACCCTTTTTTTTTATGTTTCTTTTTTTCCCCCACTAGGTCAAGAAGAGAATCATGCAGAAGAGTGATTTTCGCGCGAACTTGGGCCACACGACTCTATTTGGGCAAGTGTACAACCGATAAATTTTTCTTTTGCATCGTAGAGACTTAGTTTTGGCTCTATTATCATGTGCCATTTCATGCTTTATTTTGGATTTGTAAATATATATATAAAACCTGATACCAAATATTCCTCTTATTTTTGTAAAAGAAATATCGATGAATGTATATAATGTTGCAAAGAGGAAAACGTTTGTAAAGATTTTTAGGAAAACAAATTTTCTCTTTTTTTTTTTTATGGTTTTACAGATTTTAACATGGCACATCTCGGTCACCTGAGTCTCATGGGTGCGCCCGAAGCTCGTGAGATAGGGAGGGTCGGGACGGGTCATGTCAAGTGAACTTGCTGCGGTGTATTCACCTACAGCAAGCACCCATGTGTTGCACTAGGCTGTCACCAAACAACATTGACAAGTGAGATCAGTCCCTGCCTTTTGACAGGGTCGTTCAACACTATGATAGCCTTACCGTATTATCTGTGCCCTTACTTCAGAATAATATTGGGGCTACGGACGTTTCTACAATGGCCACCATATGTGCTCATAGGGTTCTCACTATCAAGATTTGAAACACTTGATACCCTCGTCACAGTTCTACCATTCTAAGGACATATATCAATACATATTGCAATAATAATGATTTACGCGATATAGAATAAAATGTCTTTTATTGATTAATGAACATTATTACAAAGAGTCAATTCCACAATTGATTGGCTCTAGGGCATCTACTCTAATAATTACTAATTGTGGTTTAATCACATTTGTCTAGGATTGCTATCTATAATTATGTAGGTGCATTGTAACATAAATGGAACACAAAACTAAAATGTCATTAGTAATTTAACAAACTATTTACCTGGTTAATATAAAACCATCAACTAGACTAAAATAACAAATTAATTTGACATACGATTTCATATTAGTTAAGTTTGATGTTTATAAACATTATATCATTCATTGAACTATAACATTCTTACCATTGGTCTACTGAACAAATTGTTATGCTAATATCAAGCTATAACCACTGTATGAAACATTGGACTTTAACTAAATATATATTATTGTTTCTTTTGAAACTATCCGAACAATTTTTTTTTTTTTATCGTTATACTTATTTATTACTATTTCTTTGTTGGTTTTCCCGATGTAATTATTTATTAAATCAATGAAATGTTTCAAGTTAGTCCATATCACCTCGGTTGGGTTTTTGATATTTTCGGATTCTTCAATATTTGCATTCATTTAATACAACACATCTGTTTGTTTTCCTTATGTTTGTTTTGTCTTCTTATTTAAACTCTTCTCGAAACTGTATGCATATATAACTATCAATCTTAACTTTTTTTCATAGAACTTTTATACGTTTGTGGACCTTCCTTATCTATATTACCTTTAATTGGTTCGATAATGGCTGGAGCAAGAGGAAACCTAAAATGGATTGTGAGTGACATCGACCACAATGTTACCAATATAAATACTACGAAAACGAAAATCAAAGAAGGCATGCATTTGCTAGTCAAGGTGATGAATTCTATAGTCGCTGTTTTTTCGGATTTGAAAGAAAAGGATACTTTGCTTTCTACAAATGAGGAGTCATGCATATTTTGACAAACGTGCATGTGTAGCAAGTGCACTAGTCGCAAAAAGTAATAAAATGATGAATAGAGAATCATTCCCACGAGGATTGCATGTTAAGTGCTAATTTTCCTAGTTTTGTAACTAATTGAAGAACACGAAGATTGTTTGGATTTGCGGGAGAAAATTAAAGCAGAAATTAAACACAAAATTTAACAACTTAAATTAAAATCTAACTAATTAAGACAATATCAATTCAAGACAAAGAGGTTAGGGTTTCGACTTCACTAGGATACTCTGATTTAATCTATAATTTCTGTTGCTTTCAAAATCACGTGCAAGGATAATGTAACACCCAACATGGAGGTACATGATTTAATTTATGTTTTTATAGCCCTTAGTTAATTTTTGTTAAAGAGAATATGAAGAAAATGCCTTAAACTTGCATTAAGGGTAAAATGGTCTTTTCACTCAAAATTAGTTGAAAAAGTGGTGAGTGAAAAGAGATAGAATTTCATAGAGAATGCATTAAAAATGAGGGCATTATGGTAATTGACTAAGGGATATAGATGGAATTTTCAAGAAAGAGTAAGGGCAAAATGGGAAAGTGTGTTTATAAACTAAAGTCTTAAGCGTTTGAAACCTTTATTTTCTTCATTCCACCGCCACACTCCTCCCCCATTTTCTCTCAAATTTTCATTCAATCCTTCAAGGATTTTGAGGGCTTTTGAGTGGTTTTTCATAGGGTTTTGATTTTAGGCTTCAAGAGGTAAGGATTCTTGCTCTTTATCTATATTTTATTTGTGTAAAAGTTGAGTTCTTATGAAGTTTATGCTTAGGGTTAAGAGGAAGATTTGAATCCAACAAGAGTAGAGAGCTTAGGAGAGACTACTCAAGCATAAGGTAAGTAAATTCCACTCAAAATCCAACTCAAGTTAAAGTTTAAGAAAATCAAGTGAGTAGAGATTTCTTTTAAATGTCCATATGTTATGATTATTGAGAAATTGAGATGAGATGGATGATTAGTTATGCTTGTTGTTGGATATACTTGAATATGAGGAGTGTATGTGATGGTTTGATGATGGGTTGAAATTGGAAGAATTGGAGAAACTTTTGGGAGTGTTTTTGCCGTGTAGGTATGGTGATGTTACAAGAGAGTTTTTCTCTCAATTTGGATGGTTTAAGAAACAAATAGAATGATAATTACATTAGGGTTTGTTTATGCACAAGTATTGTTTGATAAAATGCCTAAGAGAAGTATGAATTCAGTAGAAACCTTAATTTTATGCAACATTGCATATGTGCATTTCATAAGTGCATTTAAGTAAGAAATTTTAAGCAAGAGTCATCCATATGCATATAATTGTGTATGTGTAGAAACTTAAGAAAGAATAAAGAATAAAGAATATAACATTTTAAGAATAAAGTGAAAGAAAGAATAAGCATTAAAGAATTAAAGAAAGAAAAAGTGTTAAAGAAGAGAAAAGAATAGGTTGGTATGATGGGGAACCGTGAGTGTTAAGAAGAAATTCTCATATACACGTCACCTTAATTGAGTGGCACAAGAAGAAGAAGAATTGTACGACCCGTAAGAGTGTATGTGGATGAAGGTTGTACCAAAAAGAATTCTTACATGCATGTCACCTTAATTGAGTGGACTAAAAAGAAAGAAAAATTTATACGGTCCGCAAGAGTGCATGTAGATGAGGACTATACTCACTCACACGACCAAGGTTTCGAATCTATACATCAACCGAGTCTGATCGGCAAAGAATAAGAAAAGAAAAGAAACAAGAAAGAAAAGAGAAGCTTGGGCAAGCAAGACAAGAAGAGAAAAGAAAAGCATAGAAAGAAAAAGAAAAGAATAGAAAAGAAAAGACTAGAAAAGAAAAGAAAAGAAAAGAAGTAGAAAAGAAATAGAAAGAAGAAATAAAATGCATTTTTATGCATTATTGCATATGCATTTCATTTATGCATATTCCCATGAATTTTATTATGGTTAAAAAGAATAGAAGAGTAGCAAAAAGAGAAAGAATAGAAAGAGTAAGAAAGAAAGAACAGAAAGAAAGAAAGAAATAGAGAGAATTAGAAAGAAAGAAAAGAACAGTGAGAATTAGAAACAGAGAAAGAAAGAAGAAGAGAATTAAGTAAGGAAAGAATCAAAGAAGAAGAAAAGTTAAGGGATTTACTTACTGAGCATTTTTATGCTCACCCCGTTGTTTTTTCATGTTTTTGCAGGAAATAGGTGAGTAACGGTCGGAAGGACGTCGATAAGTGGAGAGAATTGGCATTACTATCCACCATTGCTAAGTTTTTGTACTTGTTATTTTGATATATGTAAAGAATTATATTTTGTATGTAAAGAAAAATTTGGGCCCAACTAGTTTCATATGCTAATTATGTATGTTTTCATAGTATATGTTATAAAATATACTATTAGAAAGAAGTCATTACATTTTTGGTATCAGAGCAAAGATTTTGTGATTTGACAGTGTGCCATTCACACCGTCGCGTCATTCCATAGCCGACTGTTGTAAGTTAAATTCTTTCCTTACTTAAAGTGTGGCATGAATTGATTAAATGTGGTTTTTTTGTAGATGAGAGGTAGAGGTAGAACACGAGCAAGTAGTAAGAAAACAGTGAGTATGGGGGAAACATCCAACCCACCAGAACCTACTCCCCTACCCTTGATAAAGCCATAATTTAGGGGATTGTACAACAAGTCTTAGGAGAAAGACTGGGGAGAGTCGAACCAGAAAGAATTGAAACCCCTGTTCAAGTACCGCCTACTAGAGAAGAAAGAGAAAGGCTGGTACCTCAAACAGTACAGAATCGGATTGAGCCGATTTATGGGCTTCCAAGTCAACATCAGCCGTCAGAATTCAAAGGTACAACGGACCCTTTAGTGGCAGAAGAATGGCTTAGGTCCGTTGAGCGTACGATGGCACTGTTTCCTATGAGGGACAGGGAGAGGATCCGATATGCCAATTTCTTGTTTTGAGGTGATGCCCGAATTTGGTGGGAATTGATGGAAGACACTCATGATGTTTCTGTGATGACCTGGGGTGAGTTCAGATGAGAATTTGAAGCTAAGTATAGAACGGAAGACCGAGTTCATGAGAAAGTCTAAGAATTTATCGGTCTATAATAGGGGTCTAGTACAGTGAAAGAGTATTCAATGAGATTTAATTCCCTTGCCAGGTTTGCACCTAGAATAGTCAGTACTTCAGAATTGAGAAGAGAAGCCGGAGATAGCTCGTGATATATTGACGGTTGTCGATCCCTCTCAAACCTATAGTGAGGCCTTAAGCGAGTATTGAGGGCGGAAATATTTGAGAACAAAATCACCCCAGTAGGTCCCTCGATAGGAGGATCAAGTGAACCATCTCCCGCCCCACAGAGAGAAAGATTTGAAAGTGCAAGAAACAGGGAAGTGAAGAATAAGAAGAAGTTTTAGCCGAAGAAGAACAAGAAAGATTGGCAGAATAAACGGCTGAGAACAGTGGAGTTTCCCCCATATCCTAAATGTGGGAAGACTCATCCAGGGGAGTGTCTAAGAGAGTTGGGCCGTAATGCATGTTATCGATCTCCGAACCTATCTCTAGCGTTCACTCAATCTACGGTGTTTACTCTAAGAGGCTAACACATGAATCACTTCTCAGTCTCATCATGCTCAAATTCAATCCAACCAAAAACTCAACATCCAATTGCATTAAGAACAAGATAAACACATAATCCAAGCAATAGAACTAAAAAATAACATCAATTTATAAACTAAACCATTATAGTCTGAGTTACACCAAAACCCAAGCTTCATGCTCAAAGTAAAGAAAACCATAACATAAACTGTAAATAAAGAGTTCAACATGCTAGAAAATAAAAGACGAACGAAATCTACCCTAATTGAAGACCCAACTGCTTCAAATCTCCAATCTCCTCTTTTTCTTTCTTAAAAATGTCGACCCTGACAAAATGAGCTAAGACTCTCTTAAATAGTCAGCCAAAACCCTAGGATTCAAGACTTAAACTAGAAAACGCACCGTTTTTACAAAACAAAGAATTCCAGAATTTGCCACGACGATCTTGATTTTCGCCATGGCATCGCGATGAAACAAAAAAATGCCACATTGAACCCACGAGTTTCATGCCGCGGAGAAACTTTGTCTTCAAATGGTTGAAATTACAGAACTACCCTTGCATGCTCCAACACTTGAATTGTAATGCCCCGCTTGAGGTACGTTGTTACTGTTTCCTCTTTCGCTCTTATTTTGAGTTGGTTTTTGGTAATTTAGTGTTGTGTTGAATGTTTGCCCTGAAATTGGTTGAAAACGGAAGAATTTCGTCACGTGCTTGCCGAGGCGAAGAAGAATCTTCCGCGCGAAGAGAGGTTGAAGCCACGGGGAAACTGCTCCGATAGCCTTGGGCCGCGGCGGCAGTTTCTTTCGCCGCGGCGACAGCCGACTAAATTGTTGATTGAGTTTTAGATATTTTCTTCCCTAAGGGCAGTTTGACCTTTCTACCCCTAATTAGCAGGAAAAGTGGGGAGTTAATTGTAAGGATTTTTCATGGAGAATGTGTGATTTGTGAGTTTTAACCCATATTGAAGTTTGAGGGTTTTCCTTCTTTTGGTTAAGATTAGAGGAAAAGTCAAGCTAAACAAGTGAAAGGAAGAATTTGTGAAGTCTCTCCATAACAAGTAAGTAAAACCCAACCCAAGTTGAGATTTATGAAATTTCTTGATTAGGGTTTTGTTAGACTTGATGTATGTATGTGATGTACATGTATTATGGCATGTATGAAGAATTAAATAGAGATTTCTATGCTTTGTGAATGTTTATACCTTGCAAATTTGAGAAATGAGATGTTGGATTGGCAAGGTAGTTGAGATGGATTTGAATGGGTGTTATGGAACCCTTTTTGGAAGTGTTTTGTTTGACAGGTTATTATGGCTTTGTGAAGGGGTTTTTCCCCATTTTGGATGGTTAAGAAAAGTTTTAGAATCATGGCTATGATAGAGTTTTATAGTGCATATGAGTTGTTTGATGAAATGCCTAATAGAGGTTTGAGTATGAGTAATGAACCTTAATTCTTGCAACATTGCATGTTGGCATTTCATAAGTGCATTAGTAGTGATGAACCATCCATAGGCACTAATTGTGCATGGGAAAAGTGACCTAAGAAAGTGTAAGGAAATGGTTTATGCAATTACCCTATGAGTAGAGAGCTTAGTGGGTAAAATTACTCTAAGGGTAGAGAGCATTGAAAAATGCTACAATAGAATGAATTAGAAGAGTAGTATAGTTGGGATGATACTTTGTGATCATCACCCGACCGTTATGGGAATCGGATTGATGCTTTGTGATCATCATCCGAATAGCCTTAGAGAGATGGGTCGACGCTTTGTGATCGTCACCCGATGAGTAGTAGACATGGGTAGATGCTTTGTGACCACTACCCGGTTAGTTAAGAGATATGTAGGTTGATGCTTTGTGATCATCATCTAACATTTGGTAGAAGTGGGTTGATGCTTTGTGACCATCACCCAATAGTGACTAGAGACGGGTAAATGCTTGGTGATCGTTACCCAAAATTCATGAGGAACGGGTAGGTGCTAGGTGATCTCCACCCGATAGTTAGAAAGAACCGAGTTGGTGCTTTGTGATCCTCACTGGTAGTCACTAAGAACGGGTTGGTACTGTGTGAATTCCACCCGATAGCTATAGAGAGTGAGATGGTGCTGTGTGAACGCCATCCGACCGTACCTCCGGTAAGATGAGGCCATGATGTTATTAGAAACGGAAACAGAATCAGAAATGGCATAAGGAAAGAAGTAAGAGCTATTTATACGGGGACAGACAGAGAGAGAGTTTTACTTACTGAGCATTATTTTGTGCTCACCCCGTTATTTTCCTTTGTGGATGCAGGTTCTAGGTGATGCAGTCGGAGGGGCGTCGGCAAGCGAAGAGAGATAGCTACACTGTTTCCCCTGTTTTGCCTTTAAAAATGCATTTTTGTAAACAGTACCCTTTATGTATAAAAGACATATGACGTATAATGAAAAGAAAGTTTTTGGGCCCAATTTTCTATTGTTATTATGCATGCATTGTACTGGTTTTGCAGTAGTTGTTACATGAATCTTCGATTTTCTCTTTCCTTTTCGTTCATCTGAGCTTCAAGGGTGCTTCCAATCAACCTTTAAACATCCCTGACTCTGAAAACTGTCGAGTTTGAATCGATTGACCTTGTTTTGCTTCTTTTCAATCTGGAAATGAGTTTTAGACCTGAAATATGAAATGAACGAATTAAGTGGCAATTCAGGCCTAAAATCAAAGGAAAGTATTCTGAAATCCTACCAAATAGACAAGAAAAATAATATAATCCACGGATTATCAAATACCACCAAACTTAAGATATGCTTGTCCTCGAGCATCAAAAACAAAAACAACAAAACAAAAGTAAGGAAAAACAAACTTAAACCGAAATGACAGAAAAGGAAAACTATGAAAAACAGACAAGTTACTTGGAATTGATTGAAAATGCAAGTCTCAAAAATTGTTGAAACACTATTATGGGAAAATACTCAACACTCTAAGAAGTCATAATTGGATTGACTATCTTTTTCTATCGGTCCCCTGAGTAGGTAATCCCCACTTCAATCCACCTTCTGACTTCCCAGATTATTTTATGCAGAAATTTAAAGTTTGTCAAATGCTGGTAGACTTCATAAGCCTAAATATCGAATTACTCTACACTAATATGGACTAGACATCACTAATTTGTTGGCTTGTAACGTTTGGCTCAGGTGATGGGCTCCTAGGAGAAGGATAGGATAAACAAAGTAAGAGAACTCGGTTTTTCTTACTCTAACTCTAAGAGCTACATCAATCTCCACTTTCTTTCTCAACCACCAATCAAAGTGTCAACCATTTTACAACCCCCAAACTTATGCATTTCTTATTTTTGATTTTGAATTAAACTAAAGAAATTTTTTTTTTCAATAACAAATATTTACAACACCATTGAGGTCTATTGTCCCTTCTTCCTGCTTTTTTTGGAACCCCCAAACTTAACATTTTGGTCTATCACTTATTCACACACCTCTTAAAGCTCTTTTGTGTCATCCATTAGGCCCATAATTCTCTTAAAGGGTATGATAAAGCGTTTAGGGTATAGGGATTGGAGAATTTTTAGTTTGCAAGAAAAATAAGGCAATGATAATCTCATAAGGCTCAAATGGATGACTAGGGAAAGATTCATTCATGTGTCAGCTAGAAAGGCTCAAACATTCCGAAAAATGCCTAAATCATTTTCTCAACAATGTCTAATCCTAGAATTTCGCCTTAAGCACTTTTTAACTAGGTTCTATAGTCCACCAACATTATCAAGACTTCACCTAACCACATAAAATGTTTCTAAGCATGCCAAAAAAATGAAAATGGTGGTTGAACAACCCAACAAGCCTCTAGAAAAAAAATTTAATCAACCAACATAAACTTGAAGTAATGCTTGGCATTTTCCATAAATAATATCCCAACAATCCTAGTCTTATCATAGATTCATGCAATTCATCTAGGCAACAACAACACAACACACACAAACACAAAACAAATAACAATCAAAGAACTTAAAAAAAAAAAAAAAAAAGAAAGAAACACAAATTCGTACTAAAACACACAAACAAAGTAAACACAAAAATTTTCAAAATGTTCCTACCCCCAGACTTAAAATGACATTGTCCCCAGTGTCACATCATGCACATCCAAGGAATAGAAAAAAAAAAAAAGTAAAGGTTATGAGATACTCCCCTGATTAATCCGTAAAGGCTGATTTTTGTGCAAAATCCTAGCATCCATTCCTTGGCTTCCTCATCATCATCATCTGTCAAACAAATGAAAACCTATGGTGCCAAATGTGTTAGATATCCTCACAGATTAATATGAAAGAATTACATCCTGATCTCAACCTTATCGAACTAAACCTAAAATCTAAACAAAAACAAATAAAGAGCTAAAAACCAGGAAATCAACATTAGTTCCAACTCACAAAACATAAAGAAAGAAAAACTAAAACTAAAAGAAAAGTGCTTTTGTAACAACTCCATTCTACTCATATTCGTTTAAAATATACACAGTAAAAATACATGTAAGATAGCATAAAAAGTTGGGCCCAAATTTTTCTTTTATTAAACATATACATTCTTTATACAAATAGTTGTATCATGTACAAAAGCATCAAAAACAAGGTGGACAGTGTAGCCATTTCCCTTCGCTCGCCGACGCCCATCCAACTGTATCCTCACCTAGATCCTGCAAAAACATAGAAAACAATGGGATGAGCACAACTAATGCTCAGTATGTAAATCCTCTACTCATCTATCCCCGTAACTCTCTCTCTAATTCTTTCCTTACAATTCTCATTTACTCTCTCTTTTATACTTCTCTCTATTTTCTCTTTCTCTTAACTCTTACTAACTCTCTTTTTGTAAGTCACGGCCTCATCTTACCGGAGGCACGGCCGGGACTTGCTCCCGCTCTCCGTGACTTCTACTCATTCTATCTGATCGGACTCGGTTATGCATGGATTGGGAACCTTGGCCATGTGAGCGTATAAACTCTCTCTCGGGTACTCTCGGGTATAGCCCTCATCCGCATGTACTCTCATGGGCTACACCACTTCTCTCTCTCATACTCATGCCGCTCTCTCAATGCGGCGTACATGCGAGAATACTCTACCCATTACTCACGGTTTCCCCATCGCACAACCTACTCTATTATCTTTTTCTCTCTTAATAAAGCTCACACTCAAAGTTCTCTACTCTTTCTATAATGTATAATTAATGCATATGGATGGTTCATGCTTATTAATGTACTCATGAAAAGCACAAATGCATTATTGCATTAAAGACAGTCATTCTGCGCAGGTCACACTAAAAAAGGCATAACTTGAGTTATACATATCGGATTGCTATGATTTTTATCTAGTTTTAAAGCTTAGAGACAGTTTTGGTCTAAACCCAGTTCAATACGTAAGATGCCCAAATATCACTCGGAAAGTTACGGCTGTGACAGGATAGTTTAGTAACATGTTTTCACTTAGGCATTTTATCAAGCAACTCATGTGCATATAAACACTCAACTATAATTACTACTCTACTTCATTCTCTAGCCATCCAAAATGGGAGAAAACTCCCTCATATAATCATAATCCCTGTCAAAAAAAGCACTTCCAAATAGGTTTACACAATATCTCTCAAACTTCATCTCAATTTCCATTTCTCAATACATATTAAAACATTTCTCATACATGAAGTGTATCCAACAACCACCAATTAGCTACTCATCTCAACTCAATTCCTCAACAAGCATAATACATATTTATACATGCATACATCTCTACCCAATCTCTAAATCTCTACTCAAAAGCTTATTCAAAACTCAACTTGGTTGGATTTACTTACCTTGTAATGGAGAGATTTCACTAACACTTTTCCTTTCCTTTGATAGCTTGTCTCTTCTCTACACCTTTAAACAATAAAACCCTAAGACTTCAATATATATATATATATATATAAGCAAAACTTCACATCTAAAGCAAACCTTAGGGTGCTTTAGATTAAGTTTCTATCCCAAACTACTCAAAAAGCTCTCTAAAATTCTTGAAATATCTTGAAATATTGAAAAAAAGAGTTGAGAGGAAGTGGTGAGAAGAATTTGGCAGTGGAGAAGAAGAATGAAGGGTTTTCTAGACCCAAACCCTTATTAACTCACAATTAACACATGTCTTCCCATTTTGCCCTTGCTCTTTCTTGGAAATTCCATCTATGTCCCTTAGTCAATTACAATAATGCCCTCATTTTTATTACATTCTCCATGAAATTCTATCTCTTTCCACTCCCCACAATTTCAACTAATTTTGAGTAAAAAGACCATTTTACCCCTAATGAAAGTTTAAGGGATTTTCTTCATATTTTTCTCAAAATAACTTTAACAAAAATTCAACTAAGGGCCAACCAACGAATATTAACAATATATCAACCCAAATAAAAGCAAAACAATAAACATTCAAGTAATACAACAAAACTTAGCTACGTACCTCAAGTGGGGCGTTACAGTTTTAGGCTTCAATCTTCTTCTACTTCTTCCTCTTCACACAACTCCCAAATTTGCTAAAATCACTTCAGCACAACAAACCCAAGTTCCTCAACACCAAATTAAATCAAAATCAACAATTTCTGCACTCCACAATCAACTCAATCCTCAAATTCTCAACCAACATCCATAATCAACAAATTCAAGCAATTTTTCAACAAAAACAAATCCACAATTGAAAGTGAACAAATAAATTGCATAAAAACTCTTAATCTTACCAAGCCCAAGCTTTTCCAACCTTCAATCGCTCCAATTTCATTCAAAATCGCAACAAGAAACCTCCAAATTTTCAAAACCTAGGGGTTGCTAAAAATTTCTTCAAAATGGGTTAAACCGGGGCAATTGAAAGGTGCATGATTGTTTAAAGACGTAAGGGAGTGGAATGGTGCAAGAATTTTGAGGGCAAATGGTGAGAAATTGAAGAAGAGAAAAAGAAATTCTTTGGAGGCTAGGGTTTGAAATCGCATAAATGGAGAAAACGAAGGTGGCTTTATAAAGATTCTCGCGTTCACCACGACGAAGAGACTTTTCACTGCGGCAAAGTCTGGGTAAATTTTTTTCAACTTTGAGCAGACATTCGCATGCCGCAGTGAAAATGGAATTCGCCATGGTGAAACTTGGGTGATTTTTTGCACCAATTTTCCCGAGAGTTTTATGCCATGGTTAACTTCACTTTCGCCATGGCGAAACCTGGGAAATTCAGTTTTCTATCCAAAACTTCAGATTGCACCTGAAACAACAAAAATAAAAGCACACTAAGTTAATTTCTAACTTAAACAAAACAAAATCAACATGAAAAATAACATAAAATCACAGAAAATGAAAAACGCTTGGGTTGCCTCCCAAGAAACGCTTGTTTATAGTCAAAAGCTTGACTTTCTCATTCTTTCATCAATGTGGATCCTTGTGGGGTGCTTCACTTCCCTTTGCCACCTCTTGGCCTTTCCTTTGGAATTTCGGGCATTCTCATAAGCATCTTTTTCAGAACTTCAAATTCGTATTTGCGTATTTGAGATGAGATGGTGATTGGTTGAGTCCATGTTTGGAGTCTCTTCCAACACCAAATTCCTTAAATTGTTCCTTGTGAAGCAAGTTGCTTGGTTGAAAATCCCCTAAGTATCTTGCACACCTTTTCACTTTGAGATTTTCCTTTTCATTAGTCTTGTCTTCATGTTCTTCCAACTTTTCTTCATTATGAGGTTGCTCCAACACTATACCTCTCCTCAATGTTATGACATTTAATTGTTCTTTAGGATTTGTGACCGTTGTGCTCGGCAAAGAACCTTGAGATCTCTCTATCAATTGTTCAACCAATTGCCCCCCTTGAACCTCCAAATTTCGAATGGACACTCCTTGATTTCTGAAGTTTGAGCGTGTCTCATTCATAAATCTTGTGGTTTCTTGCATGAATTTCCCGAACATATCCTCCAATTTCGACATTCTTTGCTCTCATGGTTGATGATTCACCATTGGTTGATGGTTTGGCATTGTCCTTTGATTTAATTGATTGCTTTGATTGCTTCAGGACAAATTTGGGTCATTCCCCCAACCAAGATTGTAGGTGTTGGAGAAGTGGTCATTTTGCAGCTTTTGTGAACTAACCATGTAACTCAATTGCTCAGTTGTTGAGAAGACTAACTGGTATCCATCTTGGCATTCCACACTCCTATGGTTTCCTACCTAAAATTCACAAGTTATAAAAGTTGAGTGAATAGAATTTACATTCATACCTCCCAGTTGGCTTTGAAGTGATGTAATTTGTGTAGATAATGTGGCGAACACATCGACTTTATGTAGACCCATTGTTCTCTTCGGCATTACTCTCTCATTAGGTCTTTGGTAGTTATTGTTGGTCAGCACCTCAAGTAATTCATAAGCATCTTCTGGGGTCTTGTTATTTAAGGCTCCGTCTGCTGCCACATCTACCATAGTTTGAATATTTGGTAGCAACCCATTGTAAAATGTTTGGACTTGTATCCAAAATGGTAGACCATGATGTGGACATTTCCTTAGCAACTTTGTGTACCTCTCCCAAGCTTCATAGAGTGATTCATCATTTCCTTGCATGAAAAAGGTAATGTCATTTCTCATTTTTGCCTTTTTCTTTGGTAGGAAGTATTTTGCAAGAAACTTTTGAGCTAATCCATCCCATGTGGTGATTGTCCCAGCTGGGTGTGACATGAGCCAACCTTTTGCCTTATCTCTTAGTGAAAATGGGAACAATCTTAGCCTAATTGCATCATCAGTCATTCCATTAGCCTTGAATGTGTCACATATCTCCAGAAAGCTAGCGATATGCAAAATTGGATCCTCATATGAATTTTCACTGAATTAGACTAACTGTTGGATTATCTGAATTATTGTCGGGTTAATCTCAAAGTTTATTGCAGCAGGGGGCCTTGTAATACCATAATTGCATTCTTGCATCGTTGGTATGGCATAATCCATCAATGTTCTATGTACTTCTGCCATGATCTCCACATGTACTACAAGAAATAGTTAATTAAGCTTAACTACAAAATAAAAATAAAAACTACAAACAAAAGAACTCAAGCTGAAGACTATACAATATTTACAATTAACTACAAAAATGAAATAAAACTGTCAATTTAGCACTACACTAGATACTATCAATATTAATAATCAACTATCCCCAACAATGGCGCCAAAAACTTGATGTGTATTTTGACAAACATGCATGTGTAGCAAGTGCACTAGTCGTAAAAAGTAATAAAATGACGAATAGAGAATCGTTCCCACGAGGATTGCGTGTTAAGTACTAATTTTCCTAGTTTTGTAACTAATTGAAGAACACGAAGATTGTTTGGATTTGTGGGAGAAAATTAAAGCAGAAATTAAACACAAAATTTAACAACTTAAATTAAAATCTAACTAATTAAGACAATATCATTCAAGACAAAGAGGTTAGGGTTTTGACTTCACTAGGATACTCTGATTTAATCTACAATTTCTGTTACTTTCAAACTCACGTGCAAGGATTATAAATCGGACACCCTAATCTGTAAAATATACCTTCTTAGGCTATATTCTCCTACTTATTCCCATTAACCTTCCGCACCCAACAAAATGAAGATTAACAGTCAAAAGTCCATTAAGCTAAGTGGAATCCTAAAGTGATTTCATAGATCTCCGAACCTATCTCTAGCGTTCACTCAATCTACGGTGTTTACTCTAAGAGGCTAACACATGAATCACTTCTTAGTCTCATCATGCTCAACATTCAATTGAACCAAAAACTCAACATCCAATTGCATTAAGAACAAGAATAAACACGTAATCCAAGCAATAGAACTTAAAAACAACATCAATTTATAGACTAAACCATTATAATCTGAGTTACATCAAAACCCTAACCCAAAAGTGAGTTAGTTCATACTCAAAGTAAAGAAAATCATAAAATAAACTGTAAATAAAGAGTTCAACATGTTGGAAAATAAAAGAGGAATGAAATCTTCCCTAATTGAGACCCAATTGCTTCAAATCTCCAATCTCCCCTTTTTCTTTCCTAAAAATGTCGACCCCCTACAAAATGAGCTAAGGCTTTCTTAAATATTCAGCCAAAACCCTAGAATTCAAGACAAAAACTAGAAATTGCACCGTTTTTACAAAACAAAGAATTCCGGAATTCGCCATGGCAAACTTGATTTTCGCAGCGGCATCGCGATGAAACAAAAAAATGCCACATTGAACCCGCGAGTTTCATGCCGCGGCGAAACGTTGTCTTCAAATGGTTGAAATTACATAACTACCTTTACATGCTCCAGCACTTGAATCTTTGATTTTCTCTTTCCTTTTCATTCATCTGACTTCGAGTGTGCTTTCAATCAACCTCCAAACATCCTTGACTCTAAAAACTCTCGAGTTTGAATTGATTGACCTCGTTTTTGCTTCGTTTCAATCCGAAAATGCATTTTAGACCTGAAATATGAAATGAACGAATTAAGTGGCAATACAAGTGTAAAATCAAAGAAAAGTATTCGAAAATCTTACTAAATAGACAAGAAAAACAGTATAATCTATGGATTATCAAGGAGTGACTTGGAATGGGAAGGGTCAAAAGAGAAGGTAATACAAATTTTGTGCAATATAAAACTAAACAAAAAATATTATAAATTATGTGTTATTAGTTGACTTATTTATTTGGAATTCAACTTTATGTTATGCTATTATATATATATATATATATATATATATATATATATATATATATATATATATATATAGCTATTATGCAATTTATATTCCTAGCATGTTTAAATATTTATTGAAATTCATTCTTTTTTTTTTTTAACTTGTTGGTGCGGCAATGGGTGTCAGATAGAAGGAGTTCAAATAGATACTACGCAATGTTCACAGCAACATAGAAAATCTAAATGATACATGCGAAATGCAATGATATGATTGATGCTTTATTTGAAATCGTGGATGATGTTAAGTTTATTGTTGTTGACATTAAGACACAGGAGTATTCGATTGATCAAATGACTACAGAACCTGGACATACATCATTTGTGAACCTTGATAAATATATAAAGCAATGCACGCATGTATTTTGATATTAAAATATATTAAACAACTCTCTTTTCTCATATATATATATATATATATATATATATATATATATATATATATATTTTAATGGTTTGAAATTATTTTGTATTGGTTAAACAATAGATTCGCACTATTGTAATACCAATATTTCAATATTTTCTGATACAATCCAAATTAATGTTCTTAATAGTGTACCAGTCATTAACCAAGTACATTAGTTACAATAGGTCCACACACAGTTCATTAATAATATATCAGGAATTTTTTTTACAAATACAAACATAAACCACTATGAAACATAATCCAATGAACACCATCACCATCGTTCAACACAATCCCTATCGAAATAAAAAAACTCAGCAATTCCATTCACATCAATATCCTTCTCATTATTCTTCTTAAAGTGAATCCTGCATTGGCGCTACAACTCCACCGAATCCGATTGAATAAATTTCAACATATCGACATTATCTTTCAATGATTGGTAGTTATGATTGTTTATATTCTTGAAAGTCCCAACCAAACACAAAACAACGCCAGGAAACTCAGTATCCATGGCTACGTAATTATACGTAATTCCACATCTCTCAAAAGATACCATAAGTGACAGGAACGTTAAAGTCTAAACTGAGTTTCTACTGTTACCACAAACATTGCCGTTTCAATCTTCTTTTACTAGATCTCTCTCTTCGTCTTGCAGGATCAAACCCTCCAAGAAACTAAAATCCTCATCAGGAAATCTAGACTTAAATGCATCACAACACACTTCTCGAGTGTTCAAGAACATGTGTGAGACAACATCAAAAGCTTCATCTCTTTCCTTTCAACTACAACAAGTGTAGATTTATTTTTTTGTTGTAATCCAACAATTCTTTCTCCTTTCTTTTAAGAACATCGTTTTCTAACTTTGCATTTGAACATGATTGTTCAATAACTGATAATTTCTTCTTATGAAACTCTGATTCATTCATAGCTTCTGCCATCTGTTTCTCTAAATTAAATCCATTATTTCCTCTGTGATTTTGGTATTGTGAGCAACAAATTTTTTTTCTCTGTTTTCAAATTTGCAATGACTTTATCGGAGACCAACCATTGCCTCCTGATTTCCAAATAAACCATAATTCTTTGTTCCACAAACATGTCAAGAACAACAACAATATTGTAAATAATTTTTAATAAACTAAAACTAAACCAATTTCATCAATTTTAAATCACAGAATTCACCTCTTTTGATGTAAGTTCTTCAAAATCTTTTTTAGACATTGTGTTTAAACTTTTGGGAGGAATTGAAACTTGAGCTTCCTCATCACACACCTTTTTGCGCTTGCTTCACCTGATCAGTGGCATCTCTTTTATATCTTCATCTTTATGTTCAATTTCAAATGTATTTGGTGCCACAGAAATAGGGCCCGTCAATTTGGCCATAGAAATTGATATTGAAGCTATTGAATTTGGAGAACCTTTTTTGATATCCACTATAACCAGGGGAAAAAAAAAAAAAGCTACGTGAGAAACAGTTAATAAATAAATATAAACTAATCATATATAAAATTACAATACCTCTTTTGAATTGAAGAAGGGAGTACTTCTCCAACAAATAGAAAACATCAAATGTTTGTTGATTGTGAATAAAATTTTCCAATGTCTAGATGCCAAATTCATTCACATGTATTTTACCGATATTGTGGTGGGGTATGTTAGCTTTTGTCCATTGTGTGGGTAATCCACCCCAACCTTTTTTGCAACCCAACATAGAATACCGATCATTCCATCCACGCACTTTGTTTGATAATCCAGTTAACAATGCTCGGCCTTTTCTACCCTCAATAAAATAGAATGGACTATTCGACCTCTTTTTCAATGCGTAGAAGTAGTTGAAAATGTAAAACATGGGTAGAATATCGTTTATCAAACACGTTGCTTCAAAAACCATGTAATACTTTCTCTCTCTAGCTAGTATACTCGTAAAATAACAGTAAAATCACTAAATATATATAAGAAAATATATATGTAGATGAGTATAAAATAATGGGCCCATAACTAATTTTCTTTATATACAAATCTTTACATAATATAATAAAGTCACAACACATCACTCGACAGTGTTGCCAAACCCTTCCGCTTCTTGACGTTCCAAGTGACCGCATCTCACTTACTATCTGCAAAAACATTGAAAACAACGAGGTGAGTACTAATTGTTCAGTAAGTAAACCCGCTATGTTACCCTTCTCTCTCCGTTGCTTAAATTCTGAATTTCTTTCCTTAC
>CM047750.1:20063841-20113841 GCA_026225825.1 Pistacia integerrima | reverse complement strand
AATTCATTCAATCACTTTTGATTAAAAATTCCAGCCCCCTTTTCTCTGTTCCCACGCCACTTTACATTTGGTTGAATCAAATATTTCACTTGATTCTTGTTCTTGGTTCTTAAGGCTAAAGAGGATCTAGCAAATCTCTATTTAGTTTCTTGGGGTTATCTTCATGTGGACTACCGCTAGTTCAATCCTACTCTTGGATCGGTAGCGAAACCCATTCAGAGACAAGGTTGAAGGAGCCTCCAAACGTGCGTATGAATTTTTAACTCTAATCTGATTTTTCTGTAGATTTTGATTTAATGTATAAATTGAAAAATTTGTGCCCTGATCTTGGTTCTAAGGGAACGATCTCCTGTTATATTTTTTTTTTCAACTGCCATGACTTGATTGTTTCCTAACATCTTACTGATGTATTTCTTTTACATCTTTATTTTATTGTTCGTTAACGTAGATGTGATGAGAATGCAAAATGTCATATTTTCCCCCCTTAATGTCTAGATTTTATACTTATTTGGTGCTTAAATGTACTCATTATTATTTTATTTTGATTTAGGATGCAAATGGAGGCGTTAAATGCAAAACGAAACTAATTAGGTGATTTTAGACAGTTTTGACATCACTTCGTAATCTGGACATAACTATCTCATCTGAGCTCCGATTGAGATGATTCAAAATGCCATGGAACGCCAAGAAAGATATCTATAACTTTTTTGTTTTGAGTTTTGAGAGATACTCGCTGCATCAAGGTTGGAATTGGGCTTGAAGTTGATGTACCTGCATTGCTGACGTTCCGGAACATTAGGCCTTATCATGCAATTCAAATATACGGTTTATTACTGGAAGTTTTGAAGATCTGGTGCACGAAAGTTACGGCTAGAAACACCACTTTCCTAGTTATATTAGGACTTTATTTTATTTTTAATTAATCAGATTTGGATACATGTTATTTTAGGATAAAACTTAGAATATTTTTATGAGATTGGGTAGAATTCAAAGATTTGAATTAGATATTTTAAGAGGGGGAGAGAAATCAGACTGGGGTACTACACACGCCTCTCCTTCCCCTCTTCTTCAACTTCTCCTTTGAGTTTTTCTCATGATGGCCATGAATGGCTAAATTTTCATAACTTGGTCAAAGGAAACAGAGGCCTTGGAATCAATAAAACTGTGAGATCTAATATGTTTTTAGTGTTCAATATATGCTTTGACTATTGGATGTTCTTCTATGCCTATTTTCATGATTGTCTTATTTAATTAGTAGGAGGCCTACTAGTTTATTATTTGTTGCAATCTATCGCTATATTAGATATCAAATTCATAATTGTTTGATCCCTTTAATTTGTGAAGTAACTAAGATTTAAGAATTTGCTATGTTAGGAATTATTAAATCTTAAGAAGAACGCTCAACTAAATTAAATACAACCGCTTGTGTTTGTGTTGTTCAGCTTCATTGATCTCTCTAGTTCTTAAGGCTGCTACTTGATTAAACCTTTTGCGCTTGTCTTGGGTTGTTTAGTAGTAAGATTAATTAGATAGCTTGTTTCCTAATTAACTACAACTAAGGAGAGATAGGAAAATAGTTCCAACAGTGAATATTCAAAGTATGAATTGATATATACTTGCATCGATGATCAGTTGTAAAATTCTGATGGCGGATGTTGACTTAGACCAAGAGTTGTTCTTTTGATTGATTTTGATAATTTAATTTGAATTGTTCCTTAGTTTTTTTTCCTAAAATTGTTTTCGTTAAACTCGACACCCCCTTTTCCTTGTTCACGTAGCATAAAACTAGGCTAGACACTCTCTGTGGGAATGATCCTTACTTGCATTACTACATGTATTTTTTTTAGTATAGATTTTAATTTTGGTTGCCTACAACAGTACACCAAGATGTATACAGTTGGATGAAACGATTGCTCATTATAGTTAGAGTGTAGTTCCTATTAAAGGTGATGAATATATTCTTTTTGTGAACTATTTATGTACAATTGTTAAATTGTATATTGATTGTGATATACAAGTGAATTTGTCGATTTTAATTTTTGAAAATATTTATATAAATTCTTGGAAAAGCAATAAAGTACAGATTGAAAACTTCATTGTTCATCATAATTTTTCATTACAATTGTAATCGATTAAGATTTCCATAAGATCAAAATTTAATTGATAAAGCATTTATTTATATATAATGGGCATGTAGAATTGTGACGAGTTAATTGGAATACCATAATATAAGTATAACTGTAATAGATGCAAGTATCTGTTTGATTATAATGTCAGAGTCGAAGTTATTCTCAGTTGTCGAATCAACAAATGCATGATATACTTTTGGTAGATCATTGCCGAACCATCAATTTATTCATACTTATAATAATAAATGTCTCCTTTGTTTGGAAATCTTTTTGTTGCCAAACCATTTTAATGCATGGCTGTAACAGATGAAGCTCTATTTCTATTCAAATCTTGCTGGAAAATTATAATATTCTATGCTATAAAGTTTTAATAAAACATTTGTCGATCCATAATTTACATAAAAAAACTATAGTAAATCCTTTGTTATCAATTTTTGCATATAATTATAATAATTTGGACTAAACATAGTTGAAAAAAAGAATGCAATTAATAGAATATATTTTTTGTTTTGGTTAGGTACAAGATTGTAAGATGGTTCTTACAAATAATTAGGATGCAGCAGCTATACAGTCATATGTCCAGGAATTATATTCGCAAGCGATTGAAAACTACAAATTGGAATATGATTCTGGAAAAATAAATATCATTGATTTGAGAACAAAAGTATGCAAGGAGAATAGAAAATTGAGAATGTTTATATGGAACAAAAAAAGGCCTAAATTTTCAAAGCAAATCAAAAAGTCAATCTCCAAAAAGAAAAAAGGTATTTAATATTAGAACTCCATTGTAACGTCCCACTTGAGGTACGTAGTTGTTGTTTCTTCCTTTGCTCTTATTTGAGTTGGTTTTTGGTAATATTGAGTGTTGTGTTGAATACTTGTCCTGAAATTGGTTGAAAACAGAAGAAGTTCAGTCTGCCATGCTTCGTCGGGGCGAAGAAGAATCTTCGTCGCGGCGAAGAGGTGTTGAAGCCACGGGAAGGCTCAGGCTGACGTTTCACCGCGGCGACAGAAGTTTCCTCGCCGCGGCGACAGGCCGATTAAAATGTTTGTTAAGTTTTAGATATTTTCTTCCCTAAGGGCAAGTTGACCATTCTACCCCTAATTAGTAGGAAAAGTGGGGAGTTAATTGTAAGGATTTTTCATAGAGAATATGTTGATATGGGGGTGAGTTTGTAATGAATCAAAGGATATAGATGGAATTCCCAAAGAAGAGTAAGGGCAAAATGGGAATGATTGTGTATAAATTTCATTAAAAGGAATTAAGAGTTAGCAAACCCCTCATTCTTCTTCTCAAAAACGCAACTCTCCATTCTTGTTCATCTCAACTTCTCTTTTCTTTTGATCAAGGAGTTCCAAGGGATTTTTGAAGTGATTTGGGGTAGAAAAGCAACCTAAGGCTTTCTAAGGTAAGGATTTCTACTTAAGTTGTGTGATTTGTGAGTTTTAAGTTATATTGAAATTTGAGGGTTTTTGTTATTTTGGTTAAGAGAAGAGAAAAAGTCAAGCAAAACAAGTGAAAGGAAGAGTTGGTGAAGTCTCTCCATAACAAGGTAAGTAAACCCCAATCCAAGTTGAGATTTAAGAATTCTCTTGATTAGGGTTTTGGTAGAAATGATGTATGTATGTGATATACATGTGATATGCCATGTATGGAGGTTTAAATAGAGATTTCTATGCTTTGTGAATGTTTAGACCTTGCAAATATGAGAAATGAGTTGTTGGGTTGGAAAGGTAGTTTGAGATGGAATTGAAGGGGTATTGTGGATCCCTTTTTGGAAGTGCTTTGACAGGGTTTTATGGTTATGTGAAGGGGTTTCTCCCTATTTTGGATGGTTAGAAAAAGTTTTAGAATCATGGCTATATTAGAGTTTTATAGTGCACATGAGTTGTTTGATGAAATGCCTAATAGAGGTTTGAGTATGAGTAGTGAACCTTAATTCTTGCAACATTGCATGTTGGCATTTCATAAGTGCATTAGTGGAGATGAACCATCCATAGGCACTAATTGTGCATTGAAAAGTGACCTAAGAAAGTGTAGGAAACTTGTGTATGCAAGTACCCTATGAGTAGAGAGCTTGGTGGATGCAACTACTCTAAGAGTAGAGAGAATGAAAAAAAGCTAGAATAGAGTGAATTAGAAGAGTAGAATAGATGGGTTGATGCTTTGTGATCATCACCCGATAGTTATGGGAATCGGGTTGATGCTTTGTGATCACCACCCGAATAGCCCTTAGAGATGGGTCGATGCTTTGTGATCGTCACCCGATGAGTAGTAGAAACGGATGGATGCTTTGTGACCACCACCCGGTTAGTTGTTAGAAGTGGGTTGATGCTTTGTGACCATCACCCGACAGTGACTGGAGACGGGTTAATGCTTGGTGATCGTTACCCAAAAGTCATGAGAAACGGGTAGGTGCTAGGTGGTCTCCTCCCGATAGTTAGGAAAAACCGAGTTGGTGCTTTGTGATCCCCACTCGGTAGTCACTGAGAACGGGTTGGTACGTGTGAATTCCACCCGATAGTCATGAAGAGTGAGATGGTGGTGTGTGAACGCCTATCCGGCCGTACCTCCAGTAAGATGAGGCCATGCTGTTTAGTAGAAACAGATATAGAAACAGAAATAGTATAAGGAAAAGAATTACGTGTGATACATACGGGGACAGACAGATAGAGGGTTTTACTTACTGAGCATTATTTTGTGCTCACCCCGTTATTTTCCTTTGTGGATGCAAGATCTAGGTGTTGATGCAGTCGGAGGGGCGTTGGCAAGCGAGGAGCAATAGCTACACTGTTTCCCTTGTTTTGTCTTTTAAAGTGAATTTTTGTAAACCATACTCTCTGTGTATAAAAGACATATGACTTATAATGAAAAGAAAACTTTGGGCCCAATTTTCTATTGTTATTATGCATGCATTGTGCTAGTTTTCAGCAGTTGTTACATTTTTGGTATCAGAGCAAAGATTTTGGGATTGAACAGTGTACTATTCTCATCGCCACGACGTCCTCTAACCGACTGTGTGAGTAATTCTTTCCTTACAGTAATTGTTTCTTGAGTTCATTAGTGTGATCATTTTGTAGATGAGGCGTAGTTATCGAAATCGCGGTAAGGGTGTGGTGAATGAAGGAGAACCTTCTAACCCACTAGAGTCTACGCCCCCTCCCTTGGATGAAGCTAGAATCCGGGGAATTATACAGCAAGTTATGGCAGAAACTCAGGGGAGAGTTGTACCCCCTCGCATGTGCACTCCACCAAGATTACAAATGTCGAAGGAGGACAACCGGTACCTCCCCCAGTACAGAACAGAGTTGAACCGATTTACGGTCTTTCTAGTCAGCATCAACCCTCAGAATTTAAGGGTACTACAGATCCAGTAATAGCAGAAGAGTGGCTTGGGTCAGTAGAATGAGCCACAGGTTTGTTTCCCATGTCAGACCGGGAGAAGATCCGATATGCGAGTTTCTTGTTTCGGGGTGATGCCCGAATTTGGTGGGAATTAATGGAAGAAACTCATGATGTGACAGTAATGACGTGGGAAGAGTTCAGGCAAGAGTTTGAGGCTGAGTATAGAACAGAGGACCAAGTTCATGAGAAGGTCCAAGAATTTATCAGTTTACAACAAGGGACTAGCGTGTGAAAGAGTACTCGGTGAGATTCGACTCTCTTGCAAGGTTTGCATCGGGAATAGTTAGTACTCCGGCCTTGAGAAGGGATAAGTTTGTGCATGGATTGAAGCCGAGAGATAGCCCGGGATATAATGACAAGCTCCAACCCTCCTCGAAATTATAGTGAGGCTTTGAGGCGGGCGATGAAGGCGGAGATTTTTGAGAATAAAATCTTCCCGTAGGATCCTCGACAGAGGACCGAAGGAGCTACCCTCCGCTCCTCGAGAGAAACATGAGGGTGTAAAGGGTAAAGACATGAAGAATCGAAGAAGAAGTTTCAATATAGGCAGAATAGAAAAGAGTGGAAGAATAAGCGACCTCGGACAGAAGGGTTTCCTCTTTGCCCTAAATGTGGGAGGAATCACCCGGGAGAATGTCTGAGGGATCAGAGAGTGTGTTATAGGTGCCGAAAGCCAGGGCACATGATGAGAGATTGTAAAGCTCCTTCCACCAACCACTCGGGGTGGTTCGGGAGGTACCGCTAATGCCGAGTTTTTACTGTGGCAGTGGGG
Source organism: Pistacia integerrima (assembly GCA_026225825.1). Taxonomy (NCBI): domain Eukaryota; kingdom Viridiplantae; phylum Streptophyta; class Magnoliopsida; order Sapindales; family Anacardiaceae; genus Pistacia; species Pistacia integerrima. Next base: position 20,107,534 of record CM047750.1, on the reverse strand, counting down.
GAAGCAGAGGCGACCCATCAACCGCTTATCGGGTCGCTTATTATTTCATTCATCCCCTTTATATGCTTTAATTGATTCAAAGCGCTACTCATTCGTTCATATCTTATGGGATGCTTGAGAGATTAGGTTTGAAACTTACTAGAACGATTCAACCCATTAAGATAGAACTACCCGATAGGGGTTAGTGTTGTGACTCAAGAGGTTTTGTTAAGAGAGTCCTTAGTGATCCAGGGTAGAGAGTTAACCGTTGACTTAATAGTTTTCGATATGCCCGATTTTGATGTGATTCTGGGCATGGACTTTCTAGGGAGATATGGAGTAGAGATTGACTGTCGGAAAAAGAATGCGAGGTTTAACCTCGATAGTGGAGATAAGTTTAGTTTTGGAGAAGGCCATCAGTTGAGCATGCTGATTAGTAGCGTGAAAGCCATGAAGATGTTGAGAAAGGGGTGTTCGGGATTTATTGCCCATGTAGTGCAGAGTGGTGATGTTCCACAGTTAGAGATTCAGAGGGTGCCAGTAGTTCGAGACTTTCTAGATGTGTTTCCGGAAGAGTTACCGGGTTTGCCTCCAGAGATGGAGGTAGAATTTAGTATCGAACTAGCACCAGGGATAACACCAATATCTAAAGCCCCTTATCGAATGGCCCCAACTGAGCTCCAAGAATTAAAGAAGCAACTCCAAGAGCTTTTAGATAAATGTTTTATCCGACCAAGTCATTCTCCTTGGGGAGCTCCAATCTGTTTGTGAAGAAGAAGGATGGATCACTAAGGATGTGTATTGATTATAGGGGAGTTGAATAAAGTTACGTTGAAGAATAAGTACCCGCTTACCCCGGATAGATGACCTTTTTGATCAGTTGAAAGGAGTGGCAGTGTTCTCCAAAATTGATTTGAGGTCCGGGTATCATCACGTAAGAGTGGCTGAGCAAGATGTGGCTAAAACTGCCTTTCGTACCAGATATGGGCATTATGAATTTGTAGTGATGCCTTTCGGCTTGACTAATGCCCCAGCAGTTTTTATGGACTTGATGAACAGGGGTATTCCATGAATACTTGGATCAGTTCATTGTTGTCTTCATCGACGACATTTTGATTTACTCAAAGTCAAGAGAAGAATATGAGAAACACTTGAGATTAGTATTGCAACGGCTGAGAGAAAAGAAGTTGTGTGCTAAATTTTCTAAGTGTGAGTTTTGGTTGAACCAAGTGATATTCCTGGGTCATACCGTGTCGAAGGAAGGGATTTCGGTAGATCCGAGTAAAGTGCAGGCAATCCTGGAATGGCAGAAGCCAAGAAGCAGTGAAAGAAATCGGGGAGTTTCTTAGGCTTAGCAGGTTACTACCGGCGATTTGTAGCGGGATTCGCTCAGTTGGCTAAACCGTTGACAGCTCTAACCAAACATAAAACTCCTTTTGTCTGGTCAGCAGCATGTGAAGAAAGCTTCCAAGAGTTGAAGAAGAGATTAACAACAGCTCCTGTATTAGTGTTACCACAGGAGGGTGTAGAATATGATATTTATACAGACGCCTCTCTATAGGGACTTGGCGTCGTGCTGATGCAGTTAGGTAGGGTTATAGCTTATGCTTCTTGTCCATTGAAAGAGTACGAGACCAGATACCCTACGCATGATTTAGAATTAGCAGCCGTGGTCTTTGCCTTAAAGATTTGGAGGCATTACCTTTATGGTGTGAAGAGTAATATCTACACCGACCATAAGAGTCTAAAGTACTTCTTCACTCAAAAGGAGTTGAATATGAGGCAGAGAAGGTGGTTAGAACTGGTTAAGGATTATGATTGTGAGATCAAGTATCAACCGGAGAAAGCCAATGTAGTAGCCAATGCTTTGAGTAGAAAAGCCCATGTTTTTCGGCTTACCAGGCAGAAAGAGTTAATAGAAGAGTTGTCTAAGGAGCAGATTGAAGTGGTTCCGGGAAGAATTGCCAGCCTAGAGGTACAGTCCTCTTTACTAGAGGAAATTAGAGAAAAGCAAATGGCTGATGAGTGGTGTCGAAAAACTTGATTCACAAGTGCGTGAGGGCAAGACACGAGTTCTTTGTGAGAGATGGTGTCCTCTATTTCAAATCGGTTGTGCATTCCTCCAAATGAGGGAGTTGAAACAGAAAAATTCTTATGGAGGCACATGACACACCGTACACCGCTCATCCGGGAGCAACCAAGATGTATCAGGATGTAAAGAAAGGCTATTGGTGGTCAGGTATGAAGAAAGACATTGCAGAGTTTGTGGCTAAATGTCTAACTTGTTAGCAGGTGAAAGCAGAACATCAACGGTCGTCAGGGTTGCTTCAGCCATTGAGTATTCCAGAGTGGAAATGGGAGAGCATTTCAATGGATTTTATCACGAGTCTCCCCAGAGTGCAGAAAGGGTGTAATGCTATATGGGTGATTGTGGATAGGTTAACCAAGTCAGCCCATTTTCTTCCAGTAAAGGAAAGTACCACTACAGATCAGTTGGCTCATATTTACCTCAAGGAGATAGTCAGATTGCATGGTGTGCCCAAGACTATAGTATCGAGATAGAGATTCCAGTTTGTTTCATTCCTTACGGACAAGTTTCTGAGGAGTTTGGGTACCCGATTAGCATTCAGTACTGCCTATCATCCTCAGACGGATGGCCAAACCGAGAGAACGAATCAGGTGCTCGAGGATATGCTGAGGGCCTGTTGCATGGATCATAGAGTATCCTGGCATGAGATGTTACCATTAGTGGAATTTGCCTACAACAACAGTTATCAGTCTACAATTAGAATGGCGCTTACGAGGCTTTATATGGTAGGACGATGTAGGTCTCCGCTTCATTGGGATGAAGTAGGCGAAAGAGATGAGTTAGTACCGCTCTTGGGGCGAGGTGACTCGAAACTAGTAGAAGATGTGAAGTTAATCCGAAATAGAATGAAACAAGCCCAAGATCGACAGAAGAGTTATGCCGACTTGAAGAGGAAAGAGGTAGAATTCCAAGTGGATGACAAAGTGTTCCTGAAAGTTTCCCCTTACAAGCGAGTAATGCGCTTCGAGAGGGAAGTTAGCACCGAGATTTATAGGTCCATTTGAGGTATTGCAACGAGTGGGAAAGGTGGCCTACAGATTGGCACTACCACCTAGCATGGACAGGGTGCATGATGTTTTCCATGTCTCGATGCTACGGAAATATGTAAGTGATCCCTCCACATCCCGAGCGTAGAGGGACGTTGAAGTAACGTAAAATCTTGTATATGAAGAACGTCCGCCTTGATTCTAGATCGAAGGGTTAAAGAGCTTCGGAACAAGAGTGTTCCGCTAGTGAAGATCCTTTGGAGGAATCACAAAGTAGAAGAGGCCACTTGGGAGGTAGAACGGGACATGCAGAATCGCTTCCCAGAGTTATTTGCATGAATTTTGGGGACGAAATTCTTTTAAGGGGGGAAGAATTGTAACGTCCCACTTGAGGTACGTAGTTGTTGTTTCTTCCTTTGCTCTTATTTGAGTTGGTTTTTGGTAATATTGAGTGTTGTGTTGAATACTTGTCCTGAAATTGGTTGAAAACAGAAGAAGTTCAGTCTGCCATGCTTCGTCGGGGCGAAGAAGAATCTTCACCGCGGCGAAGAGGTGTTGACGCCACGGGAAGTGCTGGGACAGCTCGCGCGGCGACAGTTTCCTCGCGCGGCTCAGGCCGATTAAAATGTTTGTTAAGTTTTAGATATTTTCTTCCCTAAGGGCAAGTTGACCATTCTACCCCTAATTAGTAGGAAAAGTGGGGAGTTAATTGTAAGGATTTTTCATAGAGAATATGTTGATATGGGGGTGAGTTTGTAATGAATCAAAGGATATAGATGGAATTCCCAAAGAAGAGTAAGAGCAAAATGGGAATGATTGTGTATAAATTTCATTAAAAGGAATTAAGAGTTAGCAAACCCCTCATTCTTCTTCTCGCAACTCTCCATTCTTGTTCATCTCAACTTCTCTTTTCTTTTGATCAAGGAGTTCCAAGGGATTTTTGAAGTGATTTGGGGTAGAAAAGCAACCTAAGGCTTTCTAAGGTAAGGATTTCTACTTAAGTTGTGTGATTTGTGAGTTTTAAGTTATATTGAAATTTGAGGGTTTTTGTTATTTTGGTTAAGAGAAGAGAAAAAGTCAAGCAAAACAAGTGAAAGGAAGAGTTGGTGAAATCTTTCCATAACAAGGTAAGTAAACCCCAATCCAAGTTGAGATTTAAGAATTCTCTTGATTAGGGTTTTGGTAGAAATGATGTATGTATGTGATATACATGTGATATGCCATGTATGGAGGTTTAAATAGAGATTTCTATGCTTTGTGAATGTTTAGACCTTGCAAATATGAGAAATGAGTTGTTGGGTTGGAAAGGTAGTTTGAGATGGAATTGAAGGGGTATTGTGGATCCCTTTTTGGAAGTGCTTTCTTTGACAGGTTTTATGGTTATGTGAAGGGGTTTCTCCCTATTTTGGATGGTTAGAAAAAGTTTTAGAATCATGGCTATATTAGAGTTTTATAGTGCACATGAGTTGTTTGATGAAATGCCTAATAGAGGTTTGAGTATGAGTAGTGAACCTTAATTCTTGCAACATTGCATGTTGGCATTTCATAAGTGCATTAGTGGAGATGAACCATCCATAGGCACTAATTGTGCATTGAAAAGTGACCTAAGAAAGTGTAGGAAACTTGTGTATGCAAGTACCCTATGAGTAGAGAGCTTGGTGGATGCAACTACTCTAAGAGTAGAGAGAATGAAAAAAGCTAGAATAGAGTGAATTAGAAGAGTAGAATAGATGGGTTGATGCTTTGTGATCATCACCCGATAGTTATGGGAATCGGGTTGATGCTTTGTGATCACCACCCGAATAGCCCTTAGAGATGGGTCGATGCTTTGTGATCGTCACCCGATGAGTAGTAAAGAAACGGATGGATGCTTTGTGACCACCACCCGGTTAGTTGTTAGAAGTGGGTTGATGCTTTGTGACCATCACCCGATAGTGACTGGAGACGGGTTAATGCTTGGTGATCGTTACCCAAAAGTCATGAGAAACGGGTAGGTGCTAGGTGGTCTCCTCCCGATAGTTAGGAAAAACCGAGTTGGTGCTTTGTGATCCCCACTGGTAGTCACGAAGAACGGGTTGGTACTGTGTGAATTCCACCCGATAGTCATGAAGAGTGAGATGGTCTTTGTGTGAATGCCATCCACTGCACCTCCGGTAAGATGAGGCCATGCTGTTTAGTAGAAACAGATATAGAAACAGAAATAGTATAAGGAAAGAATTACGTGTGATACATACGGGGACAGATGAGATAGAGGGTTTTACTTGAGGCATTATTTTGTGCTCACCCCTGTTATTTTCCTTTGTGGATGCGGGATCTAGGTGTTGATGCAGTCGGAGGGGCGTCGGCAAGCGAGGAGCAATAGCTACACTGTTTCCCCTGTTTTGTCTTTTAAAGTGAATTTTTGTAAACCATACTCTCTATGTATAAAAGACATATGACTTATAATGAAAAGAAAACTTTGGGCCCAATTTTCTATTGTTATTATGCATGCATTGTGCTACTTTTCAGCAATTGTTACATCCATATAATTATTATCTAATGAGTAAACAAGTTCAGTCTATATCTTTGTTGTTGTTTTTTAACGTATGAATTTCACAGCAAAATGATCCATAATAAACTTCCAAACAAAATAACTAGCTTATTTGTTTTGATATAGTCATGCAATTATTTTATATATTACATGGTTGCGAATACTTTTTTGATAGATATGAAATAATTGTTTAGCGAATTAATTTATGTTTTGTTTAATGATATAATTTGTTATGTAATATAGTCTCAATCATATTATTATTATTTTGAATTCCAAGTAACACATTTTAAAAGCAAAAACAATGTGTATCGGAGACAAAGAAAGATTGAATAATTTATTTAAATACTTCTACAAATATAAATGAGATATTTAATTACTGTTTTTCCTTTTGGGTAAACTTTTCTATTATATAATTTGTTGCATGGTATAGTATTAATTTTATTATTATTATTTTGAAATCCATATGAGAGACCTAAAAAACAAAAACAATGTGTATCAAACATAGAGAAGGGTTCAACAAGTTCTTCAAATGTTTCTATAAATGTAAATGAGATACGTGAGGAAAATAGAACAGAGAGGATGCCTAAATTAAAAAGAAAGAGAGGTAAAAAATGTCGTGTTAGTGGTTACCTATGTTTTTTAGATTATGACAAGTTAAATTGGCTGACTAAATCTATGTTTTTCAGGTGCTTCTCCGTCTACAGATCTCGATTCTAATATTCCAATTAATAATGCAGAACAACACAATCGTGAGTTTTGAATCTAACAACATACATTCAAACATTTAGTTTGTTATATTTTAAAATCATAATGTTATTTCCTTACATTGTAAAAATAAAGGTGTCGACCTTTCTCGAACAATTTTTAACATTGCAAGTGTTGTTAAATATTGTGATGACCTTTTTTTATTATTTTCATTCCTAGGTCAGACATTTAAAAAACAATAGAAATCTTTATCAGAGACAAATAGAGGTTCAAAATCTCGCTCAACAGAAAGAGGTGACAACTGTCATAATAATTTTTTAAAATACTTATCTAAATATAAATGAGATATTTAATTATTGTTTTTGCCTTTTGGTTAAGCTCTTCTGTTATACAATTTGTTGCATGGTATAGTATTAATTCTAATATTATTATTTAAAACTCAGATGAGAGATCTAGAAAACAGAAACAATGTGTATCAACATAGAGAAGGGTTCAACAAGTTCTTGAAATGCTTCTGTAAATGTAAATGAGTTATGTGAGGAAAATAGAATGGAGAGGATATCTAAATTAAAAAGGAAAAGAGGTAAAAAAATATAATATTAGTGGTTGCCTATGTTTTTTAGATTATGATAAGTTATATTGGCTGACTACATCTATGTTTTTCAAGTGCTTCTCCATATGCAGATCCGGATTCTAATATTCGAATTACTAATGCAAAACAACACAATCATGAGTTTTGAATCTGACAACATTCATTTAAACATTCAGTTTGTTATATTCTAAAAACATAATGTTATTTCATTACATTGTAAAAATAAAGGTGTGGAACTTTGCCGAACCATTTATTGTATTGCAAGTGTTGTTGAATATTGTGATGATCTTTTTTCATTATTTTCATTTCCAGGTCAAAGATTGAAAAAAACAAAAGAAATCTTTATCAGAGACAAATAGAGCTTCAAAATCTCGCTCAACAGAAAGAGGTAACAAATGTCATTTGTTAGGTAGATATACTTAATTGTTGACTCCAATATTAAAGTTACTTGGAAAATATGTATATATATCACTGTGAGTTCCAAAATTAATAGAATACATGTAAGTATTAACTTTATTACTTTCTAAAAATATCACGTTATTTCTTTACACAAGGGAAAAAGAGTCCTGGAACTTTGGTGAACCATCCTACAAGTGCATTCATTGTGGATAAGTCATGTGGTACAAAGAGCGAACTGTTAAAAACCAAGAGCCAGCCATCCCTTTGTTTTCATTATGTTGTATGGATGGCAAAGTTTAGTTACCATTATTGAAACAATCGCCAGAACCATTAAAAAGTTTATTGGATGTGATCAGTGGTAACAAGGGGATTAGTTTCAGAAGCAAAATAAGGATATACAATTCATTGTTCTCATTTACATCGATGGGAGGGCATGTTGACATGAGATTAATCAAGGTGATGGTCCATACGTTTTCAAACTTTGCGGATAGAATTACCACCGAATAGGATCATTACTTCCACCTAAAGGAAGAAAACCTCAGTTTGCATAGCTTTATATTTATGACACAGAATATGAAACTAGTCATAGCTTAAATTCTATATGAGATAATACAACCGATGATACAGTTAACAAGGAATTAGGGCAGGAATTGCAATTGATGTTTGATGCGAACAATGAATTGGTTAAAAGTTTTCATTTTGTCAAGGACTATAAGCATTGGAATGATATTAGAAATATGCATTTGCGGTTGAAAATGAAAAGGGAAAAAGATGGAAGACAATACAATTTGCTAATTGCATTTGAAATTACGGGTTTAATTGCTGGTGATATTGGAATTTCAGAAGCCGAAAAAGATATAATTGTTCACCTTTCAAAAAAGGGTCTTCAAAGAATTTCTGACTTGCATCCAACCTTTATGGCATTAAGTTATCCAATATTATTCCCATATGGATAAGATGGATACAGAATTGACATTAACCATAAAAAGTCACATGGCAAAAAAGTCTTCAAAGAGAAACAGGCTGAGCATGAGAGAATATTATGCATTTCGGTTGCAGTATAGATTACATGAAGGGCATACTCTGATGAGATCAGGTTGATTATTATAGTAATATATTGTGGATGCATGTATGGTTGTTGAAGAGGAAAAATTTCATTGGATTAGAAATAAAAAAAAAAAAATTTGAGGAGTGATTTGTACAGTGGATTGATGGATGCCATTTCAAAAGATGATGTTAATGCACAACATCTAGGGAAATCTATGTTGCTCCCTTCGTCTCACACTGGTAGTCCCTGATATTGTGTTCAAAATTATCAAGACGCAATGGTGATTTGCAGATGTTTTGGATATCCATATATTTTTCTGACCTTTACCTGTAATCCCAAGTGGCCAGAGATACAAGATCTATAGAATTGTATTGGAGAATGTGATCAAGAAAGTAGAGTAACTACAGTTTGCAGAGTTTTTGAGATCAAATTGCTTGAGCTAATGTGAGAGATAAAAAAAAGGTGAATATTTTGGTGAAACAGTAGCAAGTAAGTAATCCAATGAATAATATTTCTATCTTCTTTAAAAAAAATCTAATTCATTGATAATTTATGATATGAAATTATATTATACCGACTATTGCTAAACACGTTATAATTGTTTTTGTCAGTTATCTACACTATCGAGTTCCAAAAGAGAGGCCTCCCAAATGTTCATATATTGATTTTTCTACATTCTGAATATAAGAATCCTTCAGCATCCAAAATAGATGAAATAGTTTATGCTGAAATAACAAATAAGGAACTAGATCCTGTTGCCTTTGCAACTGTTGAGAATCACATGATCCATAGTCTGTGCGGTGATGTTAACAAGAATTCACCATGTATGGAAAGAGGAAAATGTAAAAAACATTTTCCAAAGAAATTTGTCGATCAAACATGTGTGGATGACAATGGATAGTTGAGAAAAAGGGAATCAAACTGGATAACCGTTTTATTATTTCTTATAATAGGAATCTTTTGGTTAAGTTTGATGCTCACATAAATATCGAAATATGCAATCAACATAGATCAATCAAGTATCTATTCAAGTATGTCAACAAAGGACCAGACAGAATGAGAGTTTCTATGGAAGTTGAAAACAATGGTCAATAGAACAATCAATGAGAGATTTTACAAAACAAAGATGTAATAAAGGCATATCTGGACTGTAGGTATGTACAAAATACATAAAATATAATCTTTCTATATTGTTTGTTCATATTTGTTATAAATGTAACATTAATTGATTCAATTGAAAACATTACAGATATATCTCTTCTACGGAAGCTCGCTGGAGGATATTTCAGTTTGACATGTATTACAGAGAACCATCTGTTGAAAGATTGTCATTCCACCTAGAGAATGAACAAACAGTTATTTTCGATCCAAATAAGTGTTTGGTTAAACTTTTGGAAAGCAAACGAAATTGACTAAATGGATAAAGTGTAATCAACGATACCAATCTGCAAGATCATTGACTTATCCTGATTTTCCAAGCAAATGGGTTTGGAAGGATACCAAAAGAAAATGGTCCCCACGACAAAAATAAGGTGTATTGGTAGGGTGTATTTTGCATTTCTAGGTAGCGGTGAGAAATATTATTTGAGAATCCTTCTGAACTTAGTAAGAGGAGCAACATCATTTGAAGATATTCGAACTGTCAGTGGGTTCAGTAAATTCAAAGATGCATGTTATGCATTTGGATTGCTGGATGATAATAAAGAGTGGAATAATTGCTTGGATGAAGCATCAGCATAGGCTACCGAAAGATAGTTAAGACAACTTTTTGTAACTATTCTTGTATATAATGAAGTGGTGAGTCCAAGAGACTTGTGGAAAGAAAATACATAATGCCTATCTGAAGACATTCCCTACATTCTTAAATAGAAAATTCGGATAACAGAATTGAGATGCACGGAGGAACAAATTTAGAATCATGCATTGTTTGAAATTGAAGAGCTGATGAAAAAGGTAGGAAAATCCTTGGCTTAACTCCCTAGAATGCCAATTCCAAAATATTCCATTTTTTAGAATTCACATAATAGATTAATTGCCGAGGAATTAGATTATGATATCGACAACATGAAAACACTGCATAGTGATTTATACAAGGGTCTCAACAATGGCCAGAGACACATATGCGATTAAATCCTTGATTCTATCAACAATCAAAGTGGAACATCATTTTTTGTTTACGGACATGGTGGAACAAGTAAAACCTTCCTATGGTCAACAATCATGGCCAAATTAAGATCCGAGAGTAAAATTGTTCTGGCTATAGCTACATCAAGAATTACTGCATTACTGCTATCTAGTGGAAGAACAACACATTCACATTTTTGAATCCCTTTAGATATCACTGGGGAAAGTACATGTGATATCAAAAAGGGGACACAATTGGAAAAACTACTTGAGCAAACAGCTTTGATCATTTGGGATGAAGCACCCATGGCAAATAGGTATTGCTTTGAAGCTCTTGACAGAACTCTGAAAGATATTTTGTCTGAAAAAGATCAATCAAATGTAGATGGAATATTTGGAGGCCTCACTATTGCCCGGGGTGGTGATGTCAGATAGATTCTATAGATTCTACTAGTTATACCAAAAGGGAAAAAACATGACATAATACATGCATGTTTATCATCATCTACCCTTTGGAAACATGTAACAGTGTTTAGAATTACAGAGAACACGAGATTGAAGACAAACTTAGTAAACCCGATTGGACAACTTGAAGACTTTTGACAAATGGTTACTTGATATTGTAGAAGGAAGGGACGTTGCAGAAGATGAGAGTTACATTCAAATACCTAAAGACTTGAAAATCGATAAACATACCAGTGACGAAGAAACAATTATGAATGTTGTTTTTCCAAATTTATCTACTCAAATAAATAATATTGACTATATGAGAGAGAGCAATATTGACACCTAAAAATGAGACAGTACATAGATTGAACGACTATATCACCCACACTCTGCCAACAGATGGAAAGACGTATTTCACCGCAAAGACACTTGCGAGCGGAGGTATCTCAAATGATGATGATATTCTCTATCCGACCGAATTTCTTAATTCTTTGATGTGCTATGGCATGCCCAAACATAAATATATGAAGATTGACATTCCAATTATGTTGCTGCGTAATTTGAATCAATCTGATGGTTCTTTACAATGGAACTAGATTGATTATAACCCATTAAGGAAAGTGGTCCATACAAGTGGTGATTATTACCAGGTAAAGTATTGGGAATATTTTTACAATTCCCAGAATAATAATGTTGAATGCAGATATGAAGTGGCCTTTCAGGTTAAAGAGAAGACAGTTACCTATGACAGTTAGTGTGACACCCACATCAAGGTACGTAATTTTATTTATGCCCTAATACCCTTAGTTGGATTTCTTTGAAGTTACCTTAGACAAATGTGAAGGAAATTCCTTAAAACTTCATTGGGGGTAAAATGGTCTTTTCACTCCTAATTAGATGAAAAAGTGGGAAGTGAAAGGAAACAAAATAATGTGAAGAAGATAATAAAAATGAGGGTATTTTGGTAATTGATTAAAGGATATAGATGGAATTTCATAAAAAGTGCAAGGCAAAATGGGAATATATGTATATTTATTTAGTTATAAGGTTGCAATAACCTAAACCGTAGCCATTCTAACCCTTATTCATGCCACCCTTCACCCCTACTTTCTCTCAATTTTCTTCACTAAATTTCAAAGGGAAATCATAGAATTTGGCTTGGATTTTTATAGTTTTTCAATCCTAAAGCATCCAAAGGTAAAATTCTAGCACAAGGAGTGTGATTAAACTTTAAAGTTTTAAATTCTTATGGTTTTTATATGATCTAGGTCCAAGAGGAAGAGACTTTTAGCTAAAAGAGGTTATATCACACAGTCAAGGTAAGTAAACCCCAATTTTAGCCTTGATTTGAGCAAGACTTGTGTAGTATGATTCTTGCATGTTTTTATGTGATTTGTATGTGAGAATTGTTGGCTGTTTTTGATGATGAATGATGTGTCATTTTCAGCCTTGAGAAGTAGTGCATGGTTATGTGATGATTTGGTGAAGTTATGGAAGAATTAGTGTTGAAATTTTTGAAGTGCTGAGAATTGTTGAAAATGGACAGGTTTGATGCTATAATTAGCGAGTTTTTGGCTCACATTTTGGTGGAATTAGAGAAATGTGGAAGTGTAGCCAACATGGTAGTTGCATGTGCATATGAAGTGTTTGATGAAAATGCATGCATGAGTTGGCTAAACCCTATTGAAGAAAGGGTTAGAGAAAGGCAAGGCAAGAATTGAAGTAGAAAGATTATGTTAGTCTTAACCAAGTGTAAATCTTAGTATTCAAGGGTGCATATTGTTATGCCAAATTTTAGAATATCACTTGGTCATGTTAGTTCCATGAGAGAAATGGCCCTTAGTGCTTGGTTCTAGTTACTTGAACCTTTACTATTTCTTGAAAAGCACATGGAAGTGTTAGAGAAGAATTGCAAGTCAAAGTGTTACTGTGATATGGCAATTGTGATAGTAGAGAATGGTAGAATATGTCATGTGGTAGCGTGCCAAATGCTCCAAATTAAAAACCTTCCTAACCTAACTACTGAATTGTATATAGGGTAAGCAAGGGTCGATCCCACAGGGAATGACTCGATTAATTTCTATATTCTAAAACAATAAAAACAATAGAGGAATAAAATAAAACCTAAACAGTAAACTTGACAACAGTAATGAAAGGGGGGTGTACTCAATGCAATCTAAAGTAAAAAAAAATCAATCGCTAATGGTAGAAAATATTCAATTAAAAACAATTAGTTCTCGGTTCAATATCTACCTAAACATGCATTGGACATAAAGTAACCGTAACACTGTTCTATCTCATCATTATGGAACTACTGACCCTAGGAAACAACAAGCTCAGTTACTCGAATTCTCCTTTAGTTTGTCACTACTGAAACAAGCTCTTCGAGTAGATACTAACCCTTGAACAACCTAGAACAAGCTCCCTAAATTTAATTTAATGGCAGCCTTAAGAATTAAGAGAATAGATCAATCTAAGCAACAATCATGCAAGCTCGGATTATTTAACTTAGGTTATGTTATTCAAGACAATAGACCGAAAACTTGTCCATAATCAGCTATCATCATGCGTCACTCGTTGAATAGAAAAAGGACGATTACGTATCACAATTCCTAAGTCTAATAGGTAAATTCTGATTAAACAATTTAGCAGGCCAAAACTAAATCACTCAAACAAGAATCACAGACAATTAAATCAGAATAACATAAACAATTCTAATAAAAACGAGATTGAGAACAACGTTACTGAAGTTAACTTACACCAATGACATGAAATTAGGCTTCAAAATCCCCTTGAACTGAAGAAGGAAATTAGCCGCACATCTTGATCTAGAAAGCAAAAACTCTGAAAAATAAAACTCTACTGTCCTCTCCCTCGTTTAACCTAAAAACTTCTAATTAAATAACATGTGTTTTCCTTAATTCTTCCCAGGAATCACGGAATTTCTTTCCTAGACGTTTCCTAGAAGATAGACTTCAAGATTTGTCAAAATCTTATCAAATATGGAAAACATAATTCGTCTCCGGCTTGCACCAGGATTATCGCAATGTAAAAGATCTTTTCTAGGCTTTGTCACTTCATAAAAATTGTAGTCCCAGATTTGTAGATGAATCTGGGCTTTTGAATCACCCGTTTTCGATATCTGACGCTCCAGTTAGGCCCGTTCAAAGATTCAATACTCAGCTAAGGAATCCTTCTGCGACTAGGATTCCAGGTCCGGTTTTGCAACAACTACTGAGAACCCAAACGAACTCGGATTCTCGCCCATAATACCTTCCTGAAAATCTTGATTTGTTTACTTTAATTTCTCTGAAGAACACTTTTGCAATCGAGGAATCTAGCTCCCCGAAAAACCTGAAAGACGCAGCACTGGTCAGAATAACAACAATTCTGGAATTTCCTAATCTTTTATCACTTATTTCCTAAAGTCTATCCAACTATGCCAAACTCACAAAATAAATTCTAATCAACTCAAATAGGCATAAAACATAACAAAAAACATAATATGGAAGGAATAAAAATATCTAAATTACACTCTTATCATCATGACATACCATTATGCCATAATGAATTTTCAAGTTTGTATATGTGAACTTGGAAAGCATATTAAAGAATGGGCTTGATCATGCATATATTGTGCACATGATTTATATATAGGCTTGATTTAGTAAATGAGAATATGAAAGAATATGTTAGCAAAGAATGAGAAAAAGAAAAAAAGAAAATGGCTTGTAGTTTTCTTTTTAGCTAACATGCAAGTATGGATATTTTCTCATTTACTAAAGAATGCAAGTGTAGAATTTCCATAGCTTGGAAATTCACGTTGAAATGTACATAGTATCTTTTTCTATTCTCTTTCTATAGCATGCTATGTTTAAGGCTTTTGCAATAGGGAACCCGTGAGTGACAAAGATGCCCACATGCACGCCGCCATCAGTGAGCAGCATCAGCAGAGAGATACAATATTTGTATAATCCATCAGTAGTGTATGTAGATGAGGACTATACCCAGCAGTGCATACCTACATGCGCCCTGCCATCAGTGAGCGGCCACTACAGAGAGATACAACATTTGTACAGTCCATCAACGGTGCATGTAGATGAGGACTGTACCCACTTACATGGCTAGGGTTTTAAATCCATGCATCAACCTAGTCCGATCGGCAAACTAGAATAGAAGAAAGAAAAGAAAGAGAAACAGAAAAGAAAAGAAAGAGATACAGCATAAGAGACAGATAACAGAAAAGAAAAGAAAGTTCTTTTCTCAAGAAAGTTTATTATTCTGCATATGTATTATGTTACTTACATGATTCGGTATTTCTTATGTGCTCGACCATGTACATTTTTATTCATTGTCTTTGCACGTTGATAAGTAGCAAATCAGAGTATCCGAAAAGAATGTAGAATATCAGAAAAGAATGAAGAATATTGTCAAAGTTTAATGTGAAAAATTTAAGATATTTATATGAATATGAAAAGGTCAAATTAAATCATTATGGCATAATGGTATGTCATGACATATTCTACCATTCTTTACTATCACAATTGCCATATCAAAGTAACACTTTAACTTGCAATTCTTTTCTAACACTTTCATGTGCTATTCAAAAAGTAGTAAAGATTCAAGTAACTAGAACCAAACACTAAGGGCCATTTCTCTCATTGAACTAACATGACCAAGTGAGATTCTAAATTTTGGCATAACAATATGCACTCTTGAATACTAACATTTACACTTGGTTAAGCCCAACATAGTCTTTCTACTCCAATTCTTGCCTTTCTCTATGTAACATCTACTGAAAACTAGTACAATGCATGCATAATAACAATAGAAAATTGGGCCCAAAAATTTCTTTTCATTAGTAAGCATGTGTCTTTTTATACATAAAGAAAGTATTGTTTACAAAAAATGTATTTTAAAAGACAAACAGGGGAAATCAGAACGCCCGCTGAGGTACGTTGTTACTGTTTCCTCTTTCGCTCTTATTTTGAGTTGATTTAGTGTTGTGTTGAATGGTTGCCCTGAAATTGGTTGAAAACAGAAGAAATTCAGTCTGCCGTGCTTCGCCGGGGCGAAGAAGAATCTTCGCCGCGGCGAAGAGAGGTTGAAGCCACGGGGAAGGCTGCTGGACGCAGCAAATGGCACGGTGAAGTTTCTTGCGCGCTGCACCGGAATAAATTGTTGATTGAGTTTTAGATATTTTCTTCCTTAAGGACAATTTGACCTTTCTACCCCTCATTAGCAGGAAAAGTGGGGAGTTAATTGTAAGGATTTTTCATGGAGAATAGGTTGAGATAGGGGTGAGTTTGTAAAGAATCAAAGGATATGGATGGAATTCCCAAAGAAGAATAAGGGCAAAATGGGAATGAGTGTGTTTATATTTCATTAAAAGGAATTAGAATCAAAGAAACCCCTCATTCTCTTCTTCTCAAACGCAACTTCCTATCCTTACTCCTCTCAACTTTTCTTCTCTTTTGATCAAGGTATTCCAAGGGGTTTTGAAGTGATTTGGGGTGGAAAAGTAACCCAAGGCTTCATAAGGTAAGGATTTCTACTTAAGTTGTGTGATTTGGGAGTTTTAACCCATATTGAAATTTAAGGGTTTTCCTTCTTTTGGTTAAGATAAGAGGAAAAGTCAAGCTAAGCAAGTGAAAGGAAGGATTTGTGAAGTCTCTACATAGCAAGTAAGTAAAACCCAACCCAAGTTGAGATTTATGAATTTTCTTGATTAGGGTTTTGATAGAAATGATGTATGTATGTGATATGCATGTATTATAGCATGTATGAAGGATTAAATAGAGATTTCTATGCTTTGTGAGTGTTAATACCTTGCAAATTTGAGAAATGGGTTGTTGGTTTAGCAAGGTAGTTGAGATGGAATTTAAGGGGTATTATGGATCCCCTTTTTGGAAGTGTTTTACGTGGCAGGTTTTATGGCTTTGTGAAGGGTTTTTCCCCATTTTGGATGGTTAAGAAAAGTTTTAGAATCATGGCTATGATAGAGTTTCATAGTGCACATGAGTTGTTTGATGAAATGCCTAATAGAGGTTTGAGTATGAGAAATGAACCTTAATTCTTGCAACATTGCATGTTGGCATTTCATAAGTGCATTAGTAGTGATGAACCATCCATAGGCACTAATTGTGCATTGAAAAGTGACCTAAGAAAGTGTAAGGAAATGGTTTATGCAATTACCCTATGAGTAGAAAGCTTAGTGGGTAAAATTACTCTAAGGGTAGAGAGCATTGAAAAATGCTACAATAGAGTGAATTAGAAGGGTAGTATAGTTGGGATGATGCTTTGTGATCATCACCCTGACCGTTATGGGAATCGGATTGATGCTTTGTGATCATCATCCGAATAGCCCTTAGAGAGATGGGTCGACGCTTTGTGATCGTCACCCGATGAGTAGTAGAAATGGGTAGATGCTTTGTGACCACTACCCGGTTAGTTAAGAGATATGTAGGTTGATGCTTTGTGATCATCACCCAACGGCTAGTAGAAGCGGGTTGATGCTTTGTGACCATCACCCGATAGTGACTAGAGACGGGTAAATGCTTGGTGATCGTTACCCAAAATCCATGAGGAACGGGTAGGTGCTAGGTGACCTCCACCCGATAGTTAGAAAGAACCGAGTTGATGCTTTGTGATCCTCACTGGTAGTCACTAAGAACGGGTTGGTACGTGTGAATTCCACCCGATAGCCATAGAGTGAGATGGTGGTCTTTGTGTGAACGCTATCCGTCGTATCCTCCGGTAAGATGAGGCCATCGATTACTAGGAAGTAAATCTAATCGAAATAGCATAAGGAAAGAATTAAAAGTTATTCATACGGGGGACGAGACAGAGAGAGTTTTACTTACTGAGCATTATTTTGTGCTCACCCCGTTATTTTCCTTTGTGGATGCAGGTTCTAGGTGATGCAGTCGGAGGGGCGTCGGCAAGCGAAGAGAGATAGCTACACTGTTTCCCCTGTTTTGTCTTTTTAAAATACATTTTTTGTAAACAAGACTTTTATGTATAAAAGACACATGCTTACTAATGAAAAGAAAGTTTTGGGCCCAATTATCTATTGTTATTATGCATGCATTGTACTAGTTTTCGAGTTGTTACAGAAACAGTAGCTATTCCTCATTGCTTGCCGACGCCCCTCCGACCGCAACATCACCTAGAACCTGCATCCACAAAGGAAATAACGGGTGAGCACAAAATAATGCCTCGGTAAGTAAAACTCTCTCTCTGTCCCCGTATAAATAACTCTTAATTCTTTCCTTATGCTATTTCGATTCTCGTTTCTTCCTAATAACATCATAGCCTCGTCTTGCGAGGTACGGCCGAATGGCGTTCACAGGCACCATCTCACTCTATGGCTATCGGGTGGAATTCACACAAGACCTTAACCCGTTCTTGCGTCCGAGTGAGGATCACAAAGCACCAACTCGGTTCTTTCTAACTATCGGGTGGAGATCACCTAGCACCTACCCGTTCCTCATGAATTTTGGGTAACGCTCACCAAGCATTTACCCGTTTCTAGTCACTATCGGGTGATGGTCACAAAGCATCAACCCGCTTCTACTAGCCGTTGGATGATGATCACAAAGCATCAACTTACATATCTCTTAACTAACCGGGTAGTGGTCACAAAGCATCTACCCATTTCTACTACTCATCGGGTGACGATCACAAAGCGTCGACCCATCTCTCCAAGGGCTATTCGGATGATGATCACAAAGCATCAATCCGATTCCCATAACGGTCGGGTGATGATCACAAAGCATCATCCCAACTATACTACTCTTCTAATTCACTCTATTGTAGCATTTTTTCAATGCTCTCTACCCTTAGAGTAATTTTACCCACTAAGCTCTCTACTCATAGGGTAATTGCATAAACCATTTCCCTTACACTTTCTTAGGTCACTTTTCAATGCACAATTAGTGCCTATGGATGGTTCATCACTACTAATGCACTTATGAAATGCCAACATGCAATGTTGCAAGAATTAAGGTTCATTTCTCATTCTCAAACCTCTATTAGGCATTTCATCAAACAACTCATGTGCACTATGAAACTCTATCATAGCCATGATTCTAAAACTTTTCTTAACCATCCAAAATGGGGAAAAACCCCTTCACAAAGCCATAAAACCCTGCCATAGAAAACACTTCCAAAAAAGGGGATCTATAATACCCTTTAAATTCCATCTCAACTACCTTGCCAAACCAACAACCCATTTCTCAAATTTGCAAGGTATTAACACTCACAAAGCATAGAAATCTCTATTTAATCCTTCATACATGCTATAATACATGCATATCACATACATACATCATTTCTATCAAAACCCTAATCAAGAAAATTCATAAATCTCAACTTGGGTGGGTTTTACTTACTTGCTATGTAGACTTCACAAATCTTTCCTTTCACTTGCTTAGCTTGACTTTTCCTCTAATCTTAACCAAAAGAAGGAAAAACCCTCAAATTTCAATATGGGTTAAAACTCCCAAATCACACAACTTAAGTAGAGATCCTTACCTTATGAAGCCTTAGGTTACTTTTTCCACCCCCAAATCACTTCAAAACCCCTTGGAATACCTTGATCAAAAGAGAAGAGAAGTTGAGAGGAGTAAGGATGGGAAGTCACGTTTGAGAAGAAGAAATGAGGGGTTTCTTTGATTCTAATTCCTTTTAATGAAATATAAACACACTCATTCCTATTTTGCCCTTATTCTTCTTTGGGAATTCCATCCATATCCTTTGATTCTTTACAAACTCACCCCTATCTCAACCTATTCTCCATGAAATATCCTTACACTTAACTCCCCACTTTTCCTGCTAATGAGGGGTAGAAAGGTCAAATTGTCCTTAAGGAAGAAAATATCTAAAACTCAATCAACATTTTATTCGGGCTGTCGCCGCGGTGAAGAAACTCTCGCCGCGCGAAACGTCCACAGCCTTCCCCGTGGCTTCAACCTCTCTTCGCCGCGAAGATTCTTCTTCGCCCCGGCGAAGCACGGCAGACTGAATTTCTTCTGTTTTCAACCAATTTCAGGGCAACCATTTAACACAACACTAAATCAAACAATAACACCAAAATCAACTCAAAATAAGAGCGAAAGAGGAAACAGTAACAACGTACCTCAAGCGGGGCGTTACACTCTAACCCTTTCTTCATTAGGGTTTAGCCAACTCATCCATGCATTTTCTCTTTGGATTTTCATCAAACAATTCATATGCACGTACAACTATTAAGTTGGCTACACTTCCATATCTCTCTAAATCCACCAAAATTTGAGCAAAAACTCACTAATTATAGCATCAAACCTAGTTGTTTTCAACAAATCTCAACACTTCAAAAATTTCATCACTAATTCTTCCATATTTCCACCAATTCATCACATACTCATACACTACTTCTCATGGCTGGAAATTATGCATCATTAAACATCAAAAACAGCCAATACTTCTAACATACAATCATATAAAAACATGCAAGAATCATTATACATAAGTCTTGCTCAAATCAAGGCTAAAATTGGGTTTACATGCCTTGAATGTGTGATGTCACCTCCTTTTGCTAAAAGTCTCTTCCTCTTGGACCTAGATCATATAAAAACCATAAGAATTTAAAACTTTGAAGTTTAATCACACTCCTTGTGCTAGAATCTTACCTTTGGATGCTTTAGGATTGAAAAACTATAAAAATCCAAGCCAAATTCCATGAGTTCCCTTTGAAATTTAGTGAAGAAAATTGAGAGAAAATGGGTTGAGGGTGGCGTGTACAAGGGTTGAAGATATGGCTAGGGTTTCTTTAACGAAACCTTATATCTAATAATATATCCATGTATTCCCATTTTGCCCTTGTACTTTCTTTGAAATTTCATCTATATCCTTTAGTCAATTGCCAAAATAACCTCATTTTTATTTTCTTTTTCACATTATTTTGCTTCCTTTCACTTCCCACTTTTTCAACTAATTATGAGTGAAAAGACCATTTTACCCCTAATGAAGTTTAAAGGAATTTCCTTCACATTTGTCTAAGGTAACTTCAAAGAAATCCAACTAGGGGTATTAGGGCATAAATAAAATTACGTACCTTGATGTGGGTGTTATAGTGCACGATCGCTTAAGTGATGTCAGATTTCGCTTAAGCAATCCCGTATACATAAGCCTTCGTCACTTAACTGATACCCGATATCGCTTAAGCGACCAAGGCCAAGGCAATGCAGCCTCCATCCTCTAGTGCATGATCGCTTAAGCGATGTCAAATCTCACTAAAGCCTTCTTGAACTCTGATTGGTGCTTGCTGACATTAGCTTATGTCAACCTTGATTTTTAGGCATAACACAAGGAAACAAGAGTAAATTAGACATACCATGAAAATATGAGAGAAGCTACAGCTAATTGCTTGTTGGGAATTACATTATTCATATCAGCTTTAGACCAAACGCAAATGCACCCACCATGTAAATTAGCGATAACATGTGCAAGGCTTAAAAGCACAACCGCAGCTGATCCTAGCTTGAATGTGTGGTGGCTCACTCAAAAATCAACACCCTTATATGTTTCATGTAACAATTGCTGTAAACTAGTAAAATGCATGCATAATAATAATAGAAAATGGCTCCAAAGCTTTTCTTTTTATTATATGTAATAAGTCTTTTATACACAAAGAGCATTATTTACAAAATGCCATTTAAAAAGACAAAAACAGGGGAAACAGTGTAGCTATTGCTTCTCGCTTGCCGACGCCCCTCCGACTGCATCATCACCTAGATCCTGCATCCACAAAGGAAAATAACGGGGTGAGCACAAAATAATGCTCAATAAGTAAACCCTTTATTTGTCTATCCCCGTATTTATTTCTCTTAATTCTTTCCTCACTCTTTCTTTCTATTGTTTTCTACTAAACGTCATGGCCTCATCTTACTGGAGGTACTGCCGGATGGCGTTCACACAGCACCATCTCACTCTTCATGACTGTCAAGTGGAGTTCACACAGCACTAACCCGCTCTTAGTGACTACCGAGTGGGGATCACAAAGCACCTACCCGGTTTCATAACTATCGGGTGGAGATCACAAAGCACCTACCCGTTTCTCATGACTTTCGGGTGACGATCACAAAGCATCAACCTGTTTCTAATAATTACCGGGTGACAATCACAAAGCATCAACCCGTTTCTAATGACTACCGGGTGACGATCACAAAGCATCAACCCATTTCTGATAACTACCGGGTGACGATCACAAAGCATCAACCCGTTTCTAATGCTCTTCTCATTCACTCTACTCTAGCACTTCTCATTCTCTCTACCCTTATAATAGTTGCATTCACAAAGTTCTCTACTTATAGAGCAAGTCATACACAAAGTTTTCTACTCTTTCTTAAGTCACTTCTCAATGCACAATTAATGCATATGGATGGTTCATCTCCACTAATGCACTTATGAAATGCCAACATGCAATGTTACAAGTATTAAGGTTCACTACTCATACTCAAACCTCTATAAGGCATTTCATCAAACAACTCAAGTGCATAATAAGACTCTACTATAACAATAATTCTATGTCTTTCTCTAACCATCCAAAATGGGAAAAAACTCCCTCACATAGCCATAATTCTTGCCATAGAATAACACTTCCAAAAAGGATTTCTCAATATCCTTTAATTCCATCTCAAACTACATTTCCAACCCACATCTCACTTCTCATAATTGAAGTGTATGAACAACCACAAGCAATAATAATCTCCATTTAAAACTCAATAACATAGCATATAACATGTATATAACATACATACATAATTGCTATTAAATCTCTAATCAAGAAAGTTCTCAAATCTCAACTTGGGTTGGGATTTACTTACCTTGTGACAGAGAGATCTCACTAGCACTTCCTTTCTCTTGGTTTGCTTGACTTTTTCTCTACCCTTTAAACAATTCAACCAAAAGCCTTCAATATTCAAATATACTCAAAATCTCACAAAACTTCACATCCAAAGCAAGAATCCTTACCTTAGGATGCCTTAGATTGATTTTCTACCCCAAAGCACTCCAAAAGCCCTCTAAAAATCCTTGAACAAATGAAAGAGAAATTAAGAGGAAGTAAGAAAAGAGAATGGCGGTGGAGAAGAAGAATGAAGGGTTTGCAATGACTTAATTCCTTTTAATACAATTTATGCACAAGCATTCCCATTTTGCCCTTACTCTTCCTTGGGAATTCCATCTATATCCTTTGATTCATTACAAACACACCCCTATATTAACATATTCTCCATGAAAATTCCTTACATTTTACTCCCCACTTTTCCTACTAATTAGGGGTAGAATGGTCAAATTGTCCTTAGGGAAGAAAATATCTAAAACTTAATAAACATTTTGGTCGGCGAGTCGCCGTGGCGAAGAAGCTTCTGTCGTCGCGGCGAAGCTGTCCAGCAGCTTCCTCGTGGGTTTCAACACCTCTTTGCCGTGGCGAAGATTCTTCTTCGCCCCGGCGAAGCCTGGAACACTAAACTTCTTCTATTTTCAACCAATTTCAAGGCAAGTATTCAACATACCACTCAAACAAAGGCCAACCAAACAATAATACTAATAAACCGGCTCAAATAAGAGCAAAAGAAGAAACATTAGCTACGTACCTCAAGTGGGGCGTTACAATTCTTCCCCCCTTAAAAGAATTTCGTCCTTGAAATTCATACAAATAACTCTGGGAAGCGATTCTGCATGCCCCGTTCTACCTCCCAAGTGGCCTCTTCCACTTTGTGATTCCTCCAAAGGATCTTCACTAGCGGAACACTCTTGTTCCGAAGCTCTTTAATCCTTCGATCTAAAATCTGAACTGGACGTTCTTCATATACTAGATTCTCTATTAACTCAACGTCCTCTATACTCAGGATGTGGAAGGGATCACTTGCATACTTCCGTAGCATCGAGACATGGAAGACATCATGCACCCTGTCCATGCTAGGTGGTAGTGCCAATCTGTAGGCCATCTTTCCCACTCGTTGCAATACCTCAAATGGACCTATATATCTCGGTGCTAACTTCCCTCTGCTTCCGAAGCGCATTACTCGCTTGTAGAGGGAAACTTCCAAAAACGCTTTGTCACCCACTTGGAATTCCACCTCTTTCCTCTTCAAGTTGGCATAACTTTTCTGTCGATCTTGGGCTTGTTTCATTCTATTTCTGATTAACTTCACATCTTCAACCGGGCTTCGAGTCACCGGGCCAAGAGCGATACTCAATTCATCTTTTTCGCCTACCTCATCCCAATGTAGTGGAGACCTACATCGTCTACAAAGCCTCGTAAGGCGCCATTTTAATTGTAGACTGATAACTGTTGTTGTAGGCAAATTCCACTAAGGGTAACATCTCATGCCAGGATACTCTATAATCCATGCAACAGGCTCTCAACATATCCTCGAGCACCTGATTCGTTCTCTCGATTTGGCCATCGATCTGAGGATGATAGGCAGTACTGAATGCTAAACGGGTACCCAAATTCCTCTGTAAACTCGTCTAGAAGGCTGATACAAATCTGGAATCTCTATCTGACACTATAATCTTGGGCACACCATGCAATCTGACTATCTCCTTGAGGTAAACCTGAGCCAACTGATCTGTAGTGGTGCTCTCCTTTACTGGAAGGAAATGGGCTGATTTGGTTAATCTATCCACAATCACCCATATAGCATTACACCCTTTCTGTACTCTAGGGAGACCCGTGATAAAATCCATCGAAATACTATCCCATTTCCACTCTGGAATACTCAGTGGTTGAAGCAACCCTGACGGCCGTTGGTGTTCTGCTTTCACATACTAACAAGTTAGACATTTAGCTACAAACTCTGCAATGTCTTTCTTCATACTTGACCACCAATAGCCTTTCTTTACATCTTGATACATCTTGGTTGCTCCCGGATGAGCAGTGTACGATGTGTCATGAGCCTCCGTAAGAATTTTATGTTTCAACTCCTCATTCGGAGGAATGCACAACCGATTCCTGAAATAGAGGACACCATCTCTCACAAAGAACTTTGATGTCTTGCCCTCAAGCACTTGCTGAACTATTTTCTGACACCACTCATCGACCACTTGCTTTTCTCTGATTTCCTCCAGTAAAGTAAACTGTACCTCTAGACTGGCAACTCTTCCCGAAACCACTTCAATCTGTTCTTTAGACAATTCTTCTATTAACTCTTTTTGCTTGGTAAGCCAGAAGAAATAAGCTTTTCTACTCAAGGCATCAGCTACTACATTGGCTTTCCCCGGTTGATACTTGATTTCACATTCATAATCTTTAACCCGCTCAAGCCATCTTCTCTGTCTCATATTTAACTCTTTCTGAGTGAAAAAGTACTTTAAACTCTTATGATCGGTGTAGATATTACTCTTTACACCATAAAGGTAATGCCTCCAAATCTGTAAGGCAAAGACCACGACTGCCAACTCTAGGTCATGCATAGGGTATCTGGTCTCGTACTCTTTCAGTTGACGAGAAGCATAAGCTATGACCCTACCTAACTGCATCAGCACGGCGCCAAGTCCCTACAGAGAGGCATCTGTATAAATATCATAATCTACACCCTCCTGTGGTAACACTAGGACAGGAGCTATTGTTAACCTCTTCTTCAACTCTTGGAAGCTTTCTTCACATGCTGCTGACCAGACAAAAGGAGTTTTCTGTTTGGTAAGAGCTATCAACGGTTTAGCCAACTGGGCGAATCCCGCTACAAATCGCTGGTAGTAACCTGCTAAGCCTAAGAAACTCCTGATTTCTTTCACTGTTCTCGGCTTCTGCCATTCAAGGATTGCCTGCACTTTACTCGGATCTACCGAAATCCCTTCCTTCGACACAGTATGGCCCAGAAATATCACCTGATCAAGCCAAAACTCACACTTAGAAAATTTAGCACACAACTTATTTTCTCTTAGTCGCTGCAATACTAATCGCAAGTGTTCCTCATGTTCTTCCCTCGACTTAGAATAAATCAGGATGTCATCAATGAAAACAACAATAAACTAATCCAAATACTCATGGAATACCCCTGCTTCATCAAGTCCATAAAAACTCGGGGCATTAGTCAAGCCAAAAGGCATCACTACAAATTCATAATGCCCATATCTTGTACGAAAGGCAGTTTTAGCCACATCTTGCTCAACCACTCTTACCTGATGATACCCGGACCTCAAATCAATTTTGGAGAACACTGCCGCTCCTTTCAACTGATCAAAAAGGTCATCTATCTGTGGTAGTGGGTACTTATTCTTCACTGTAACTTTATTCAGCTCCTTATAATCAATACACATCCGTAGTGACCCATCTTTCTTTTGCACAAACAGGATTGGGGCTCCCTAGGGAGAATGACTCAGTCGGATAAAGCCTTTATCTAAAAGCTCTTGGAGTTGCTTCTTTAATTCTTGAAGCTCAACTAGGGCCATTCGATAAGGGGCTTTAGATATTGGTGTTGTCCCCAGTGCTAGTTCGATACTAAATTCTACCTCCCTTTCTGGAGGCAAACCCGGTAACTCTTTCGGAAACACATCTAGAATGTCTCGACCTACTGGCACTCTCTGAATCTCTGGCTGTGGAACATCACCACTCTGCACTACATGGGCAATATATCCCAAACACCCCTTTCTCAACATCTTCCTAGCTTTCACACTACTAATCAGCATGCTCAACTGATGGCCCTTCTCCAAAACTAAACTTATCTCCACTATCGAGATGAAATCTCGCTTTCTTTTTTCGACAATCAATCTCCAGTCCATATCTCCCTAGGAAATCCATGCCCAATATCACATCAAAGTCGGGCATATCAAAAACTATTAAATCAACTGTTAACTTTCTACCCTGGATCACCATGGACTCTCTTGACAATATCTCTTGCGTTAGAACACTAACCCCATTGGGTAACTCTATCTTAATAGGTTGAGTTACTCTAATAGGTTTCAAACCTAATCTCTGAATCATCCCATATGATATAAACGAATGAGTGGCTCCTGAATCAATTAAAGCATATAAAGGAGCTGAATGAAATAATAACTGACCAGTAACGGCTGATGGATTGGCCTCTGCTTCACCCTGTGCCACAGTAAACACTCTAGCATTCGCAGTACCTCCTGAACTCTGTGCGGGTGGTGGAAGAGGAGCTTTACAATCTCTCATCATGTGCCCTGGCTGTCGGCACCTGTAACACACTCTCTGGTCCCTCAGACATTCTCCTGGGTGATTCCTCCCACATTTAGGGCAAAGAGGAAACCCTTCCGTCCGGGGCCGCTTATTCTTCCACTCTCTTCTGTTCTATCTATATTGAAACTTCTTCTTCTGATTCTTCATTTCTTTACCTTTTACACCTTCTTGTTTCTCTCTCTGCGGGGCCGAGGGTGGGTCACTTGGTCCTCTTGTCGAGGATCCTACTGGGAAAATTTTATTCTCAAAAATCTTCGCCTTCATTGCCCGTCTCAAAGCCTCACTATAATTTTGAGGAGGATTAGAATTTGTCATTATGTCCCGGGCGATCTCCGGTTTCAACCCGTGCACACACTTATCCCTTCTCAATGCCGGAGTACTGACTATTCCAGGCGCAAACCTTGCAAGAGAATTGAATTTCACCAAGTACTCCTTCACGGCATTAGACCCTTGTACAGATGGTGATAAATTCTTGGACCTTCTCATGAACTTGGTCCTACTCGGCCTCAAACTCTGCTTGACCTTCTCATGAACTTGGTCCTCTGCTCTATACTCGGCCTCAAACTCTTGCCTGAACTCTTCCCAAGTCATCGTTGCCACGTCATGAGTTTCTTCCATTAATTCCCACCAAATTCGGGCATCACCCCGAAACAAGAAACTCGCATACCGGATCTTCTCTTGGTCTGTCATGGGAAATAAACCTGTGGCTCGTTCTACGGACCCAAACCACTCTTCTGCTATTACTGGATCCGTAGTACCCTTAAACATTGAGGGTTGATGTTGACTGGAAAGACCGTAAATCGGTTCAACTTTGTTCAGTATTGGGGGAGGTACCAGTTGTCCTCTTTCGACATTCACAACTGGTGGTACCTGTATGGGGGTTTCAACTCTCCCTTGGGCTTCTGCCATGACTTGCTGTATAATTCCCTGAATTCTAGCTTCATCCAAGGGAGGGGGCGTAGACTCTGGTGGGTTAGAAGGTTCTCCTTCATTCACCACACCCTTACCACGTTTTCGGTAACTATGCCTCATCTACAAAATAATCACACCAATCAACTCGAGAAACAATTACTGTGAGGAAAGAATTAACTCACACAGTCGATTTTAGGATATCGTGGCGATGAGAGTAGTACACTGTTCAATCCCAAAACCTTTGCTCTGATACCAAAAATGTAACAACTGCTGTAAACTAGTACAATGCATGAATAATAATAATAGAAAATGGGACCAAAGCTTTTCTTTTTATTATATGTAATAAGTCTTTTATACACAAAGAGCATTATTTACAAAATGCCATTTAAAAAGACAAAAACAGGGGAAACAGTGTAGCTATTGCTCCTCGCTTGCCAACGCCCCTCTGACTGCATCATCACCTAGATCCTACATCCACAAAGGAAAATAACGAGGTGAGCACAAAATAATGCTCAGTAAGTAAACCTTCTATTTGTCTATCCCCGTATTTATTTCTCTTAATTCTTTCCTCACTCTTTCTTTCTATTGTTTTCTACTAAACGTCATGGCCTCATCTTACCGGAGGTATGGCCGGATGGCGTTCACACATCACCATCTCACTCTTCATGACTGTCGGGTGGAGTTCACACAGCACCAACTCGCTCTTAGTGACTACCGAGTGGGGATCATAAAGCACCTACCTGGTTTCATAACTATTGGGTGGAGATCACAAAGCACCTACCCGTTTCTCATGACTTTCGGGTGACGATCACAAAGCATCAACCCATTTTTAATGACTACCGGGTGACGATCACAAAGCATCAACCCGTTTCTAATGCTCTTCTCATTCGCTCTACTCTAGCACTTCTCATTCTCTCTACCCTTAGAATAGTTGCATTCACAAAGTTCTCTACTTATAGAGCAAGTGCATACACAAAGTTTTCTACTCTTTCTTAAGTCATTTCTCAATGCACAATTAATGCATATGGATGGTTCATCTCCACTAATGCACTTATGAAATGCCAACATGCAATGTTGCAAGTATTAAGGTTCACTACTCATACTCAAACCTCTATTAGGCATTTCATCAAACAACTCAAGTGCATAATAAGACTTTACTATAACAATAATTCTATGTCTTTCTCTAACCATCCAAAATGGGAGAAAACTCCCTCACATAGCCACAATTCCTGCCATAGAATAACACTTCCAAAAAGGATTTCTCAATATCCTTCAATTCCATCTCAAACTACATTTCCAACCCACATCTCACTTCTCATAATTGAAGTGTATGAACAACCACAAGCAATAATAATCTTCATTTAAAACTCAATAACATAGCATATAACATGTATATAACATACATACATAATTGCTATTAAATCTCTAATCAAGAAAGTTCTCAAATCTCAACTTGGGTTGGGATTTACTTACTTGTGATGGAGAGATCTCACTAGCACTTCCTTTCTCTTGGTTTGCCTGACTTTTTCTCTACCCTTTAAAAAATTCAACCAAAAGCCTTCAATATTCAAATATACTCAAAATCTCACAAAACTTCACATCCAAAGCAAGAATCCTTACCTTAGGATGCCTTAGATTGATTTTCTACCCCAAAGCACTCCAAAAGCCCTCTAAAAATCCTTGAACAAATGAAAGAGAAATTGAGAGGAAGTAAGAAAAGAGAATGGCGGTGGAGAAGAAGAATGAAGGGTTTGCAATGACTTAATTCCTTTTAATACAATTTATGCACAAGCATTCCCATTTTGCCCTTACTCTTCCTTGGGAATTCCATCTATATCCTTTGATTCATTACAAACACACCCCTTATATTAACATATTCTCCATGAAAATTCCTTACATTTTACTCCCCACTTTTCCTACTAATTAGGGGTAGAATGGTCAAATTGTCCTTAGGGAAGAAAATATCTAAAACTTAATAAACATTTTGGTCGGCACGTCACCGCGACGAAGAAGCTTATGTCGCTGCTGCAAAGCTGTCCAACAGCTTCCCCGTGGGTTTCAACACCTCTTCGCCGTAGCGAAGATTCTTCTTCGCCTCGGCGAAGCCTGGAACACTAAACTTCTTCTATTTTCAACCAATTTCAAGGCAAGTATTCAACATACCACTCAAACAAAGGCCAACCAAACAATAATACTAATAAACCGGCTCAAATAAGAGCAAAAGAAGAAATATTAGCTACATACGTCAAGTGGGGCGTTACATTTCACCTGTCCAACCAAATATTATTAAAGTTACCATTACAGTACAACCCAAATGCCAAAATCATAAATTTCATTTAAAGTTGTAACTTGCCTTGTTTTCAGCTATTTCTGCTTCAATCCAAGAATCCTCGTTGTGACATCCAAAGCCATGATCTTGATAAATAAATTTTCAATATAGTAATAAAATGTTATTTTATTGCCTTTTAAACCATTTGACAAATTATATGATGGTAGGAATTAAGATTTAACATTGATTTACTTATTAAATGTCAACGTGCGTTTTTATGGTGTTTTTTCTTTATAAGTTTGTGCTTGATATTCTTTACAAAGGGTAGTTCTAATTTGCCCAATGAGAGCACTACTATATTAAAATTTACTATAGAAATTAAGGTAATAGAAGAATTATCATGATTAATTAACAAAAAATTCTTAATTAAATTTAATAATAAATATAAGTAAATAAAAGAATAAAAAGTAAATAATAAATATCAAATATAATTTGCTTATTTGTCATATTCATGTTAAGACATGTCAAGTAAGGCAGAAAACATTTCCAGAAGCAGCAAAACATTTCTCTAGAAAACACGTCGTCATTGAACAGAGGAGAGCACAAGATAAGAAGGAATTGAGCCAGCAATTCCTGTGATTCGTGTGTTAATTCAAAACAAAGGTTAAAATGTCATTGTATTACCGATGGAAGAACTTCGAGGAATAGTAAGAAAAAACCTCTGAGATTCGATGTTACAGAGATGAAAACCCCCCATTACACTCTCCCCACCCAAAACGTCCTTGAGGTTTTCTTTTTATTTTTCTTTTTAAATATAATTTAATGGAAGATTATATAATACCAAGAAATATTATTAATGGCAGGATATTTTAGAGTCGATGGGTTGAAGCTTGAAGTTTGGGGGTGGGCGCGGGGGCGCGAGGGGTGGGGGTGGTGGGTTTGGGTTTAAAGGCGGACCCAGCCCTTGGGCCTACCCTCACATTTGTTAAAAATTTATATATATAAGCCTATCTTCAGATTAAAAAAAAAATTATTATACATATATCCAAACTCATAAAAAACTTGTTATTAATATAAATATATTCCATGTCCACATCATATTAAAAGTTTAAAACTCTCTCTACTTTTTTCTACGTGTATTTGTTTTATATGATTTTATCCCTAAAACTCTTTATTCTCTCATTCTCTCTTTCACTTTCTCCATGTAATTCATTCTTAAAACTTTTGAAAACTGAACTTGTTGAAGCTTTCACTCATCAAGGTGCCACAACTAGCTTCGTTTTCTATTTTCTCAGTTTTAGGTATGTGTATTGCTCATTTCATTTTAGTTTATTTTAGGGTTGAATCATGCTTATTTTTTGGAGGTTTTTTATTCTAATTTGATGGAAAAAGGAATGGATCTTGTAAGTTTGTTTTGCGTTTTGTGTTTAAG
Source organism: Pistacia integerrima (assembly GCA_026225825.1). Taxonomy (NCBI): domain Eukaryota; kingdom Viridiplantae; phylum Streptophyta; class Magnoliopsida; order Sapindales; family Anacardiaceae; genus Pistacia; species Pistacia integerrima. The sequence goes on along the minus strand of CM047750.1, from coordinate 20,075,830 downwards.
AATGTTTCCGCTTTCCCAAATTAAACCTTAACTATATTTTACTGAACGTTATTCTTCACCCTTCACGCACCACTTTCCTACAATTCAAACATCACCGTTTAGCTGCTCAAAATTATTAAAGAAGTTTGAGTTATTATCTATGTTTATACTAAGAAAATTTCCCTTTTTTTTATTAATTCATATTAAAAGTCAAGGCAACATTGACTTAATTTAAGTTTTGGTTGACTTTAACTTAAATTAAGCCTGATCAAGGTCATGAAATTTTATATTATAATGTTTGAAAGCCAAAATAAATAATAAATAAATAAAAAGAAAAGAAAGAGAAATAAGACATTTGTGTAGAACATTTTGGGTGGATTGTGATTGTTGTAAACTCTTTTAATTACATTGGATTTAAGTGAATCGTTAGATTCCGTGGTCTTTTGCTCCCTTTTAATTGAAGAGGTTTTTCCACATAAAAATTTTCTTGTGTTTCCTCGTGAATTGAATGTTATTTTCAACATAATTTGCTCAAGGTTTTGCTTCTCATAGATTTATTCAAGTGATAAAGTATTGTATTGGTGCATTATTTTCTTTCAGATTATTGATATTATATTATTTCCTTTGCTTAAGGTTTAGTGATTTTTTTAAATTTTTCACTAGTTGTTTGATGAACAATGGTGGAGTTACGGAGGCCTCCCCGAGCAAAAATTCTGGGCTCTTCACATAGTCTCATGTCAAAATCTGTAATCAAAGAAATGACTGAGATGGCTCACAAAAATGATTGTATGTGCAGACTGGTGATTGAGCTAAACATTTGTTTCGTAGTGGTCCGACAGCTTTCCCTGCCCCGACCATCCCTAGTCATTTGTGTTCCGTGCGTGTATTAGTGGTAGACGTCCTTGCATTGGACCAAACTCATAACTTCTTAAAGCTTCTGATACCATGTTGGAAGAAGTTACATATCCCTTCCAATGCCTTAATATTCATCCTAGATATTAAGTAGGTTATCAACTTTAATGTTTGTTTTTGTGATTCATGCTTGTATTGTGCTTTGTATACCTAATGTTCACATAGTCTCATGTCAAAATCTGTAATCAAAGAAATGATTGAGATGGCTCACAAACATGATGTATATGTGAGTACTGCTGATTAGGCTGAACATTTGTTTCGTAGTGGTCCGTCAGCTTTCAAACAATACATTGAGGTGCACTTTGCATTAACTAAGAATCGTTTATCTAGTTGTTTTAATATTTTATTGTAGTGCTAATACAGTAATACTTATGTTGTGATATTATACAGGATTGTAAGCAGGTGGGGTTCGACACGGTCGAGCTAAATGTGGGATCCCTTGAAGTTCCAGAGGAAACTCTTCTGAGACGTGTGCTTAATTAAGAGTGCAGGCCTCAAAGTCAAGCCTCGCTTAAGTAAAATTTAACAAGTCTGACATTCCCACTGGTTGTGATAAAGCTTTTGGGGCTTATGTTGTCCTTGCACCTCGATCGAATGGTATGGTTCTAGATTCTATAAATATGCTGCTATTCATAAATCAATCTTAAATTCATCATATTATGTTATGTCCACTTTTCTTAAGGTGATTTGTTAATCTAAAAGAAGGTAAAATTTGTCATGATGGCAGATAAACATTAGTCATGAACAAGTGACCATTTAAATTCTGGTGTCTTCATGGCCGAGCTCTAGGACATGGATTCATCAAAATATTCATGACATAATTGGATGATAAAGGTTTAGTTACAGCTGGGGGAAGCGTGTTTAGTATTTCATGTGGGGTAGTGGAGGTGTTCAACCGTTAAGGGCATTGCGTTTCACATCTCACCCTTGTGTAAGCATGATGGGAATGCAAAATGTCATATTTACCCCCCTTAATGTTTAGTCTTTTATACGTATTTGTTGCCTAAATGTACTCATTATTATTCTATTTTGATTTAGGATGCAAATGGAGGCGTTAATTGCAAAACGGAACTAATCAAGTGAATTCGGACAGTTTCGATGTTGTTTCGTAATCTGGGCATAACTCTCTCATCCGAGCTCCGATTGAGATGATTCAAAATGCTGTGGAACGGTAAGAAATATATCTAAAACTTTCATGTTTTGAGTTTTGAGATATACTCACTGAATCAAGGTTGTAATCGAGCTTGAAGTTGACGCATCTGCACTGGACGTCTTGGAGCATTCTGCCTTGCCATGCAAATCAATTGGGCAATTTATTATTGCAAGGTTTGAAGACATGTGGCACACAAGTTACAGCTCAGAATCACCACTTTCCTATTTTATTTTAGGACTTTATCTTATTATCAATTAATTAGAATTAAATTAGGATTAATGTTATTTTAGGATATTAGAATATTTCTTTTAGGAGATTGAGTGGGATTCAAATACTTGAACTGGATTTTTGTTAAGGGGATCAGATTAGGTTTTGAAAAAGACACCACGCCTCTCTCTCTTTTCTTCTCTGGAATTTTCTTTCTTTTTGGAGTTTTTGTTTATGGCCATGAGCGGCTAAACTTTTGTAACTTGGTCAAAGGAAACGGAGACCTCGGAATCAACCAACTGTGAGGTCTAATCTATTTTATTTTAGTGTTCAATTTTCGTGTTTGAGTATTGAATGTTGTTCTGTGCATATCCTCATGATTGATGCATTTAATTACTAGGAGGCCTACTAGTGGATTATTTGTTGCAATCTAGTGCTAAGTTTGATATCAAATCCGTAATTGTTTGATCCCTCTAACTTGTGAAGCAATTAGGGTTAATAATTTGCTGCGTCAGGAATTAGTAATCTTAAGAGGAACATTCAACTAAATTAAATACAACCGCTTATGTTTGTGTTGTTCAGCTTCATTGATTTCTCTAATTCTTAAGGCTGCCATTAGATTAAATCTTCAGCGCTTGTCTAGGGTTGTTTAATGGTAAGATTAATTAAGATCGCTTGTTTCCTAATTAATTACAATTAAGGAGAGATAGGAAAATAGTTCCAACGGTGAATATTTAAAGCAAGAATTGATTTATTTTTGCATCAATGATCAACTGTAAGATTCCGATGGTGGATGTTGATGGAGACCAAGTTTCGTTATATTAATTGATTTTGATTTAAATTGTTTTTGTTTTGATTTTTGCCAAGACTTTTTTTTGTTTTACTCAAAACCCCCCAGCTTTGCTCACATCATCAAAAAATTCGGCTAGACGCTCTTCGTGGGATCGACCCTTGCTTATCCTATTTACAGTTTAGTAGTTAGGTTAGAAAGGTTATTAATCTTGGTTGCCTACGACAACACACCAGATTTTGGTTCTTGATATGACTTGAGATGATGGTGTTCTTGATATGACATGAGTGTAGCGTTTGTTTGAATTAGTTTGGCCGAGGACGTGCAAAAGCTAAGTGTGGGGGAATTAGGGGATTCAGGTTGATTTAGTTTGTGTTTTAAGTTTAGTGTTCAAAAAAACAAAAACAAAAACAAAAAAAATGAATTCTGCCTAGTTTAAGGGTATACCGGCTGGAAACCAGAACCCGCCTTAAAAACTGCCTAGTAGTACTTGGCAACCTCTGGTATAACAATGCCACGTACACCTTAAACGAAATTCCCCCGCATTTGTTTTTAGGAAGGTTTATGCTTTAAGTCATGTCTTTGAATGTCTAGTGATGCAAGAAATAGTAACTTGACTTTGTTGTTGAACATATTCCTTGACTTAGGATGTTAGCAATATTTCATAAAATAGAGTTAATCATATTTGAATCTTTGTAGTTTGAAACAATATGTCTTGAGAAGTTGTGTGAACTTAGTGACGAAGCATGATTGAGGATGGTATAGCAACCCTTAGGCAAAAAAAAAAAAAAATTGCTTCTCTTAAGCTAGTCCTAAATGTGGGTTTAAGCAAATAGGAAAAAGAAAAGAAAGGTATGTGGTGAGTCAGATGGAGCGTAAAACGCACTCACTCATAAACACAACCATGAAATGAGATGGAGCATAAAATGCACTCATTCTTTTTCAAAACAGAAAAAAAAAAGAAAAAAAATTGTATCCTTAGTTTGCTAACCAGTTTGTAGTAGTAAAGAGAAACAGTTGAGGAAAAGTTGAGAGGGGAGTTGTACATGAATTGGTTGTGATTAGTTCCCTTATTTGTATTGACTAATTAAGAGTAATTGTGGAATATGATAAAGAGAGATGAATGTCATTAACTCTGTTTTATTTTATTTTTCTGCTTCCTAAGTTAGGTATGAATATGCATGGATTAAATATCGTTGCTTATGCATCATACTGATGTTCTTGAAATGACTTGAGATGATGCTGTTCTTGATATGACATGAGTGTAGCGTTTGTTTGAATTAGTTTGCCCGAGGATGTGCAAAAGCTAAGTGTGGGGGAATTTGATGGGAATGCCAAATGTCATATTTACCCCCCTTAATGTTTAGTCTTTTATATGTATTTGTTGCCTAAATGTACTCATTATTATTCTATTTTGATTTAGGATGCAAATAGAGGCGTTAATTGCAAAACGGAACTAATTAAGTGAATTCGGACAGTTTCGATGTTGTTTCGTAATCTGGGCATAACTCTCTTATCCGAGCTCTGATTGAGATGATTCAAAATGCTGTGGAACACTAAGAAATAAATATTCCACTCTTAGATTCTATTAAACAAGTACCTCGCTATGCTAAATTCTTGAAAGAATTGTGCACACTTAAGAGGAAACAGAAACTAAAGGGATGTGAAAAGGTGAGAGTAGGAGAGAATGTTTATGCAGTGATTCAGAGAAAACTTCCAGCGAAGTGCAAGGATCCAAGTATGTTTACTATCCCTTGTACGATAGGTAACACTAGGTTTGAGAAGGCCATGATAAACTTAGGAGCTTCTATAAATGTCATGCCATATTCCATATATGCTTCTTTGAAAGTTGGACCTTTGAATAAAACTAGTGTTGTGATTCAATTAGCTGATAGATCTAATGCCTATCCTAAGGGTGTGGTTGAGGATATTTTGGTGCAAGTTAATGACTTAGTTTTCCCCACTGACTTTTATGTGCTTGATATGGAAAATGGTGATCAAATTGCTCTTATTTTGTTAGGAAGGCCTTTCTTGAAAACATCCAAGACTAAGATAGATGTTTATAGTGGCATACTTACCATGGAATTTGATGGTGAAATTGTCAAGTTTAATATTTATGATGCCATGAAATATCTTGATGATGATGATGATAATCATGTTTATTCTATAGATGTGATTGATACTTTGGCACAGGAGGTTTTTGAACTTGATGGAGAAGATGGATTGGAAGTTGCCATTAGTAATCATCTTGAGAAAGAGATTGAGGAGTTTGCCTTGAGTACTGAATTGCAGGAGACTGTGGCAGCATTAAATGATTTTTCAAACTTACAACAATCAGGTAACGTTTCTTATATGGCATTACCAATTTCTAATGAGAGGCCTTTACCTTCTGTTTTGCAGGCTCCCGTTCCAAATTTGAAGCTCTCCCTAGTTACCTCAAGTACGTGTTCCTTGGAGAAAAAGAAATGTTGCCAGTGATCATCTCTAGCAAACTTAGTGCATCTCAAGAAGAGAAGCTTGTGCAGGTCCTTAAAGAGCATAAGACGACTATTGGTTGGAAAATTGCAGATATTAAAGGAATTAGCCCATCTACATGCATGCATCGCATCTTGCTTGAAGAAGGAGCAAAACCTTTCCGTCAACCACAAAGAAGATTGAACCCGCCCATGATGGATGTTGTGAAGCAGGAGATTCTTAAACTTCTTGAAGTTGGAGTGATTTATCCTATTTCAGATAGCAATTGGGTTAGCCATATTCAAGTAGTTCCAAAGAAGACCGGAATAACTGTTATAAAAAATCAGAATGACGAGTTAGTTCCCACCCGTGTTCAGAATGGGTGGCGGGTTTGTATAGATTACAGAAAATTAAATGCTGTAACCGGTAAAGACCACTTTCCTTTATCTTTTATTGATCAAATGCTTGAAAGGTTAGCTGGTCATTCTTACTATTGTTTCCTTGATGGTTATGCAGGTTACTTTCAGATTGCGATTGCTCCGGAGGATCAAGAGAAGACGACGTTTACATGCCCATTCGAAACTTTTGCGTATCGTCGCATGCCCTTTGGCCTTTGCAACGCCCCAACCACTTTCCAGAGGTGTATGGTTAGCATATTTTCAGATTATGTTGAGCATATTATAGAAGTTTTTATGGATGATTTCACAATTTATGGAAACTCTTTTGATAATTGTTTGCATAACCTTACACTTGTTCTTCAAAGATGCATAGAAACTAACCTTGTGTTGAATTCTGAAAAATGTCATTTTATGGTTAATCAAGGTCTGGTTTTGGGTCATGTTGTTTCATCTAGGGGAATCGAGGTTGATAAGGCAAAAGTTAACATTATTCAATCGTTACCTTACCCCATTAGTGTGCGAGAAGTTCGTTCTTTTCTTGGACATGCAGGCTTTTACCGAAGATTCATCAAGGACTTCTCCCAAATAGCATTACCCCTATTTAAGTTGCTGCAAAAGGATGGGGTTTTTGAGCTCAATGAGGCATGTAAAGAAGCGTTTGACAAGCTGAAGGAGCTGCTGACTTCCACCCTAATTATCCAGCCCCCTAGCTGGAACTTTCCTTTCGAGATAATGTGCGATGCAAGTGATTATGCGATGGAGGTCTTTGTTTTGGGTCAAAGAATTGGAAAAGCATCTCATGCCATTTATTATGCTTCCAGGATTTTGAATGATGCCCAGAGAAATTATTCCACCACTGAGAAAGAACTTTTAGCTGTTGTTTTTGCTTTAGAAAAGTTTCGATCTTATTTGCTTGGTACTAAAATTACTGTTTTTTCTGATCATGCAGCTTTGTGTTATTTGATGACGAAGAAAGAGGCAAAACCGACATTAATAAGATGGATACTTTTCTTGAGTGAATTCGATTTGGAGATCAAAGACAAAAGAGGGATAGAAAACCGTGTCGCGGATCATTTGAGTCGTCTAGTTCACGTGGAGGATGAACTTCATTTGCAAGAAATGTTCCCTGACGAGCAATTGTTTTCCACGAGTGTGACATTACCTTGGTATGCAAATCTTGTAAATTATTTGGTTACTAACATCTTTCCTCCTGGTTTGTCTAGGGTTCAAAGAGATAAGATGAAAAGTGATGCCAAATATTATGTGTGGGATGACCCCTACTTATGGAAGCATTGTGCAGATCAAGTAATAAGAAGGTGCATTCAAGAAACTGAATGTTTTTCCATTCTCACCTTTTGTCATTCTTATGCATGTGGAGGTCACTTTGGAGCTAAGAGGACAGCGAGAAAAGTGCTAGAATGTGGTTTCTTTTGGCCATCTTTATTTCGAGATTCATACTCTTTATGTAAGTCATGCGATAATTGTCAACGGACAGGTAATTTATCCCAAAAAAATGAGATGCCACAAACCCCCATTCTATTTTGCGAAATTTTTGATGTTTGGGGCATCGACTTTATGGGACCGTTTCCTATATCTTTTGGTTATGTTTATATTTTGCTTGCTGTTGATTATGTCTCGAAATGGGTGGAAGCTAAAGCCACTAAGACTGATGATTCTAAAGTTGTCGCAGATTTTATCAAGTCTAACATATTCTGCAGGTTTGGAATTCCAAGAGCTCTAATAAGTGATCCAGGCACTCACTTTTGCAATCAAACTATGGAGGCTTTGCTGCGAAAGTATCATGTAACCTACAAAGTGTCCACTGCCTATCATCCACAAACTAGTGGACAAGCGGAGGTGTCAAATCGAGAGATCAAGTCCATCATTGAGAAGATGTTAATCCAAGTAGAAAAGACTGGAGTTTGCGTTTGGATGTTGCCTTGTGGGCATATAGGACTGCATATAAGATGCCTAATGGTATGTCACCTTTTCGTTTGGTGTTTGGGAAAGCATGCCATCTTCCAGTTGAGTTAGAACACAAGGCTTATTGGGCAATCAAGAGTTTTAACATGAAGATGGATGAAAGTGGAGAACATAGGAAGTTGCAACTGCAAGAGTTAGACGAAATTCGCAATGATGCCTATGAGAATGCAAGGATTTACAAGGAAAAAACAAAAGCTTTTCATGATAGGATGATCTCTATGAAGGAATTTAAAACTGCTCAAAAAGTCCTTTTATACAATTCACGACTTCGTTTGTTTCTGAGTAAGTTACGTTCTCGTTGGATTGGGCCTTTTGTTGTTACTAATGTTTTTCCTCATGGTGCAGTTGAAATTCAAAGTTTAGCAACTTCCAAAGTGTTCAAGGTGAATGGCCATAGACTTAAGACTTTCTATGAAGGTCTCCAAGAAGAAAATATGGCAAGATTGGACCTTGAGGATCCGACTTATTCAGCTTGAAGAAGACAGCCTTGGGTCGAGCCAACGACAATAAACAAAGGCGCTGCTTGGGAGGCAACCCAAGGGGAGTTTGTTTTCTTTTTCTCGCGTTTTGAATTTTGGTTATTTTTTGCCTTTTCTTTGCATTTCATCTTACATTGGGGACAATGTAAGCTTTAAGTGTGGGGGAGGGGATTTAGGTTGATTTAGGTTGTGTTTTAAGTTTAGTGTTCAAACAAAAAAAAAAAAAAAAAAAAGCAGTGCCTAGTTTAAGGGTATACGGAATGGAAACCGAGAACCCACCCGCCTTAAAAGCGCCTAGCGGTACTTTGCAACCTTTGGTATAACAACGCCACGTACACCTTAAACGAAATTCCCCCGCATTTGTTTTTAGGAAGGTTTATGCTTTAAGTCATGTCTTTGAACGTCTAGTGATGCAAGAAATAGTAACTTAACTTTGTTGTTGAACATATTCCTTGACTTAGGATGTTAGCAATATTTCATAAAATAGAGTTAATCATATTTGAATCTTTGTAGTTTGAAACAATATGTCTTGAGAAGTTGTGTGAAATTATTGATGAAGCATGATTGAGGATTGTATAGCAACCCTTAGGAAAAAAAAAAAAATTGTTTCTCTTAAGCTAGTCCTAAATGTGGGTTTAAGCAAATAGGAAAAAGAAAAGAAAGGTATGTGGTGAGTCGAGATGGAGCGTAAAACGCACTCACTCATAAACACAACCATGAAATGAGATGGAGCATAAAATGCACTCATTCTTTTTCAAAACAGAAAAAAAAAAAAAAAAATTGTATCCTTAGTTTGCTACCCAGTTTGTAGTAGTAAAGAGAAATAGTTGAGGAAAAGTTAAGAGGGGAGTTGTACATGAATTGGTTGTAATTAGTTCCCTTATTTGCATTGGCTGATTAAGAGTAATTGTGGAAGATGATAAAGAGAGATGAATGTCATTAACTCTGTTTTATTTTATTTTGCTGCTTCCTAAGTTAGGTATGAATATGCATGGATTAAATATTGTTGCTTATGCATCAAAGCACAAAGGCATTCATATTCAAGCAGAGGTCTTTAGATGAAACATCTTAAGATTTAAATTTTGTTGGTGTTGAAGGACAAAGAGCTTAATTCATGATTCCAAATTATGGATTTGTATCTAAAGTTTGATTCTTCTTCTATACTTTTGAAATTTAAACATTATTATGGTTAGCATCAGACAACTGTTATATAATACTGGGCAATGCCGAGAATGTCTATTCAACAAGTCTAAATCTGGGCCAATTTTAGTTGACACATTTCAATTTCTATGTTAGTGAGCATTTATAGCAGTTTCAATCAATAGATAACTCTACAACATTCAGAGACTTGCTTTGACTGCTCTATTAACTATTAAATCTGTGGGTTACTTTGTAGACAACAAGAAGAGCGGTGAGCCTGAAAGGTAGAGATTAAGACAATGATGCTTATGAGAATCCTAACTTGCAAATAAATTTTTAAAACCAAAAGGAGTACATAATTTATATGGTTCATCAATTTTACACACATCGATCTTCATTATAGGATTTATGGTGCTTTTAAAAATGCTAAAGTGTGCCCAAATTTATTTTGCAATCCAAGATCTCAAACATGATTTAAAAATCACAACCACCTCGGTTTCTTTATTAAATGGCGTCAAGTTTGGGTACATGCTTATTTAATTACAAATAAATGAATACAAACAAGCTCTTACTAAGCAGAGTTTTAGTTGTCTTTTTATAACTTAGTCCATATGCAAGTTAATTTCTCTTTGAATTGCCTTATTCAGCTCAACCTATAAATATTTAGAGTTGCTTTTAATGGAAACTCATAGTTGGAAAGATGAGGGGTATTGGAAGCAAAAATAGTCTGTGATTAGTTTTTGAGACCATAGATGCTTCCATAATTGGGGAATGAAGACTTGTAAGCAACAATTTTAACTATGAACTTTACCTCTATTTCCATAGAATTTGTTGAAGATGTGGTTTGATGGGAATGCAAAATGTCATATTTACCCCCCTTAATGTTTAGTCTTTTATACGTATTTGTTGCCTAAATGTACTCGTTATTATTCTATTTTGATTTAGGATGCAAATGGAGGCGTTAATTGCAAAACGGAACTAATTAAGTGAATTTGGACAGTTTTGATGTTGTTTCGTAATCTGGGTATAACTCTCTCATCCGAGCACCGATTGAGATGATTAAAAATGCTGTGGAACCATAAGAAAGCGATCTACAACTTTCATTTTTTGAGTTTGGAGAGATACTCTCTGCATCAAGGTTGTAATCGGGCTTGAAATTGATGCATCTGCACTGCCGACATTCTGGAACGTTCTGACTTGTCATGCAAGTCAGTCTTTTATTGGACGTTTTGAAGACATGCTGCACAAAAGTTACAGCTGGAAACACCACTTTCCTATTTTATTTTAGGACTTTATCTTATTATCAATTAATTAGAATTAAATTAGGATTAATGTTATTTTAGGATATTAGAATATTTCTTTTAGGAGATTGAGTGGGATTTGAATACTTGAACTGGATTTTTGTTAAGGGGATCAGATTAGGTTTAGGGAAAAGGAGACCACGCCTCTCTCTTCTTTTCCCTGGAATTTTTCTTTCTCTTTTGAGTTTTGATTATGGTCATGAGCGGCTAATTTTTATAACTTGATCGAAGGAAACAAAGGCCTCGGAATCAATAAACTGTGAGATCTAATCTATTTTTCTTAGTGTTCAATTTTCGTGTTTGAGTATTGGATGTTTTTCTGTGCCTAATTTTATGATTGTTTAGTTTAATTACTAGGGAGGCCTACTAGTTTATTAATTGTTGCAATCTACCGCTAAGTTAGATATCAAATCCGTAATTGTTTGATCCCTCTAACTTGTGAAGCAATTAGGGTTAACAATTTGCTGCGTCAGGAATTAGTAATCTTAAGAAGAACATTCAACTAAATTAAATACAACCGCTTGTGTTTGTGTTGTTTAGCTTCATCGATTTCTCTAATTCTTAAGGCTGCCATTAGATTAAATCTTCAGCGCTTGTCTAGGGTTGTTTAATGGTAAGATTAATTAAGATCGCTTGTTTCCTAATTAAGTACAATTAAGGAGAGATAGGAAAATAGTTCCAACGGTGAATATTTAAAGCAAGAATTGATTTATTTTTGCATCAATGATCAGTTGTAAGATTCTGATGGTGGATGTTGACGAAGACCAAGTTTCGTTATATTAATTGATTTCGATTTAAATTGCTTTTGTTTTGATTTTTGGCTAAGATTGTTTTCTGTTTTACTCAAAACCCCCAACCTTGTTCACATCATTGAAAATTCGGCTAGACAATCTTCGTGGGATCGGCGCTAAGTGCGATTATCTTGAGAAGTGGTCAAGAGGTTGAGATTCCAATTAAGGCAGCCTCTGCATCATCGAAGGAAGAAAAAGAGAAAGATGTCGTTGTAGACAGGAACGTTCCCAATGACGATGGTGTTCCTAAGCGCAAGTTTCCATCTCTGTTCGATTATAAACCGGTACCACCTTTTCCTCAAGCTTTAGCAGAATCTAGAAGAGATGAGCAAAACAGAGATATGTATGAGACTTTTCGTAGATGTGAGGTAAATATTCCACTTTTAGATGCTATTAAACAAG
>CM047750.1:19941341-20061341 GCA_026225825.1 Pistacia integerrima | reverse complement strand
GGATTAATGTTATTTTAGGATATTAGAATATTTCTTTTAGGAGATTGAGTGGGATTCAAATACTTGAATTGGATTTTTGTTAAGGGGATCAGATTAGGTTTAGGGAAAAGGAGACCACGCCTCTCTCTTCTTTTCCCTGGAATTTTTCTTTCTCTTTTGAGTTTTGATTATGGCCATGAGCGGCTAATTTTTATAACTTGGTCGAAGGAAACGGAGGCCTCGGAATCAATAAACTGTGAGATCTAATCTATTTTTCTTAGTGTTCAATTTTCATGTTTGAGTATTAGATGTTTTTCTGTGCCTAATTTTATGATTGTTTAGTTTAATTACTAGGGAGGCCTACTAGTTTATTAATTGTTGCAATCTACCGCTAAGTTAGATATCAAATCCATAATTATTTGATCCCTCTAACTTGTGAAGCAATTAGGGTTAACAATTTGCTGCGTTAGGAATTAGTAATCTTAAGAAGAACATTCAACTAAATTAAATACAACCGCTTGTATTTGTGTTGTTTAGCTTCATCGATTTCTCTAATTCTTAAGGCTGCCATTAGATTAAATCTTCAGCGCTTGTCTAGGGTTGTTTAATGGTAAGATTAATTAAGATCGCTTGTTTCCTAATTAATTACAATTAAGGAGAGATAGGAAAATAGTTCCAATGGTGAATATTTAAAGCAAGAATTGATTTATTTTTGCATCAATGATCAGTTGTAAGATTACGATGGTGGATGTTGACGGAGACCAAGTTTCGTTATATTAATTGATTTCGATTTAAATTGTTTTTGCTTTGATTTTTGGCTAAGATTGTTTTCTGTTTTACTCAAAATCCCCCAGCCTTGTTCTCATCATCGAAAATTCGGCTAGACACTCTTCGTGGGATCAACCCTTGCTTACCCTATTTACAGTTCAGTAGTTAGGTTAGGAATGTTTTTAATCTTGGTTGCCTACGACAGCATACCATGGATCTCTTAATAAGAAGGGCTGAGAGATGTTTAGAAGCTAGGGCAGATATGATAATGATTGATGTGGATGATGTCTGTAAACAAGCTGATTCTGTTCGGATTGACATAATTGCAAAGGTCATTGGACGTCTAGGTATCGAGAAGACCATGTTTGAAGCTTAAAATGCTAGAACCTTTGAGTGGTTTGTTAAGTGTTATAGTCCAAAGGTATAACTTTGTTCATTGTTTTATTAATTATTGCCCTGAATTCAGTGTGTGGATAGCATCATTGTTGCTGCTGTATTTCAAGTGAACCTTTTTGTGGTTCACTCACAAGTCATGGATCTGGGGTGCCTTAAGGGACGTAACTTGGATAAAAATCATGCATCTGTTTTAGGTTCATCATATTTTCTCTTTTGAGTGGTTACCAAGTTTAGCTACATGTATGCCTTGTTAAAGTTGGTTATGTTTGGTGTTGTAATTTTGTAATGTGTATAAAAATCTGTTATATGTGTTCATCTTGTAAGCATAAAAATGAGTGATGAGTGCTTAAATTTGCTGCAATTGGAGTAAAGCTTTTCTCAAATATTTTGCATCTAACTCAGTTTGAATCAACCTCTGTTCTTAACTAGCCTTAGGCTGAAGGATGAAAATGGAATAGATTTAGCCTTGAGGGAGGATTTCTGTTGTTCATGTGGAGTGTATAAAGCAAAAATACAAGGGAATAACATCTTATTTGAATGCCTTTTGTTCCAAGTTGCAGTGTCATAACATTTTATAATAATAGTACTAACATCTCAATAATAAATTTCTTCTGCTGGTGGATTTTTCCGAGCCTTAGAATGAGCTTCCGTCATTAGTATATATTGAAACTAGTAGCTAACAATAATACTAAGATATTGTCACTACCATGAAAATAAAATTTGTATAGCTAGATACCTTAATGAGCTACAAATTTTAATATTTTATAGCTAATGTAAAAATAATAGCTATATAATTAAACTCGTAGCTAATAATGAAACTATATGCCACGTACATAAAATGTTTATAGCTAAATATATTAATTAGCTACAAATCTCAATATTTTATAGCTAATGCACAAATAATAGCTATATAGTTAAAACTCATAGCAAATAATGATACTATATGCCATGTAAATGAAATATTTATAGCTAAATACATTAATTAGCTACAATGTTTTACCATAGCTAATACATTGTAGCTAAATGAATAGCTATTGCCATAATTTTAATAAGTTAAAGCAATAGATGAATATTAGCTTCGAGGGAGAAATTCTTATCACTAAAATTATTTCAATTAGCTACAAATATTGACTTTTCTAGCTGTAAATATGTATTTGCTACAGTTTTTCTTTTCGTAGCTAATGTTCATAGCTATATGTGTATTTTGTTGTAGTGTAGTAATTAAACGTAACAATCATGACAATATGTATAGAAGAACATCCAATACTCAAAACATAAATTGAACACTAAAAACAGATAGATCTCACAGTTTTATTAATTCCGAGGTCTCCATTTCCTTCGATCAAGTTCTAAAAGTTTAGCCGCTCATGGCTATGAAAAACTCAAAAAAAATGAATTCCAGCAGAGAGAAAAGAGAGGCGTGTGTTATATCTCTCAATCTGATCTCTCTCTCCTTTTAAATATATCCCATTCAAGTATTTGAATTCCACTAAATCTCCTCAAAATATTCTTATAAAGTCCTAAAATAAAATAGGAAAGTGGTGTGTCCAGCTGTAACTTGCATGCAACAGGTCTTCAAATCTTCCAATAATAAACTGCCTAATTGACTTGCACGATAGGGCAGAATGTTCCAGAACATCAGCAGTGCAAGTGCGTCAATTTCAAGCCTGATTATAACCTTTATGCAGCGAGTATCTCTCCAAACTCAAAACATGAAAGTTGTAGATCTTTTCCTTCTAGTTCCACAGAATTTTGAATCGTCTCAATCGGAGCTCGGATAAGAGAGTTATGACTAGATTACAAAGCGATGTGGAAACTGTCTGAATTCACCTAATTAGTTCCGTTTTGCATTTAACGCCTCCATTTGCATCCTAAATCAAAATAGAATAATAATGAGTACATTTAGGCAGCAAATAAGTATAAAATACTAGACATTAAGGGGGGTAAATATGTCATTTTGCATTCTCATCAACAAACGTGAAGAAAATTCTTTAAAACTTCATTAGGGGTAAAATGGTCTTTTCACTCATAACTAGATGAAAAAGTGGGGAGTGAAAGGAAACAAAATAATGTGAAGAAGATAATAAAAAAAATGAGGGTATTTTAGTAATTGTAACGCCCCACTTGAGGTACGTAGTTGTTGTTTCTTCCTTTGCTCTTATTTGAGTTGGTATTTGGTAGTATTGAGGTGTTGTGTTGTATACTTGCCCTGAAATTGGTTGAAAAACAGAAGAAGTTCAGTCTGCCGTGCTTCGCCGGGGTGAAGAAGAATCTTCGCCGTGAAGAAGAATCTTCGCCGCGGCGAAGAGGTGTTGAAGCCACGGGGAAGCTGCTGGACAATTTCGCCGCGGCGACAGGCCGATTAAAATGTTTGTTAAGTTTTAGATATTTTCTTCCCTAAGGGCAATTTGACCATTCTACCCCTAATTAGCAGGAAAAGTGGGTAGTAAATTGCAAGGAAATTTCAAGGAGAATATGTTAGTATGGGGGTGTGTTAGTAAGGAATCAAAGGATATGGATGGAATTTCCATAAAAGAGCAAGGGCAAAATGGGAAGAATGAGTATTAAGAGATATTAAAAAGGGTTTAGCCTTTGAAAGTTCTTCATTTTCCCAATTCCACCGCCTCCTTCATTCTTCTAAACTCTCTCAATTTTTCCTTCAATCTTCCAAGGATTTCCAAGATCCTTTTTGAGTAACTTTTAGTGGGGTTTTAATCTAAAGCTTCCTAAGGTAAGGATTTGTACTTTAGATGAGAGTTTTCCTATGTTTTGACTAGAGTCTCATGTTGTGATTATTGGTTAAGTTGTAGAGGAAAAGCAAGCTTCCAAAGGAAAGGAGAAGTGTTCAAGAAGCCAATTTTCTCATAAAGTAAGTAAACTCAACCTAAGATGAGATCTAAGAACTCTTTTGAGTGGATTTGAAATACATATGTGCTTTCTTTTAATTGTTGAATGAGAGTAGTAATTATGTTTGGGTTATGAGTTATGAGAAGTGTTGTATTTTGCTTGATGTTGGGTTGAGTTTGATTGGAGTTGGAGGAGGTTTTGAGCAAGATTATGGAAGTGTTTCTCTTTTGACAGGGAATTTAGGGTTTATGAGGGAGTTTTCTCCCATTTGATTGATTAAAGAAAAGAGAAAAGCTAGAGTTAGAGTAGAGTTATTTATGCACATGAGTTGTTTGATGAAATGCTCAAGAGAATCATAAGTAAGGGTAGAAAGCCTTAATTGTTGCTACATGTTATAGTTACTTTTCATTAATGAGTATGAGTCATTGATGTGCATTAATCATGCTTTACTTATGCATTAGAAAAGAGAGTAGAGAAAGAGTAGAGACTTTTGAGTTTAGACTACTCTAAGAGTAGAAAGAAAGAGAGGATGAGCACTATAAAGTAAAGCTAGAGTAGTGCTTAATAAGAGAATAGAGTAGGTTATGTGATGGGGAACCTGTGAGTACGGGTAGAGTATTCCCGCATGTACGTCGCATCAGTAAAGCGGCCAGAGTATCAGAAAGAGAAGTGGTGTAGCCCGTAGTGTACATGCGGATGAGGGCTATACCCGAGTTTACCCAGAGATTCTATGCACTCACATGGCCAAAGGTTACGAATCCATGCATAACCAAGTCCGATCGGCTAGAATGAGTAGAAGTCACCGGGAGGGTGGGAGCGAGTCCCGACCATGCCTGCAGTCGGATGGGGCCGTGACTTACTAGAAAAGAAAGTTAGTATAGAGGAGCTATGAGAAAGAGTAATTAGCTAGTGATTAAAGAAAGAGTTACTGAGATATTTGAGTTCAGGGGTTTACTTACTGAGCCTTGTTTGTGCTCATCCAGTTGCTCCCTATGTTTTTGCAGGTTCTAGATGAGGACACAGTCGGATGGACATCGGCACACGAAGAGAAATGGCTACACTGTCCGCCCTCTTTTGATAGTTTTGCATATGTCACAAACCTTGTATATATTTGTATAAAGAATGCATATGTCTAATGAAAGAAAAAAATTTTGGGCCCAACTTTTTATATTAAGGCTACGTGTATTTTCACTGTGCATGTTTTTATAAGAATCGAGTCGTTACAGTAATTGACTAAAGGATATAGGTGGGATTTTATAGAAAGTGCAAGGGTAAAATGGGAATACATGTGATAAGTGCTTGAAAATACACTTATACTCAGCGGTTTATAGGTATCATTTGTGGGAAATTAGGATTAATTCGTATGAATTAACTTAATTGTTTCATAAATACACTTTTCGGGATCACAGGTATTTTTGTTGTGCTTTCAGGGAATAAGGCTTAAAAATAATATTCGGATGAGAGATGATGTTGGCGAGAGAATTTGTGATGACTAGAAACAAAGGGATCGAGAATCGAAGTTGAATTGAAGAAGTTATGGAGCTTTGAAGTAAAGAGGAAAATCTAGATTACGCTCCCGTTTGAGCATGTATGAGTGTTTCAAAAATAACTTAAGTTGTAGATATTGTATCGAGCTGATTCTTGAACCGTTGGAAAACTAATTCAGAAGGCTAAATTTCATATGTTTACCACATTTCCAGATTTGTAATGCCCAGCATGGAGGTACATGATTTAATTTATGTTTTTATAGCCCTTAGTTAATTTTTGTTAAAGTGATTTTAAGAGAATATGAAGAAAATGCCTTAAACTTCCATTAAGGGTGAAATGGTCTTTTCACTCAAAATTAGTTGAAAAAATGGGGAGTGAAAGGAGATAGAATTTCATAGAGAATGCATTAAAAATGAGGGCATTATGGTAATTGACTAAGGGACATAGATGAAATTTCTAAGAAAGAGTAAGGGTAAAATGGGAAAGTGTGTTTATAAACTAAAGTGTTAAGGGTTTGAAACCCTTATTTTCTTCATTCCACCACCACACTCCTCCCCCATTTTCTCTCAAATTTTCATTCAATCCTCCAAGGATTTTGAAGGCTTTTGAGTGGTTTTTCATAGGGTTTTGATTTTAGGCTTCAAAAGGTAAGAATTCATGCTATTTATCTATGATTTATTTGTGTAAAGTTGAGTTCTTATGAAGTTTATGCTTAGGGTTAAGAGAATATTTGAATCCAACAAGAGTAGAGAGCTTAGGAGAGACTACTCAAGCATAAGGAAAGTAAATTCCACTCAAAATCCAACTGAAGTTAAAGTTTAAGAAAATCAAGTGAGTAGAGATTTTTTTTAAATATGCATATGTTATGATTATTGAGAAATTGAGATGAGATGGATGATTAGTTATGCTTGTTGTTGGATATACTTGAATATGACGAGTGTATGTGATGGTTTGATGATAGGTTGAAATTGGAAGAATTGGAGAAACTTTTGGGAGTGTTTTTGCTGTGTAGGTATGGTGATGTTACAAGAGAGTTTTTCTCTCAATTTGGATGGTTTAAGAAACAAATAGAATGATAATTACTTTAGGGTTTGTTTATGCACAAGTATTGTTGATGAAATGCCTAAGAGAAGTATGAGTTGAGTGGAAACCTTAATTTTATGCAACATTGCATATGTGCATTTCATAAGTGCATTTAAGTAAGAAATTTTAAGCATGAGCCATCCATATGCATATAATTGTGTATGCGTAGAAACTTAAGAAAGAATAAAGAATAAAGAAAGAAAGAATAAAACATTCTAAGAATAAAGAAAAAGAAAGAATAAGCATTAAAGAATTAAAGAAAGAAAAAGTGTTAAAGAAGAGAAAAGAATAGGTTGGTATGATGGGGAACCGTGAGTGTTAAGAAGAAATTCCCATATACATGTCACCTTAATTGAGTGGCATACGAAGAAAAAAAATTGTACGACCCGTAAGAGTGTATGTGGATAAGGGTTGTACCAAAAAGAATTCCTACATGCATGTCACCTTAATTGAGTGGCCTAAAAAGAAAGAAGAATTTGTACGGTCCGCAAGAGTGCATGTAGATGAGGACTGTACTCACTTACATGGCCAAAGTTCCGAATCCATACATCAACCGAGTCCGATCGATAAAGAATAAGAAAAGAAAGAATAAGAAAAGAAAGAGTAAGAAAAGAAAGAATGAGAAAGAATAAGAATAAGAAAAAATGAGAAGGCTTGAACAAGCCAAGAAAAGAAAAGAAAAGAATAGAAAGAAATAGAACAAGAAAATAGAAATAAGAAAGAAAAAGCATTTTATGCATTATTGCATATGCATTTTATTCATGCATATTGCCATGAATTTCATCATGGTTAGGAAGAATAGAAAGAATAAGAAAGAAAGAACAGAAGTAGAAAAAAAGAAAAGAACAGTGAGAGTAACAAATAGAGGAAGAAACAGAGAAAGAAAAGAGAAGGAATTAAGTAAGGAAAGAACCTACGAAGGAGAAGAGTTAAGGGGTTTACTTACTGAGCATTTTTATGCTCACCTTATTGTTTTTCCATATTTTCACAGGAAATAGGTGAGCAGCGGTCGGAAAGACGTCAACAAGCGGGGAGGATTGGCATTACTGTCCACTGTCGCTAAGTTTTTGTATTTGTTATTTTGACATATGTAAAGAATTATGTTTTGTAAGTAAAGAAAAATTTGGGCCCAAATATTTTGATATACTAATTATGTATGTTTTTATTGTATATGTTCTAAAGTATACTAGTAGAAGGAAGTTATTACAAGATTCCATCGTTATCATGCTAAAAAATCACCATCTCTGGAGTGCTGAAGAATGATGCAAGGTTAGAAGAGGAATTGGACCATGCCGCAGCACTGTGCTTCAGTACAACAAGACCGAAACCAACCATGCCGCAGCACACTTAGTCTAGAATCAACCATCTGCAGCATAATGCCAGTGCACAGTCACGACAGCTGGAAATTTTTCTTCCGTTTTTGACTAGGAAAATAGGGTTTAAGAGTCCTAAACTAACAAGAATTCAGGAAAACAAAACCCTAACCCTTGTGGGATATAAATAGAAGTCTTTTAGCATTATTTTAAGGAATCTTTGTAGAGAGCAAAAATACTCAATAATGTAGAGATTAAGAGAGATTGAAAGAGGCTTGAACTGAAGAATTGGGGAAGATCATCATCAACTCCATTGTTCTACCCAAGATTTCCTAAGTTTTTCTTATCTCTTGTTATTATTTTGCTATTCATTAATATGATTATGTTTTTATTCTTCTCCATGAGTAACTAATTCTTTTGTGATTGAAGGTTATTTCAAAGACCTAGACATGTCTTGTGGTTAATAAAATCTGCATCTATTTATCTTCTGATCCCTTTTGGTTATGTGATTATTTCTCTATGAATAAGGTTTAGATAGATTGTCTTAATTGTTTAAGTGTGAAATTAAGTAGTTAGGATTAATTTATTAATACCAATTTTGGTTGTTTAGTACGGAATCACTTTATTAACCTAAATAACTAGTGGTAAAGTGTATGCCTGCATACATAGGGGATAATCACTCAAGATAACTAAACCGACCATATGAGTTTAGCCTTGATTCAATAGGTCTCTTGCTACTTAATGCTTTTATTACTTTGAATCTAGATATCGTATCCTAGGTTATCTAATAAACAGGGAATTGGGTTATGACCGTGTCTAATCCAACGACTCAATAAGGGGAGATGGAACTTATCAACGTTTGGTATTTTCTGAGTTGATGTGATTAAGAGGGTAGCAAGTTAAAGAGTGCTTTTATTATATGTAATTCATGTCTAGTGATGACGAATAAACCTTCAATCTAGTTTCTCTTATTTATCGCTTTCGTGGTTGTTTCCTTGTTTTACTTTGTTTAATTTTAGCTTGATAGTTTTTGTTGAATTTTGAATAGTTAGTTTCGTCTAGTTTGAGACTCGCATGCTATGTGGCATGATTTGGGTGGTTAGTCTTAAGGCTTAGTGATGTTTGTTATGTATGAATTTTCATAGATATTTTTGCAATCTCAACAAATTTCTAGAACTCACTTGATAACTACTTGAGGCGAAATCCTAGAATGCATATTACTTGGGGTAGCATTTTTCGCTTTCTTTTCTTTCTTCCGAATGAAAAAAAATTAAAAAAAAAAAAGGAAAAGAGAAGAAGAAAAGAAAGAAAGAAAAAAAAAGTATTGAGAAACATCGCAAAGTGTAAATGATGCAATAAAATTATTTTTGATGAACGGTGGAAAAAGTTGGGTGTAAAGAAGAATGGTGGTGCTTGAATGAAAGTGTTTGAAAGAAATAGGATTGACTCTCTTATTTTTGCTTATCTTTTCCATTCTTTTATAACCTCATAACCTAGCCTAACGTAACAAGCTTAGTAAAGACCTATTGATCCGAAGTAGCGTGATCATTCTACATTAGTGCAGAGTAGTTTGAAAAGTGAGCCTATGGTATTTGATTCTATACATTATATTATATTTTTAAAATTTTGAGATCAATTCTTTGTTTGTGAAGTTTGTGCATATGATCATTCGAGTTTTGAGATTAACGGGTTTGTGGAATGATTGATGTGTGAGAGTTGAGAATGAAAATGAAATTGATTTTTGAGTTACCTTTGGGCTTGGGTGATGCTTAACTATTCTTTATGTTATGTGTTGTATGCAATTTTTTATACTAATGTATATCCAGAGACTAATGTTTTGTTTGTTTCTTTTTAATTTTCGAGTCTAGGTTAGGTTTAGTATGAATGTTTGTGGGTATCATCGCTAGAAACCCTCACGAGACTACAACTCATCCAACTAGGGCCACCTAGGGGTTTAAAGGCCTGTTGCATATGCTAAATGCAACCGTGACAATCTACGGAAGTGATTTGGGGTAGATTAGATTTAGGTTTATTTTATTTTAATTTTCAAGCTAGAAGACATCTTTAGATCACTTACCATGCAAGGGACTAGCAAGAAGCTGGTTGGGGGTTGTGATAAGTGCTTGAAAATACACTTATACTTAGTGGTTTATAGGTATCATTTGTGGGAAATTAGGATTAATTCGTATGAATTAACTTAATTGTTTCATAAATACACTTTTCGGGATCACGGGTATTTCTGTTGTGCTTTCAAGGAATAAGGCTTAAAAATAATATTCAGATGAGAGATGATGTTGGCGAGAGAATTTGTGACGACTAGAAACAAAGGGATCGAGAATCGGAGTTGAATTGAAGAAGTTATGGAGCTTTGAAGTAAAGAGGAAACTCTAGATTATGCTCCAGTGTGAGCATGTCTGAGTGTTTCACAAATATGAGCTGTATATATTGTATCGAGATGATTCTTGAACCGTTGGAAAGCTAATTCAGAGGGCTAAATTTCATATGTTTAGCACATTTCCAGATTCCATCGTTATCATGCTAAAAAATCACCATCTCTAGGAATCTGAAGAATGATGCAAGGTTAGAAGAGGAATTGGACCATGCCACAGCACTATGCTGAAGTAGAACAAGACCAGAACCAACCATGCCGCAGCACACTTAGACTAGAATCAACCATGCTGCAGCACAATGCCAGGGCACAGTCACGACAGCTGGAAATTTTTCTTCCGTTTTTGACTAGGAAAATAGGGTTTAAGAGTCCTAAACTAACTAGAATTAAGGAAAACAAAACCCTAACCCTTGTGAGATATAATGTAACGCCCCACTTGAGGTATGTAGTTATTGTTTCTTCTTTTGCTCTTATTTGAGTTGGTTTCTTGGTAATATTGTTTGGTTGACCTTTGATTGAGTGTTATGTTGAATACTTGCCCTGAAATTGGTGGAAAATAGAAGAAGTTCAGTATTCCATGCTTCGCCGGGGCGAAGAATAATATTCGCCACGGCGAAGAGGTGTTGTAGCCACGGGGAAGCTCTTTGGGCGGCCTTTCGCCGCGGCAGCAGAGGATTCTCCGCTTCGCGTGCCAATCAAAATGTTTGTTAAGTTTTAGATATTTTCTTCCCTAAGGGCAATTTGACCATTCTACCCCTAATTAGCAGGAAAAGTGGGGAGTAAAATGTAAGGATTTTTCATGGAGAATATGTTGATATGGGGGTGTGTTTGTAATGAATCAAAGGATATAGATAGAATTCCCAAATAAGAGTAAGGGCAAAATGGGAATGCTTGTGTATAAATTTCATTAAAAGGAATTAAGACATTGCAAACCCCTCATTCTTCTTCTCCAACGCCACTCTCCTCTCTTGCTTCCTCTCAATTTCTCTTTCTTTTGTTCAAGGAGTTTTGAAGGGCTTTTGGAGTGATTAAGGGTCGAAAATCAATCTAAGGCATCCTAAGGTAAGGATTCTTGCTTTGGTTTTGAAGCTTTGTGAGTTTTGAATATATTTGATTATTGAGGGTTTTTGTTCTTTTGTTTAAGAGTAGAGAAAAAGTCAAGCAAACCAAGTGAAAGGAATAGTTAGTGAAGTCTCTCCATAACAAGGTAAGTAAATCCCAACCCAAGTTGAGATTTGAGAATTTTCTTGATTAGGGTTTTGATAGCAATGATGTATGTATGTGATATACATGTTATATGCCATGTTATTGAGGCTTAAATAGAGATTTCTAGTGCCTTGTGATTGTTTATACATTGCAAATATAAGAAGTGAGATGTGGGTTGGAAAGGTAGTTTGAGATTGAATTAAAGGATATTGAGAAATCCTTTTTGGAAGTGTCTTTCTTTGGCAGGAATTTGTGGCTATGTGAGGGGCATTCTCCCCATTTTGGATGGTTAGAGAAAGACTTAGAATTATTGTTATGGTAAAGTTTTATTATGCACTTGAGTTGCTTGATGAAATGCCTAATAGAGGTTTGAGTATGAGTAGTGAACCTTAATTCTTGCAACATTGCATGTTAGCATTTCATAAGTGCATGAATGGAGATGAACCTCTCCATAGGCATTAATTGTGCATTGAGAAGTGACCTAAGAAAGAGTAGGAAACTTTGTGGAGGTAACTACTCTAATGGTAGAGACAATGAGAAGTGCTAAAGTAGAATGTATGAGAAGAGTAGTAGAAATGGGTTGATGCTTTGTGTTCATCACTCGACAGTTATGAGAATCGGGTTGATGCTTTGTGATCATCACTCGACTAGCCATTAGAAATGGGTTGATGCTTTGTGATCGTCACTCGATAAGTATTAGAAACGGGTGGATGCTTTGTGACCACCACCCGGTTAGTTATTAGAGAAGGGGTTGATGCTTTGTGATCATCATCCGACATTTATTAGAAGTGGGTTGATGCTTTGTGATCATCACCCGACAGGGATTAGAGATGGGTTAATGCTTGGTGATAGTTACCCGAAAGTTATGAGGAACGGGTAGGTGCTAGGTGGTCTCCACCCGATAGTTACGAAAACCGGGTAGGTGCTTCGTGATCCCCACTCGGTAGTCACTAAGAACGGGTTGGTACTGTGTGAATTCCACCCGATAGTCATGGAGAGTGAGATGGTGCTGTGTGAATGCCATCCGGCCGTACCTCTGGTAAGATGAGGCCATGACGTTTAGGAGAAACAGAAATAGAAACATAAATAGTGTGAGGAAAGAATTAAGAGCAATACATACGGGGATAGACAGATAGAGGGTTTTACTTACTGAGCATCATTTTGTGCTCACCCCGTTATTTTCCTTTGTGGATGCAGGATCTAGGTGATGATGCAGTCGGAGGGGCGTCGGCAAGCGAGGAGCAATAGCTACACTGTTTCCCCTGTTTTGTCTTTTAAAATGACTTTTTGTAAACAATACTCTTTGTGTATAAAAGACATATGACTTATAATGAAAAGAAAGTTTTCGGGCCCAATTTTCTATTGTTATTATGCATGCATTGTACTAGTTTACAGCAGTTGTTACATATAAATAGAAGTCTTTTAGCATTATTTTAAGGAACCTTTGTAGAGAGCAAAAATACTCAATAATGTAGAGATTAAGAGAGATTGAAAGAGGCTTGGATTGAAGAATTGGGGAAGATCATCATAAACTACATTGTTCTACCCAAGATTTCCTATGTTTTTCTTATCTCTTGTTATTATTTTGTTATTCATTAATATGATTATGTTTTTATTCTTCTCCATGAGTAACTAATTCTTTTGTGATTGAGGGTGATTTCAAAGCACTAGACATGTCTTGTGGTTAATAAAATCTACATCTATTTATCTTTTGATCCCTCTTGGTTATGTGATTATTTCTCTATGAATAAAGTTTAGATAGATTGTCTTAATAGTTTAAGTGAGCAATTAAATAGTTAGGATTAATTTATTAATGCCAATTTTGGTTGTTTAGTACGGAATCACTTTATTAACCTAAATAATGTTAGGATACGACCCGGTTGCGCAGCGGAAAACAAAAATTTTACAACCACGGATCGTTCCTTAGAACCCAAAATCAAGGCATAGATTTTACAATTTATGCATAATTAGAATCTGCAGAAAAATATAAATCCAAAGGTTTAGATTCATACCCACGTTTGGAGGCTCCACCAATGTTGTCTCTGAATGTGTTTGCTACCGATCCAAGTGTAGGATCGAACCGTAGAGGTCCACACGAAGACAATCAACAAGAACCAAGGAGGGATTTGCTAGATCCTCCTTGGCCTTAAGAAATCAAGAAGAAAAATCAGTATTTGATTTTTCAATCAAAAGATGAAAGTGGCGTGGGAATGATTGTCAAAGGGGCTGCTGTGTGTGTTTGTTTTAAAGGCAAAAATTAATTCACAAATCACACAAATACTATTCCTTTTATAGGCAAACCAAGTTGCCCTATTCCCACATGGAATGGGCTTGGGCTCCAACCCAAACACCCCATGTTGCCAAACACTCCCAATTTGATATTTTAATTTAATTCATCATTATCTTAATTAAAATCAATTAATATTTAATTAACATTTAATCAATAATGATGATTTAATTAAATATGTGCGAACACACATTTAACCGTAATTTCACTTATTTAATTTCTTTAACAAATTAAATAAAAAGGCTACGACCTCAGCAAATTTAATTGCATTGTGAAATTACCAAAATACCCTTCGCCCAAAAAAAGACGAAAACGCCCTTCTTTCTTCTTAGGCTCTTAAATTATCTTCTATGTGTGTGACCCATAGGCTCCTCATCATACCGGTAGTGTATAGTATCGGGATTAACACCAATTAATCGTCTCACTAATACAGACCAAGATTGGCCCCTAGCAAGGCATCATGGCCACCCGATAGGGTCGGATTCAACAAAGTAGCTACTGTCAACGATATGGTTACCGTACAATACGATCCTTTCATCATTCGTTATCTCGGCGAGGACGAAGGCATAGAAATAGTGTCAACCTTCGGTTACTCTCGATATTATATATATTCAGTTTCTGGACCAATGACCCGTATTATAATCTGGATAGAGCAACAACTCAATCCCACTGTGGCCACAGTTTTAGTGTCATTACCATATACTGAATTGCGCCGTGAATAACTTCTCCCGTGCGGGAGTGATGAATCCTTTGTCAATCCACCATAGTCTTGATACACTCCTTGATATAGCCAATCACCACCGTCTTGTGACTCACGAATAGAAGCTGCGTTAGGCTAGTATCAAAGCGTACCAATCGGTGCACAAGGCACTCCGGTGATCTCAAGTCCAAGGATCACATGCACCACCATTCGTTAGAGGATTTGTTCCATAGACAGGGGTTACCATCCATATGGAATCCTGCGGTGGGAGGGTCGATCCGATGAACTTCTTGCGGTATATCCGCCTACAACAAGCACCCATGTGTTGCACCAGGTTGTCACCAAACAACCTTGACAAGTGAGATCGATCCACGCCTTTCGACAAGGTCGTTCAACACTATGATAGCCTTACCGTATTATACGTGCCCTTACTTGAGAATATCTTGGGGGCTACGGACGTTTCTAGAATGGCCACCATATGTACTCATAGGGTTCTCACTATCAAGATTTGAAACACTTGATACCCTCGTCACGGTTCTACCATTCTAAGGACATATATCAATACATATTGCAATAATAATGATTTACGCGATATAGAATAAAAATGCCTTTTATTATTGATTAATGAACATTATTACAAAGAGTCAATTCCACAATAATTGATTGGCTCTAGGGCATCTACTCTAACAAATAACTAGTGGTAAAGTGTATGTCTGCATACATAGGGGATAATCACTCAAGATAACTAAACTGACCATATGAGTTTAGCCTTGATTCAGTAGGTCTCTCGCTACTTAATGCTTTTATTACTTTGAATCTAGATATCGTATCCTAGGTTATCTAATAAACAGGGAATTGGGTTATGACCGTGTCTAATCCAACGACTCAGTAAGGGGAGATGGAACTTATCAACGTTTGGTATTTTCTGAGCTGATGTGATTAAAAGGGTAGCAAGTTAAAGAGTGCTTTTATTATATGTAATTCATGTCTAGTGGTGGCAAATAAACCTTCAATCTAGTTTCTCTTATTTATCTCTTTCGTGACTGTTTCCTTGTTTTACTTCGTTTAATTTTAGCTTGATAGTTTTTGTTGAATTTTTATAGTTCGTGACAAACCCCGTTTGAAGTAGATAATTAATTGAGTTCACAAATCCTCCATGGGAAAGACCCTTACTTGCTTTTTGCTACTATACGACTTTGCATGAGAATTTAGTAAGGTAAAATTAGGTGTTGCATTTGCACGCATCAACATGGATGTAATATTAGATATAAGGTTTCATTAGAAGAAACCCTAACCTATTTTCAGCCCTTGTAAACACCACCCTCACCCATTTTTCTCTCAATTTTCTTCATTAAATTTCAAAGGGAACTCATAGGATTTGGCTTGGATTTTTATAGATTTTCAATCCTAAAGCATCCAAAGGTAAGATTCTAGCACAAGGAGCGTGATTAAACTTTAAAGTTTTAAGTTCTTATAGTTTTTATATGATTTAGGTCCAAGAGGAAGAGACTTTTAGCAAAAGGAGGTGATATCACACATTCAAGGTAAGTAAACTCAATTTTAGCCTTGATTTGAGCAAGACTTGTGTAGAATGATTCTTGCATGTTTGTATGGGTTTGTGTGTGAGAATTGTTGGCTGTTTTTGATGTTTAATGATGCATAATTTCCAGCCATGAGAAGTAGTGTATGAGTATGTGATGAATTGGTGGAATTATGGAAGAATTAGTGATGAAATTTTGAAGTGTTGAAAATTATTGAAAACGGCCAGGTTTCATGCTATAGTTAGTGAGTTTTTGGCTAAAATTTTGGTGGATTTAGAGAGATGTGGAAGTGTAGCCAACATGGTAGTTGCATGTGCATATGAAGTGTTTGATGAAAATCCAAAGAGAAAAGGCATGCATGAGTTGACTAAACCCTAATGAAGAAAGGGTTAGAGAAAGGCAAGAATTGAACTAGGAAGATTATGTTTGGGCTTAACCAAGTGTAAATGTTAGTATTCAAGAGTGTATATTGTTATGCCAAAATTTAATATATCACTTGGTCATGTTAATTCCATGAGAGAAATGGCCCTTAGTGCTTGGTTCTAGTTACTTGAACCTTTACTACTTCTTGAATAGCACATGAAAGTGTAAGAGAAGAATGGCATGCTAAAGTGTTACTTTTATATGGCAATTGAGATAGTATAGAATGGTAGAATATGACATGACATACCATTATGCCATAATGAATTTTCAAGTTTGTATATGTGAACTTGGAAAGCATATTAGAGAATGGGCTTGATCATGCATATATTGTGCACATGATTATATATATAGCCTTGATTTAGTAAATGAGAATATGAAAGAATATGTAAGCAAAGAATGAGAAAGAAAGAAAAGAAAATGGCTTGTAGTTTTCTTTTAAGCTAATATGCAAGTATGTATATTTTATCATTTACTAAAGAATGCAAGTGTAGAATTTCCATAGCTTGGAAATTTATTTGGAAATGTGTATAGTATCTCTTTCTATTCTCTTTCTACAGCATGCTATGTTATAAGGTTGTTACGATGGGGAACCTGTGAGTGACATAGATGCCCACATGCATGCCGCCATTAGTGAGCAACCTCAGCAAAGAGATACAACATATGTATAGTTCGTTAGCAGTGTATGTGGATGAGGACTATACCCAGCAGAGAATACCTACATGCATGCCGCCATTAGTGAGCGGCCTCAGTAGAGAGATACAACATTAGTACAATCCGTCAGTAGTGCATGTAGATAAGGATTGTACCCAGTATACACTCACATGGCCAGGGTTCCAAATCCATGCCTCAACCTAGTCCGATCGGCAAACCAAAACAGAAACAGAAAAGAAACAGAAACAGAAATAAAAGAAAAGAAAAGAAAGAGATACAGCATAAGAGATAGAAACAGAAAAGAAAAGAAAGTTCTTTTCTCAGGAAATTTATTATTCTGCATATGTATTATGCTACTTACATGATTCAGTATTTCTTATGTGCTCGACGATATACAGTTTTATTCATTGTCTTTGCACATTGATAAGTAGCAAACCAGAGTATCAGAAAAGAATGCAGAATATCATAAAAGAAGGAAGAATATTATCAAAGATTAAAATGAGAAAAGGAAAAACAGAACATGAGTAACGGAGGAAACACAATAGTGTAGTTTAGTTTACTTATTGAGCAATTAGTGCTCACTCTGTTATTTTACTGTTTTGCAGGTACTTGATGATTTACGATCGGATAGGACGTCAAGAAGCGGAGGAGTTTGGCGGCATTGTCCAAGACTATCTTGCACTATCAGTTATTTTGTGTATATATTTATATTAATTAAAATTAGAATTTCGGATTTTACATTAGTATATATGTTTATAAAGGTTATTTAGTGGATTTTGTTATATTTTCTTAAAGAATTACTATCTTCCCCCATTTCTCCTCCATTTTTTCAAAGTCTTCTAAGAGAATATCAAGGATTCATGCCTAAGTGAATATATGTTCATTTTGTGGCTTTCTAAGGTAAGAATTTTAGCAAAAGTTTGTGATTTGTGTTTTATAAGTATGAGTTCTCATGAATTTATGTGTTTTAGAGTGAATCAATGGAGAAAGTGAGCAAAGGAAGCAAAGAAAAGGATTCTTGCAAGAAAAAGATAAGTAAACCCAATCTGAGCTTTAATTTGAGTAGTATATGTGTAATTTGATTCTTAAGTTTTTGTGTATGATGTAAGATAAGAAGTATTGGCTTTTTAGATGCTTGTTTGATGGAGAATAATGTGTAGAAGTTCAGCCAAGATGAGTAGTTATGTAGATGTGATGTTTTGGTTTAACTTTGGATGAAATTTTGAAGAGTTGATGTTGGAATTTGGAAGTGTTGAATCCGGCCAAAATTGAAGTTAAGTTTTGTGAGTCTTTGCTCCAATTTTGGTGGATTTGGAAAGATGTGGAGGTGTGGCCAATCAAGTATTTGCATGTGCATGTGAATTGTTTGATGAAAATTCAAAGAGAAATGCATGCATGAGTTTGTTAAATCTTGTTGAAGAAATTGTTTGAGAAAGGAAAGAATTGGAGTTGAAAGGTTATGTTAGGCTTAACCAAGTGTAAGTTTTAGTATTCAAGAGTGCATTTTGTTATGTCAAAATTTACAATAACACTTGGTTATATTAGTTCAATGAAATGAATGGCCTTTAGTGCATGGTTCAAGTTGCTTGAACTTTTCGCATTAGTTTGAATGGCATATTGTATTTAGTCATTGAATTATGAGCTTTGAAACTTATGAGTTTACAAAAATGATGGCAAGAATTGCATATTGAATTGTTGCAATAGTGTAGTATTGATGAGAGTAAAAGATAGGTGATTATATTATAATATTACAACATGCCACCATAAATTGTTTGTAACACCCACATCGAGGTACGTAACTCTACTTATGTCTTAATGTCTTTAGTGTTACTTATTCCAAGGTGAAAGAAAGAAAATTGGCATTTTCACTTTTCGTTGCGGCAATGAATTCACTGCACAAATTCATGTGTCAGAAATTTCAGACTTCGCCGAGGCAAAGAAAAAGGTTCGTCGAGGCAAAGAACTCTCTAGAATTTTTTAGAAAATTCTGGAAAACTTGCTTAAGGGCAAAATGGTAATTCCACCCATAATTAGTTGAAAGTGTGGGAAGTGAAAAGAAGTAGAATTACAAAGAGAATGAAATGGAAATGAGGACATTATTGTAATTGACTAAAGGGCAAAGGTGAAATTTCTTAGAAAGTGCAAGGGTAAAATGGGAAAGTATAAATAATATTATGTGTTAATAAGAGTTCAAGAGTTGAAACCCTAGCCACTCGAACTGTTCACGCCACCTTCACCCCAAATTCTCTCAAATTTTCTTTAACCAATCTCAAAGGAAATCCATAGAATTTGGTTCACTTTTGATAGATTTTCAATCCTAAGCATTCAAATGTAAGATTCTTGCACTAAGATGTGAGATTAAATTTTTTAAAAGTGTTGAATTCTTTGTTAGAGTAGATACCCTAGAGCCAATCAATTATTGTAGAATTGACTCTTTGTAATAATGTTCATTAATCAATAAAAGGCATTTTATTCTATATTGCATAAATCATTATTATTGCAATATGTATTGATATATGTCCTTAGAATGGTAGAATCGTGACGAGGGTATCAAATGTTTCAAATCTTGATAGTGAGAACCCTATAAGCACATATGGTGGCCATTCTAGAAATGTCCATAGCCCCAGTATTATTCTGAAGTAAGGGCACAGATAATACGATAAGGCTATCATAATGTTGAACGACCCTGTCGAAAGGCAGTGACTGATCTCACTTGTCAAGGTTGTTTGGTGACAACCTGGTGCAACACATGGGTGCTTGCTGTAGGCGATTACACCGCAACAAGTTCACTGGACTGACCCACCAGAGGATTCCATATGGATGGTAACCCTAGTGTCTATGGAACAAATCCTTTAACGAATGGTGGTGCATGTGATCCTTAGACTTGAGATCATCGGAGCGCCTTGTGCACCGATTGGTGTAGTTTGACACTAGCCTAATGCAATTCTTTTGAGAGCTGTCAATACGGTGGTGATTGGCTGCATCAAGGAGTGTATCAAGACTATGGTGGATTGACAGAGGATTCATCACTCCCGGGTACGGGAGAAGTTATCTCACGACGTAATTCAATATATGACAATGACACTAAAACTGTGGCCACAGTGGGATTGAGTTGTTGCTCTATCCAGTTTATAATACGGGTCATTGGTCCAGAAACTAAATACATAATATCGAGAGTAACCAAAGGTTGACACTATTTCTATGCCTTCGTCTCGTCGAGACAATGGATGATGAAAGGATCGAATTGTACAGTAACCATATCGTTGACAAGTAGCAACTTTGCTGAATCCGAATCTACTGGGTGGCCATGATGCCTTGCTAGGAGCCAATCTTGGTCTATGTATTAGTGAGACGATCAATTGGTGTTAATCACGATACTGTATACTGCCGGTATGATGAAGAGCCTATGGGTCACACACATAGCAGATAATTTAAGATCCAAGAAGAAGGAAGGGCGTTTTTGTCTTTTTAAGGTGAAAGGGTATTTTGGTAATTTCACAGTGCAATTAAATTTGCTGAGATCGTAGCCTCTATTTAATTTATTAGAAAAATTAAATAAGTGAAATTACGTTTAAATATGTGTTCGCATATATTTAATTAAACCATCATTATTATTAAATGTTAATATATAGATTAAATATATATTAATTGAGTTTAATTGAGATAATGATGAAATAAATAAAATATCTAATTTGGGAGTGTTGGGTATTTGGGTTGGAGCCTAAGGCTATTCCATATGGGAATAGGGCATTAAAGTTTTACTATAAAAGAAAATGATTATTTGTAAAAGATAAGTGATTTCATTAGTTCATTTTCTTTGAAAAGGAACAAACACAACAGCCCCTTAAACACTCTCCCACTGCAGATTCATTTTGCCTAAAAATCAATTTCATTGATTTTTCTTCTTCTTAATCTTAAAGCCAAAGAGGATCTAGCAAATCCCTCTTTGGTTCTTTGTGATTGTCTTCGTGTGGACTTAATAAGTTCGATCCTACGCTTGAGTCGATAGCAAATACGTACAAAGACTATTTTGGAGGAGCCTCCAAACGTGCGTATGTTTTTCTATACTCTTGATTAATTTTTTTGTAGATTTCTATTATGATATAAATTGTAAAATTATACCCTTGATCTTGGCTCATGTAAACGATCCTTTTATTATATTTTTGTTTCCGTTGCGTATATGGGACCGTTTACTAACATTCTTATGGTTTATATGCTTAGGGTTTAAGAGAAGGAGAGTTGTATCAAGGGAAGACTAAAGTGTTTGTGTTGCTCACATCTAAGGTAAGTAAATCCAACCCTAGTTATGATTTGAGCAATAATTGTGTAGAGAGATTCTTATATGTATGTATGTGTTTGTATGTTGAGAATTGTTGATGGAATTGAGGATGAATGATGGTTAGAATTTAGCCATGAGAAGTAGTGTTTATGTATGTGATGAATTGGTGGAAGTTTGGATGATCTATAAAAGAATTGGAGTGGAATTATGGAGTGTGATTTCCTGGCCAGGTTTGAAGTTGATTTTAGGGAGTTTTGCTCCAAATTTTGGTAGCTTGCGAGCGATGTAGGGGTGTAGCCAATTTAGTGTTTGTATGTGCATGCAAATTGTTTAATGAAAGTTCAAAATGAAGTGCATGCATGAATATGATAGCTTGTGATCTTGATATGAGTTTGTAGATGGTAGAGAATGACATGTCCACATGCCACATTGCATTCTTGCATTTAAAATATTTGAATTGAGAAAGAATAACAAGAATAAGCCCATCTACATGCATACATACATATATGAGAACACTAAAGAACAAAGAGAAAGAAAGAAAAGAAAATTCATTATAGATTCAATTATTAAAGAAAAGAAAAGAAACTGAATTCTTATTTAAAAGAAAGATAAGAGAAGAGAAGGTTGTTGTGATGGGGAGCCTGTGAGTGACAGAGAAACAGAATAGCCCCACATGCATGCTGCCTTCAGTGAGTGGCCTCATAATAGAAAGAAGAATTTGTACAGTCCGTTAGAAGTGCATATGGATGAGGACTATACCCAGAAACAATTTCAGAATACACTCACACGGCCAGCGTTCCAAATCCATGCCTCAACCGAGTTCGATCGGCAAACCAGAATAGAAGAGAATAGAAAGAAAGAAAGAATAGAAAAGAAAGAAGAGAAATAGAGAAAAAGAAGAAAACAGAAAACAAATGAGAAATAGAAAACAAAAATACATAAAAGAAAAGGCATTTCCTATGCATTTGTGCATATGTATTATGCAATTTCTACTATCTAGAATTAGTTTTACTAATTGTGCTTACATATCAGTAAGTAAGAAACTAGAACAATAGAAAGAGTAGAGAAGAATAGAGAGTTTGGTGTAAGAAAAGACATATAGAATATGAGTAACGGAGGAAGAAGGGTAACATAGTGGGTTTACTTGGCAATTTAGTGCTCACTCGTTGATTTCACTGTTTTTTTAGGTAACAGATGAGATGCGATCGGATGGAATGTCAAGAAGCGGAAGAGTTTGGCAACACTGTCGGATTGTACCTCGAGTTTATTTTTGCGAGACTTTGTTACTTGATATAGAAATTTGTATATGAAAGTAAAGTTAGTTTTGTGCCCACTATCTTATACTTATATACATATACGTTTTTCTATGACATATTTAGAGAGTTTCACTTTATATTTTCCAAAGTATACTAGCTAGAGAGAACTATTACATTGTCAAGCTTGTATACTTGAAATTAGAAAGATCATTCAAAGAATGGCTTGGCCAAATGAGTATATTGTTGTTTCTTGTTTTGAGATTTGTTATAAACAATATGTAATAAGTGATTTTATTGTATAAAGAATAGAAAAGCTTTCCCAAGTATAAATATCAAAGAAACATCAAAGAAATAGAAGTTTGGTTTATGTATTAAATACATGACCATTTTAGAAATTGATTGGTATGAGTATAGTTTTCATGCCTTAGTATATATTACAAGCCATAGAATTTGCTAGAAGATCTTGAGAATATTTTGTATTGGCCAAAAGTTTAGTTAAGAATGTTAAAAAGAAATTAGAATTTAGCAAAATTATATATGTTGTGCCATATGTTAGATTGAATTTACAATGATTAATATGGCAATATAGATTAATGTATAGAATGTAGCCAAAATAAAAGAAGAAAGAAGGGCATATATAACAATGGAAGTTGATGGTCATGTAAGAGAATGCAAATTTATGGCATTAAGATTGATATTTAGAAAGTTGTATAAGGCATGTTTGTTACATTAGAAAAATATTAGAGAATTGTTTAATGACATGGTTATGTGATATATAAGTTTGAGAAAATCTAGTAGCATAATTGAGCAAGTTAGTAGACTTAATACCTAAGTTGTGGCATAGCTTTTTATAGAAGAAATTATATTGCCCAAAACGTAGAATTCATTCCCTATCTGAATTGTGCCGTTTTAATATTTTACTAATAGAATTATAGAAAAGTAGAATTTCTGAGAGATAATGTAATTGTATACGTGTACATTTTACATAGCATGATAGAATTAAAGAATTATGTAGAAATTATAGAATTGCGTACGTACACATGATGCATAGAATTCAAAAATAAAAAATAAAATAGAAAATGTTTAATTTATGTGTGTTACTAGAATAGAACATTGGGCTTTCTAGAAAAGTATAGAAATAAGAGCTTTAGAATTAATAGAATACATGCCAGAGTCAGACATGTATTTTGGGATCATGCATAGACATCATATAAATGCATGACATAGCATAGCATATATTTCTGAAATTTTAAAAATTATTGGAAAATGTCTAGCTAGTTATTTTTGCAGATTTACAGAGCATATTTTTAAAGGGTTGTTGCGATAGGGAACCTGTGAGTATTCGCTACGTTAACTAGTGGCAACAGAGATGCAAAAGTTTCCCACATGCACGCCACCATTAGTGAGCGGCCTTAGAATAGAAAACAGAATTGCACAATCCGCTAGAAGTGCATGTGGATGAGGACTGTACCCAGAAAGAATTTTAGAATACGCTCACACGGCCAAGGTTCCAAATCCATGCCTTAGCCTAGTTGATCAGCAAACCAGAATAGAACATAGAAAGAGTGAAAGAAAGAAAAAATAGAATAAGAAATAGAAAACAGAAAGAATTAGAAAAGAAATTTTAGAAAGAATACAAACATGATCATTTGCATATGCATCTGACATTTTATGTGCATTGCATCTTATGCATTTATGCATAGATTAAAGAGTTTATTTTATTATTGCGTGTCTGACTAGCCAAGTAAAGAAAATAGAAGCCCATGAGAATTAGAGAAGAAAAGAAAATGGAAGCCCATGAGAATAGAAAAGAAAAGAAAAGAAAATAGAAACCCATGGTAATATAGAAGAAAAGAAAATAGAAGCCCATGAAAATAGATAAGAAAAGAAAATAGAAGCCTATGAAAATAGAGAAGAAAAGAAAATAGAAGCCTACAGGAATAGAAAAAAAATTAGATACATGCTAAAAAAGAACATAACTTAGAAACATGACAAATAGCAAAGGAAACTTAGTGATTTGTTGACTAGAGAAAGAAACAAAAAGTTATAATCTAGCAGAAAAGAGAAATAAAATGATAAAGAATAGCGTAGCACTAGAAGGATTTAGAAAGATGTAAAACCCCTCCCTAGACGGGTATTTCCTAAGTATCCCTTGGCCATTGAGAACCTAGAAAACGCAAGCCTAGGAAAGAAGTTTATTTTAAAATCCTATTTAAAGAATAAACCTATAGTTTAAAAACATTTTTTCTTTTTAATTTCTAAACTATAATAAGTTCATTGTACAAGTCAAATAATATAGTTTCCATTCTTGGAGTAAATTATGAAATCCATAGTAATAATTACTAGAACATGCACACTTTTACAAAATTTACTAGCAATTTGATTTCCTTTAGTAACACAAACATATTTACTCCATTATAGAACATGGACATATTTACTGCATTATGAAATATGAACATAATTACTACACTAAATACTAGCAAAACCATTCAATAGTCATCATTAAAACATCCCTTCATCCTCACAGCGTCCCTCAAAATCCTCTCCTGGCTTCATGCCTTAATCCTTACCTGCAAAACATTTTAAAACATTTCGTGGGGTGAGCGCTAATCACTCAGTAAGGGAATATGGCCATTTATAAACTATTAAGGTTCATTATACAAGTATATTACTCAAGACCTTACCTACCTACAAGACATGACCATCATTCATTGACATTAACAAGTTCATAAAACATGTCATACAATTTGGATTTTTCTCATAAACATATGTCATAACATAACCATACATAATATAACATAGAATATATATGACTTATGCAATATTCATAAACATGGCATGCCTATTTCTTTTGTCTTTGTACTTGATGTTTTCATTAGTCTTTATTATTTGATCGGATTCAATTGAACCATTACCTTGTTCTTGGTCGTCACCTCAAAGGACTCATGGTTTCTACAAAGATTCCATTCCTCTGATCTTGGTTTATACCTCAAGAGACTCATAGAATTCATTCTTCAACATTTCATAAATGTTTTCATAAGTCAACTAAATAAGCTATATGCATTACCATTATGAATGCAAACATTTGGGATAACATCTCCCATGCTCAATCATATTATTCATTCATTTAACATGTAACCTTGGCCAATTGCACAACTCGTCAATCAATTTAGCACAACTCCATGACATGAATATTCTCCTACTAAATTCATTAATTTAAGTCATTCAATTTTTCATACAACATAAGGAATTTCAACAGTAAGATTATTCAGTGGATTATTAGAATTTATAAAAAAGATGGGAATTTTATTTAAGGAGGTGGAGGCCATGCAGTTTGTCACTATTCAATCAATTTTTTCGTCATCTTCCAATTCGAATTGATTTTTGGCTAAAACACAAAAGTTTTAGGTCTAATTCTTAAATTTTTAATACTTCAAGAATTAGCTCAATCAGACTTTTATAACTTCAGTTATGATAGATTCAGTGAACCATGTACAGTATAAGTCTTAACAAGCTAAATCCCAATTCTATTCATTTTTAACCATGTCACCTTCATTTGCACATTCATAGTATTTTCCATATCATTCTAAGTATGAAAGGCCATAAAAACCTCCCTTTTTACAGAACCAAAAAGTGCCAAAACATCATCCAACTACAAATCTCTTAATTGGCATAATCATCCTCCATATGCACACATACAGCAATCAACACACCCATTTACACCATCCATAACCAAAACATAGCATCACACTCAAATTAACATAAATAAATGTAAGTTTCATCAACCCTAGGTGTTATCAATTGTAGTCATAAGGGAGATTTTTTCCTTACCTTAGTATTCAAAGCACAAAGACACTCCTTCTTAGCTCCAAAGGTTCACCCTTTCTGCCTTACACACATAAACACTTATGAATTTCTCTTTTAACTAAAAATCAGAAGAACTAGGGTTTTGAAACTCACCTTAAACCTTGAAATTGAAGTTCTTAAAGTGTGGATGATGATCTCCTTCGAAATTCAACTTGAAATCCTATGAAAATTTGAGAATAAAATGTCTAGATTAGTGGCTTTTATGGTGGATTTGAGAGATAAAGAAGAAGATGATGCATTTGGGCTGTACAGGGCCAACTCCTCTCTCTTAAAACCTTGTAGATATTTATTTCATTGCTACTCTATTATGATTGGTCAATAAAAGTTAGATATAAGGGTCATTTGGCATAAATTTTTCATATAAGGGCGTTTTGGTCATTTCCACCATAACATAATGATTAGCACTCATTTAATGCCATTTGACTTCTTTTAAACACTTGGTAATTAAGCAATCCCATTAGGTAAATGACTAATTTACCCTTGGTGCACTTTTATGGATACTTAATTCATATTGATTTGTATGAAAAGACCATTATACCCTTGGGTACCATTTACACCATTTAACCATATCAATCAACTTTATGACCATTATACCCTCATTTCTCTTCAATGACATCATCCCTTACACTTTATAATGGCCACATCTCGAAATGCATGCAAATTGACCATTCTACCCTTCCATTCAAAAAAAAAAAAAAATTACATGAAAAGGTAAATTTCATACCTTAGGACATCAGAATAATAATGCGGGGTTTACAAAAAATTTGAGAAAAATAGAAGACTGCTACGCAGTACTCCTGAGAATAAAGAGAGAAAGCAAGTAGAAATTTAGAAGCAGTATAATGAAAACAGGGACATCAGAGTAAGAGCATAGTTAGATTTGGTTTACTTACTGAGCATTTATAGCTCACCGCATTGCTTTCCTTATTTTTGTAGGTATTAGATTGTAGTGGTTGGGAGACGTCAAGCTGGTGAGAGGATTGCACACACTGTCTTAGTGAAGAATTTTAATGTGTATTTATATATGTGAGAAATAGTCTTTGTGTAATAGTATGTTATAACTGGATTAAGGATAAAAATTTTAGATGAACATCCTTTTTTAAGCTAGCAATTCTCTGGGTTCTCTCTATAAGATACTCAGTGAATACTTGCCTAGTGAAATATTACATGCATTGTGATTAGAGCAACGACAGTCTGATACATTGCTTGCTGGTTTTTTGTTAGCAAGATGCAATAAGTAGCTGTAATCCTCTGTTTCTATCATGTTCCACAAAGAACAAATGTGTTCCAAGCACTAGTGAAGCATGCTTATTTTCTGCTTACAAGGATCTTTAGAATTGAAAGCCCTGCATTTGTTATTGCTAGTAGTTTCTGTCGTTGTTTGAAGATGTTTCTTCTATGTAAGACTTGTTTTATGTTTGAGTATTGGTTTAGAGATTTGCACCTGTAAATTGTAAGTTAAATAATGGTTTTCAAACACAACATCCACAATAAATAAATGAAAAGTGTTTTCCAAACACGAACCACAAAAAAAAAAATAAAATAAAATAAAATAATAATAAAATAAAATAAAAAATTGTGTAAATAATAGTTTCAAACAGTTGGTAATCATAATATCATTACTTGTATGATCAAAGAAGTTAACAATAAAAAAGTGTGAAAAATATGGTTCAGTTAAATATCCATTCTAACATGTATTTTGGTTTTTATGTATTTGAGAGCTATTAAGAATTAAAGACACAAGTGATTTGGCATAATCTGTTTCAATTGTTAGGAGTCGACATATGGTTTTCTATATAACTAACAAAACAATGAAATCAACAAATTAATGAAACCTGATGATATTAGTAAAACTTATGTTAACCGTATTGCTTGAAGAGTGGTGTTGTTATTCTGAATTGCTTTTGCAATGATTTGTTGCAATATTTGTGATGGTAATTGTAGCAGGTTTGTGGGTTGTGTTTTTGTTTTTTTGTAAGGAATCATCTGTTCTGGTGGCATTTTTTTTTTTTTTTTTTTTTAAGTATATTGAAATTATAAAGTTTTTATGGTCTTAGTGATTTATATAATTTTTGTGTAGATATTGGATAGCGAATAGTTTTTCGTGTGTTTGGATTTGGTAGATATTATCATGTTAATTATTAATGAGAATTAGCGTTGTTATTTTTTAATCTCGTTTTTAGTATTTTTCTAAATTAATGATGGTATTTTTATTTTGTTGAACATTAATTATTTGATTTTTTTATATATATCATATATCATTGCTTCATTGTTTATTCAACCGAGAAAAAATGATTATTCTATTCAACGACTATAAACGTTTTCGTTCATAATCATTTAATGTTAAGTATTAATTTATCTTAAGTGTAAATGGTTTGCATTCAAGTATATCTATACGTAGGTATATTAAGTATTTGATACATTTGATTAATACAAATCTTTCTAAATTCATATAAATTAATGTTGTGGATGATATTTTCTGCATTGTACATGAATTATGTGCATATCTTATGTACGTTTCTGATGCTCTGAAAGTTCTATGAGATAATTGGGCAACTAGTCAAATGAAAGAGGGTGCCTATGCTGTAAGAAGATGGGAGGATCTGGACATTGACTTATTGGTGAAAATCTTCCTGTGTTTTGATGTTTTCCAATTGACTTCAAGCATTGCTCACGTTTGTAATTCATGGCGTTCAATTTACTGTGATCCACTGCTTTGGAAAACTCTTGATTTGTCAATGTTGAGATCAAATTTTACCAAAATCCCATTAGAGCCATATGTTTAAGTGGATGAGTGTTCTAATAAGGCATTGACTTGTTTGTTGAAAATTTCGTTGAGTCTTAGCCGAAGACATATAAGAACCTTGATTTTTCACTTCAATTTGTATGCAGGGGACGAACAATTTATTTATATTACTGAAAGGTAATTTTTTTATGTTTCTATTTAAAACCTTGTTGAAAGGTAATTTTGTTTTTTTATTCTTGCTGTTTATTGACTGAGTCTTCGGCATTGGTACCAGTGATCATCACCTTTAATTTTCTTTTTAGTGCACCGAATTGGGAAGTAACGCACCATATATTGTTGTCTACGGTGCCCCCATCTGAGGTGTCTCGTTATGCCATCTTGGAACAGAATAAAGAAGGATGTAATTTGCAAGGCCATTCATACATGGAGATCTCTTGAATCCCTGACAATGCGTAGTATAGTAAATTTGCCTTATCTTATAGAAGAAATAGCCCTAAATTGCAAGAACTTCAATGAACTCAAGGTCATGGGTCCTTTTGATGTTCTCTTTGCTTCTACGATAGTCAAATTTCTTCAAATTTGAAGGTTTTGAGCTTGAGATGCTCAGTGATAGTTAAGGATGCCCTATTGCTTATATTTGATGACCTACCAAATCTGGAAGTCCTCAACATCACATAGTCTTCTTTTAAAAGGTCCACTTCTTCCTCCATTGATGCCTGAAAAAATTATTAAGAAGCTAGATAAAATTATCTTGGAGAAGGTTGCTTGATTACATGAGTTCTTAACATGCACTGAGCACTCGTGCATCATGTGCTAGCATACTCAAAGTGATGAAGGCTTTATGAGCTGGTACAAGTATGAGGAAGGTCTATGGAAAATGGATAAGGCAAGGTCTCTTGCTCTTTGATTAGGACACTGTAGAGATTGTAATTTTAACAATTTGTTTTGTTTGTATGTAATATATAGATAATATGTTGTTGAATAAGCATATATAGAATTGGTCCGTTGGGTTTTAGGTTGTCATCCTCCTAATGCTTTTGTTTTTGGTTGTCAACATTGTAATACTTGGATTATGATCTTCTCCCATGGGAAAAGTATTATCTGTTTGCATAATTATGTACATATGTTAAAATTTCACTTTCTATTGTTTCAAATTGATCTTTTGTCGTTCATTAATGTTATTTCAAAAGGCAGTGACTGATCTCACTTGTCAAGGTTGTTTGATGACAACCTCGTGCAACTCTGTTGGAGTAGGTGCCCTAGAGCCAATCAATTATTGTGGAATTGACTCTTTGTAATAATGTTCATTAATCAATAAAAAAGGCATTTTATTCTATATCGCGTAAATCATCATCATTATTGCAATATGTATTGATATATGTCTTTAGAATGGTAGAACCGTGATGAGGTGTAACACCTACTGAAAACTAGTACAATGCATGCAATTAACAATGGAAAATTGGGGCCCAAAAAGTTTCCTTTCATTACAATTCACATGTCTTTTATACACAAAAGTTACTGTTTACAAAAGTGCATTTCAAAAGACAAAATAGGGGAACAGTGTAGCTATTGCTCCTCGCGCGCCGACGCCCCTCCAACCGCAACATCACCTAGAACCTGCATCCACAAAGGAAAATAACGGGGTGAGCACAAATAATGCTCAGTAAGTAAAACTCTCTAACTGTCTGTCCCCGTGTGTGACTCTTAATTCTTTCCTTTTCTAATTCTGTTTCTATTTCTGTTTCTATAACATCATGGCCTCATCTTACCGGGAGGTACGGCCGGATAGGCGTTCACACGGGCACCATCTCACTCTCTATGGCTATCGGGTGGAATTCACACGTACCAACCCGTTCTTAGTGACTACCGAGTGAGGATCACAAAGCACCAACTCGGTTCTCTCTAACTATCGGGTGGAGATCACCTAGCACCTACCCGTTCCTCATGAATTCGGGTACGATCACCAAGCATTTACCCGTCTCTAGTCACTATCGGGTGATGATCACAAAGCATCAACCCGCTTCTACTAGCCATTGGATGATGATCACAAAGCATCAACCTACATACCTCTTAACTAATCGGGTAGTGGTCACAAAGCATCTACCCATTTCTATTACTCATTGGGTGACGATCACAAAGCGTCGACCCATCTCTCTAAGGCTATTCGGATGATGATCACAAAGCATCAATCCGATTCCCATAACGGTCGGGTGATGATCACAAAGCATCATCCCAACTATACTACTCTTCTAACTCATTCTATTGTAGCATTTTTTCAATGCTCTCTACCCTTAGAGTAATTTTACCCACTAAGCTCTCTACTCATAGGGTAATTGCATAAACCATTTCCTTACACTTTCTTAGGTCACTTTTCAATGCATATAACAATGCACATGGATGATTCATCACTACTAATGCACTTATGAAATGCCAACATGCAATGTTGCAAGAATTAAGGTTCATTACTCACACTCAAACCTCTATTAG
This sequence comes from Pistacia integerrima, assembly GCA_026225825.1. NCBI lineage: Eukaryota > Viridiplantae > Streptophyta > Magnoliopsida > Sapindales > Anacardiaceae > Pistacia > Pistacia integerrima. The sequence continues at coordinate 20,029,635 of CM047750.1, read as the reverse complement.
GCATTTCATCAAACAACTCATGTGCATTATAAAACTCTATCATAGCCATGAATCTAAAACTTTTCCTAACCATCCAAAATGGGGAAAAACCCCTTCACAAAGTCATAATAACTGTCAAATAAAACACTTCCAAAAAGGGTTCCATAATACCCCTTAAATTCCATCTCAACTACCTTGCCAAACCAACAACCCATTTCTCAATTCTGCAAGGTAATAACATTCACAAAGCATAGAAATCTCTACTTAATCCTTCATACATGCTATAATACATGCATATCACATACATACATCATCTCTATCAAAACCCTAATCAAGAAAATTCATAAATCTCAACTTGGGTTGGGTTTTACTTACTTGCTATGGAGAGACTTCACCAAATCTTCTTTTCACTTGGTTTGCTTGACTATTCTCTCAACTCTTAACCAAAAGAATGAAAACCCTCAAAAACCAAAATGAACTAAAATCCACAAATCACACAACTTAAGGAGAAATCCTTACCTTAGGAAGCCTTAGGTTGCTTTTCAACTCCAAATAACTTCAAAAACCCCTTGAAATTCCTTGATCAAAAGAAAAGAAATTGAGAGGAGAAGAAATGAAGAGTCACGTTTGAGAAGAAGAAAATGAGGGGTTCTTTGATTCTAATTCCTTTTAATGAAATATTAACACATTCATTCCCATTTTGCCCTTATTCTTCTTTGGGAATTCCATCCATATCCTTTGATTCATTACAAACTCACCCCCATATCAACACATTCTCCATGAAAAATCCTTACAATTAACTCCCAACTTTTCCTGCTAATTAGGGGGTAGAAAGGTCAAATTGCCCTTAAGGAAGAAAAATATCTAAAACTCAATCAACAATTTAATCGGGTTGTCGCCGTGGCAAGAAACTGCTCATGACTTCCCAGCCTTCCCCGAGGCTTCAACCTCTCTTCGCTGCGGCCGCATGACGAAATCAAATCCTTCATTTTCAACCAATTTCAGGGCAACCATTCAACACAACACTCAATCAAACAATAATAACAAAAACCAACTCGATTAAGGGCGAAAGAGGAAACAATAACAACGTACCTCAAGCGGGGCGTTACATGAGGGTATCAAGTGTTTCAAATCTTGATAGTGAGAACCCTATGAGCACATATGGTGGCCATTCTAGAAACGTCCGTAGCCCCAGTATTATCAAGTAAGGGCACGAGATAATACGGTAAGGCTATCATAGTGTTGAGCGACCTGTCGAAAGGCGGTGGCCCGATCTCACTTGTCAAAGTTGTTTGGTGACAACATGGTGCAACACATGGGTGCTTGCTGTAGGCGATTACATTGCAGCAAGTTTACTGGGCTGACCCACCAGAGGATTCCATATGGATGGTAACCCCAGTGTCTATGGAACAAATCCTCTAACGAATTATGGTGCATGTGATCCTTAGACTTAAGATCACCGGAGCGCCTTGTGCACCGATTGGTGTAGTTTGACACTAGCCTAACGCAGTTCTTTTTAGATCTGTCAATACGGTGGTGATTGGATGCATCAAGGAGTGTATCAAGACTATGGTGGATTGACAGAGGATTCATCACTCCCGGGTATGGGAGAAAGTTATCTCACGGCGTAATTCAGTATATGGCAATGACACTAAAACTGTGGCCACAGTGGGATTGAGTTGTTGCTCTCTCCAGTTTATAATACGGGTTATTGGTCCAAGCCGAATAAATAATATCGAGAGTAACCGAAGGTTGACACTATTTCTATGCCTTCGTCTCGTCGAGATAACGTTATGATGAAAGGATCGAATTGCACGGTAACCATATCGTTGAGGTAGCTACTTTCTTTGAATCCGAATCTATCGGGTGGCCATGATGCCTTGCTAGGGGCCAATCTTGGTCTGTGTATTAGTGAGACGATTAATTGGTGTTAATCGCGATACTATACATTGCCGATATGATGAGGAGCCTATGGGTCACACACATAGAAGACAATTTAAGATCCAAGAAGAAAGGAAGGGCGTTTTTGTCTTTTAAGGTGAAAGGGTATTTTGGTAATTTCACAGTGCAATTAAATTTGCTAAGGTCGTAGCCTTTATTTAATTTGTTAGAAAAATTAAATAAGTGAAATTACGTTTAAATGTGTGTTCACACATATTTAAATATATTATCATTATTGTTAAATGTTAATATATATTTAAATATATGTTAATTGATTTTAATTGAGATAATGATGGAAAAATAAAAATATCAAATTGGGAGTGTTTGGAAACATGGGGCGTTTGGGTTGGAGCCCAAGCCTATTCCGTATGGGATTAGGGCAAATTGTTTTTACTATAAAAAGAAAAATGTGTGATTTTTCATGGTGAGATTTTTCTTTAGAAAAACAAAACACACAGCCCCTCTCTTCCACTCCCACGGCAGTAACACCCATTGCCCAAAATCAATTTCAATTGATTTGTTTTTTTTCTTAATCTTGAAGCCAAAGAGGATCTAGCAAATCCCTCTTTGGTTCTTTTAAGATTGTCTTCGTGTGGACTACGCAGGTTCGATCCTATACTTGGATCGGTAGCAAAACATTCGTCGACAAATTTGGAGGAGCCTCCAACGTGCGTTTGTTTCTCTTAACTCATGTTTAATATTTCTGCAGATTCTTATGATGATAAAATTGTAAAATTATACCCTTGATCTTGGCTCATGTAAACGATCCCTAATTTTTATTATTTTTGTTTCCGCTACGTATACGGGACTGTTTACTAACAAACACATGGGTATTTCTGTAGGCGATTACACCGCAGCAAGTTCACTGGACTAACCCACTAGAGGATTCCATATGGATGGTAACCCTAGTGTCTATGGAACAAATCCTCTAACGAATGGTGGTGCATGTGATCCTTAGACTTGAGATCATCGAAGCGCCTTATGCACCGATTGGTGTAATTTGACACTGGCCTAATGCAGTTCTTTTTAGAGCTGTCAATACGGTGGTGATTGGCTACATCAAGGAGTGTATCAAGACTATGGTGGATGGACAGAGGATTCATCACTCCCGGGTACAGGAGAAGTTATCTCACGGTGCAATTCAGTATATGGCAATGACACTAAAACTGTGGCCACAGTGGGATTGAGTTGTTGCTCTATCTGGTTTATAATATAGGTCATTGGTCTAGAAACTAAATACATAATATCGAGAGTAACCGAAGGTTGACACTATTTCTATGCCTTCAACTCGTCGAGATAACGTATAATGAAATGATCGAATTGCACGATAACCATATCGTTGACAGATAGCTACTTTGCTGAATCCGAATCTATCGGGTGGCCATGATGCCTTGCTAGGGGCCAATCTTGGTCTGTGCATTAGTGAGACGATTAATTGGTGTTAATCGCGATACTATACACTGCCGGTATGATAAGGAACTTATGGGTCACACACATAAAAGATAATTTAAGAGCCAAGAAGAAAAAAGGGTGTTTTCGTCTTTTTAGGTGAAAGGGTATTTTGGTAATTTCACAGTGCAATTAAATTTGCTGGGGTCGTAGCCTTTATTTAATTTGTTAGAAAAATTAAATAAGTGAAATTACTTTTAAATATGTGTTTGCACATATTTAATTAAATCATCATTATTGTTAAATGTTAATTAAATATTAATTGATTTTAATTGAGAAAATGATGAAATTAAATAAAATATCTAATTGGGAGTGTTTGGTAACATGGGGTGTTTGGGTTGGAGGCCCAAGCCCATTCCATATGGGAATAGGGCAACTAAGTTTGCCTATAAAAGAAAAAGTGTTTGTGTGATTTTAATAAGATTTTAATTTGCCTTTTGGAGAGAAAAGAAAACACACAACACAAAGAAAAACACTCTCCCACGCCAATTTTAGTTTGTGCTAAAATCAAACACCTTTTATTTTCTTCTTGATTTCTTAAGGCCAAGGAGGATCTAGCAAAAGCCCTCCTTGGTTCCTTGTGATTGTCTTCGTGTGGACTTCGTGGGCTCGATCCTACACTTGGATCGGTAGCAAACATGTTCAGAGACAATATTGGAAGAGCCTTCAACGTGGGTATGAATCTAAACTTGAGATTTATTTTCTGCATATTCTTGTTGTTTTTATAAACTGTAAAATTTATACCTTTGATCTTGGCTCAATGGGAACGATCCTAGAAATTATTGTTTTGTTTTCCACTGTGTTACCGGGTCATTTCCTAACAGTGGTATCAGAGCCTAGGGTACTAAATTTTACAGTTTTTATGTGTATGGTTGATAACATGTATTTGATGATAATATGTTGCCATATTGAATCTGCATAAGATCTACCTGAAAACATGTTTTAAGAAATTATTAATCGATTAATTTTTAATTTGTTGATGATCTGCATGTTTGGAATAATGGTTGATGGATTTTTGTTGAGATCAATGTGTTTGGTTGATTGCAAAATCCGTTTAGAGTGTTTTTGGTTGCTGTATGAACAGATCCGGAGCTACGACTGCACGTCGCGCGATATAACCCATCCCCCGCAGCAAGTTCACGCACTGTTGACCCAGCTTGTATGAGCAGACTCTGATCGTATGCATGTGACGATATGCTATCCCGCGATATAACCCATCCCCGCAGCAAGCGTTGTCCAAACTGGCACTGGTGACGAAACCAGGCGCTCGCCGTGGCGATATAACCCATCGCCGCGGTGATCGTCCTTAGGACATTCACTGTACCAAATCGCCGTGGCGTACGTAGAGCGTGGACATCAGCATAACCAACGCACGCCGCAGCGAGCGCACTTCCAAGTACATAGGCGCTAAAGTGTAAAGTTTCAAAACTTTTGCATCAAACACAGATCTGCAAATTATCAGGGGGTAAATGTAATTAACCCACTAATTTAAAAAATTGATTGTTTTTGAAATGTATGCTTTGTACTTGTTTGTATATTGCATAGTACCCGGTACATGAGCCTTAGACCTAAGGGTGAATGCTTTAAAATAATTTTGGGTATGTATGGTTGTATAACTTATTAAATAGGGCCTGCGTGTCCTGCCTTTCTCCTTTTCTCGATATACATTCTCTTTTCATCTAATTCCTCTGGAATGTAAATCGAGGTTTCTAAATTTATTGATGTAAAGAATTTTGTATTATTAGTCTTTTTGTAAATTTAAAAGTTTTGTAATGTACTTGAAGATGGAGCAAAGAACGAGGCAACCATACTTGAAGACTCAAGATGTTTATTATAGGACCCCTAGGTGACCCACCAATTCCTCTAGGCTCGAGGAAATCGGTTTTAGTTGGGCCATGTACCGGCATGTTTTATATTATGTTTAGAATGCATGCCAAGGTTGAATGTTCAATAACATGCCAAACAATGTCATTCTAACAAAGATAATAATCTGATGAGACATTAAATAACAAATCCCTCAACTGAAGTATATTAAGTCACGTAAGCCTTCCATTACCATGGTTTTAATCAAACCATTGTTCGTCGAAACCTTGTTCGCCAAAGCGAAGGGTACACTTCTACCAGTGGCAGGTTAAAATGCATTGGAGTTTTCCTTAATGGTGATGGTTCGACTTAAAATGACGGTTTTGCTTGTTCGCCAAAGCGAAGGTTGATAAACGCGTCATAGGCAAAGAAGAGCAGTACACTCATTATGTGTACGTGGTGGCATGTAGTGTCCACTCTACCAATATTGAGAACCACACTTGAGGACAATGGTTGGAGCCATTGGATTGTGTGATTGGCTTGTTGGCTTTTTCACATTTGAGGTTGATAGTAGGAGCTATCAACTGGTGTGGATTAAGTTTGTTGGCCTACCTAATCAACTCATTTTGGCTTGTTTGCCAAAGCGAAGGTTTCAAATGGGTGTAAAATTTCCATAGCTTGGAAATTTATTTGGAAATGTGTATAGTATCTGGCGTGCTGTTGTAGGCACCCAAAATTAAAACCCTAAAAATACACGTAGTAGTGTGAGTAGGGATCGTTCCCACGGAGAGTGTCTAATCGAGTTTTATGTTACATGAACCAGTATGGGGGGATTTGAGTAAAAACAAAAACAATTTCAGGAAAAGAAATTCAACCTAAATTACCGAAATCAATCAAAATAACGAAACTTGGTCTAAGTCAACATCCACCATTGGAATCTTACAACTGATCATTGATGCAAAAATAAATCAATTCTTACTTTGAGTATTCACCGTTGGAACTATTTTCTTATCTCTCCTTAGTTGTAATTAATTAGGAAATAAGCGATCTAATTAATCTTACTACTAAACAACCCTAGACAAGCGCTAAAGATTTAATCTAGTGGCAGCCTTAAGACCTAGAGAGATCGATGTAGCTGAACAACACAAACACAAGCGACTGTATTTAATTCAGTCAAATGTTCTTCTTAAGAGTTAATAATTCCTGACGCAGCAAACTCTTAAACCTTAATTACTTCACAAGTTAAAGGGATCAAACAATTACGGATTTGATATCTAACTTAGCAGTAGATTGGAACAAATAATAAACTAGTAGGCCTCCTAGTAATTAAACGCAACAATCATGACAATATGCATAGAAGAACATCTAATACTCAAAACATATATTCAACAATAAAGAAAAACATATTAGATCTCACAGTTTATTGATTCTGAGGCCTCCATTTCCTTCAACCAAGTTATAAAAGTTTAGCCGCTCATGGCCATAATCACAACTCAAAGGAAAAACAAAAATCCACCCAAGACAGAAGAGAGAGGCGTGTGTGATATGTGTTGCAATCCCTAAGCTGATCTCTCTTTTAAAAATATCTAAATTCTAATTCTAATTCTACTCAATCTCCTCAAAATATTCTAATATCCTAAAGTAACATTTATCCTAATTTGATTAATTGGAAATAAAATAATAAAGTCCTAAAATAAAATAGGAAAGTGGTGTTTTCCAGCTGTAATTTATGTGCAACAGGTCTTCAAAACTTCTTGTAATAATCTGCCTATTTGAATTGCATGACAAGGCGGAATGTTCCAGAACGTCAGCAGTGCAAGTATGTCAACTTTAAGCTCGATTACAACCTTGATGCAGTGAGTATCTCTCCAAACTCAAAACATTAAAGTTGTAGATCTATTTCTTAGCATTCCAAAGAATTTTAAATCATCTCAATCGGAGCTCGGATGAGAGAGTTATGCCCAGATTATGAAACAATGTCGAAACTATTTGAATTCAATAAATTTTTCCGTTTTGCAATTAACGCCTCCATTTGCATCCTAAATCAAAATAGAATAATAATGAATACATTTAGGCAGCAAATAAGTGTAAAAGACTAGACATTAGGGGGGGTAAATATGACATTTTGCATTCTTATCAGTATCTCTTTCTATTCTCTTTCTACAACATTTTATGTTATAAGATTGTTGCGATGGGCAACTCGTGAGTGACAGAGATACCCACATGCACGCCGCCATCAGTGAGCGGCATCAGTAGAGAGATATAGTATTTGTACAGTCCGTCAGTAGTGTATGTGGATGAGGATTGTACCTAGTAGAGCATACCTACATACATGCCACCATCAGTGAGCGGCCTCAGCAGAGAGATACAGCATTGGTACAGTCCGTCAGCAGTGCATGTAGATGAGGACTATACCCAGAATACACTTACATGGCCAGGGTTCCAAATCCATGCATCAACCTAGTTCGATCGGCAAACCAAAATAGAAGAAAGAAAAGAAAGAGAAACAGAGAAGAAAAGAAAGAGATACAACATAAGAGACAGATAATAGAAAAAAAAGTTCTTTTCTCAGGAAAGTTGATTATTCTACATATGTATTATGCTACTTGCATGATTCAGTATTTCTTATGTGCTCGACGATGTGCAGTTTTATTCATTGTCTTTGCAAGTTGATAAGTAGCAAATCAGAGTATCAGAAAGAATGCAGAATATCAGAAAAGAATGAAGAATATTATCAAAGATTAAAGTGAGAAAAGGAAAATTAGAACATGAGTAATGGAGGAAAAATAGTAGTGCAGTTTGGTTTACTTACTGAGCAATTAGCGCTCACTCCGTTATTCTACTGCTTTGCAGGTACTTGATGATTTACGATCGTGTGGAATGTCAAGAAGCGGAGGAGTTTGGCGGCACTGTCCAAGAGTACCTTGTACTATCAATTATTTTGTGTATATGTTTATATGATTTAAAATTAAAATTTTCGGATTTTACAGTATATACCTCTATGTATATGTATGTTTACAAGTTATTTAGTGGATTTTATCATCTATTTCTCAAAGAATTACCAGCTAGAGAGTATATTACATTTTTGGTATCAGAGCGTCGATTTTCAAAAATTGACAGTGTGCCTCTCCTACTGCGTTGACATACCGTAGTCGATCATTGTAAGTTATTTCTTTTTCTTTGTCTCACTTGTATTAGCTGACTAATGGTATTGGTGCTATGTGTTTTATATGAGACAGACAACTTAATCCAATAATAAGAATGCATCGAGTACGGGTGAACCATACAACCCGTCAAGATCTACTCCTCTTGTCCTCGATGAAGCAAGGATTCGTAACATTATTCAACAGGTATTGGCGGAGAGTCAGGGGAGACCTATATCGGAGAGAGTTGAGACACTAGTTGCAGTACCAACCCTAGAGATGAGAGAGAAAGGTCAGTACCTCTGATAGTACAGAGTCATCTTGAGCCCATTTATGGGTTACCTAGTCAGCATCACCCTTCAGAATTTAGAGGTACAGTTGACCCAGTAGTGGCAAAAGAATAGATTAGATCGGTGGAGCGTACGATAATACTTTTTCCCATGACAGATTGGGAGAAGATCCGGTATGCTAGTTTTTTGTTTAAGAGTGATGCCCGGATATGGTGGGAGCTGATGGAGGATACTCATGATGTAGTCACTATGACCTAGGGAGATTTCAGAAGACTTTTTGAGGCAGAATACAGGATAGTTGACAGGATTCGTGAAAAGATACAAGAATTTATTAGCCTACGACAGGGAATCAATTCAGTGAAAGAATACTTCATTAGATTTAATTCCTTGGCGAGGTTTGCACAAGGTATAGTGAGCACACCAGAATTAAGGATGAACAAGTTCGTGCATGGGCTGAATCTAGAAATAGCTCGAGATGTGATGCAGGTGTAACGCTCACTTTGAGGTACATAGCTTATTCATGTTTACTTGCCTTTAAATGTTGTTGGTTAGCCCTTAGTTAAGTTGATAGGGTGATATTGTATTGTGGTTGCCCTGAATTTGGTGAAGGCTTGGCGAAGTAGAGAATTACAAACTTCGCCGGGGTGAAGAATAAGTTTCATCGTGGCGACGAACGCTTTGTATTTTTTCGCTGAGGTGAAGAAAAATCTTCGTCGGGGCGAAGAGTCGGTTCAATTTCTTGTGAAGTTTCTAGAGAAATTTTCCATAGTGGTGAAGTGACCATTTTACCCCTAATTAGCAAGAAAAGTGGGGAGTGAAATGTAAGAAAATTTGATGGAGAGTGCATTGGAGATAGGGGGTGTAGTTGTAAAGAATTAAAGGGTAAAGATGAAATTTCTAAGAAGGTGTAAGGACAAAATGGGAAAGAGTGCTTATTTATATGAGCTAGTAAGGGTTTAGCCTTACAAACCCTCCCATTCTCTACACCCCATACACCACTTCCACTCTCCATTTCTCTCAACTCTTCATCCAATTTGCTAAGGAAATTGAGGGCTTTTGGTTGGATTTTGATAGGGATTTGATCCTAAGCATCAAGAGGTAAGGATTCTTGCTCTAGACATGAGATTAATTTATGTTAGTATGGAATTCTTATAGAGTTTATGCTTAGGGTTTGAGGGAAAGGACAAGTCCAACAAAGATAGAGAGCTTTTGTGGAACTACTCAAGCATAAGGTAAGTAAATCCAACCTAAGCTAAGATTTAAGTAATCAAATGATTTGATATGCATGTATATGCTTATGAGTTTGAGATTGATTGTTGAGAATGATGCTATTGTTAAGTATATAGCTTTTGATGAGTAGATTTAAGCCATGAGAATTGGAGTTGGTATGATGGTGACCAAGTGAAACTTGGTTGAATTTAGAAAGAATTTGAGTAGAATATTTGACGTGTATTTTCCTGGCCAGGATTTGTGATGATTCAAGGGAGTTTTAACTCCAATTATGGATGGTTTAAGAAAGAAGGAGAATTATAGTTAAAGTAGAATTTAAGTATGCATGCTTGTTGTTTGATGAAATGCCTAAGAGAAAAATATGCATGAGTAGAGACAACTTAATTTTGTGCAACATTGCATATTTGCATTACATGCTTGCACTTAAGAAAGAATTATGAGCATGAGCCATCCACATGCATATATTTGCATATGCATAAGAATTTAAAGAAAGAATAAAGAACTTTAAGAATAAAGAAAAGCATTAAAGAATTAAAGAAAGAAAAGTGCTAAAGAAGAGAAAAGAATAGGTTGTTGCGATGGGGAACTCGTGGGTGATAAGAATAAAAAATTCCCACATACACGCCACCTTAATTGAGTGTCCTAAGAAGAAGAAGAATTTGTACGGCCCGTAAGAGTGCATGGGGATGAGGCTTGTACCAAGAAGACTTTCCTACATGCACGCCACCTTAATTGAGTGGCCTAAGAAGAAGAAGAATTTGTACAGTCTACAAGAGTGCATTTAGATAAGGACTGTACTCACTCACAGGGCCATGGTTCCAAATCCATGCATCAACTAAGTCCGATCGGCAAAGAATAAGAAAAGAAAGAAGAAGAAGAAGAAGAAGAAGAAGAAGAAGAAGAAAGAATGAGAACGAATGAGAAAGCTTAAGCAAGAAAGAAAAGAAGAGCTTGAACAAGTAAGAAAAGAAAAAGAAAGAAAAGAAAAGAAACAAAATAAGAAATAGAAAAGAAGAAAGAAAATGCATTACTATCCATTACTGCATGTGCATTTCATTCATGCATGTTACCATGATTTCCATCATGGTTAGTGAGAATAAGAAAGAAAGAACAGAGAGAAAGAAAGAATTGAGAGAAAGAAAGAAAGAACTGTGAGAACTAGAAACTGTGGAAGAAAAGAGAAAGAACAAAGAGAGAATGAAGAAGAGAAAGAATAGAGTAAGGAAAGAATTCAAGAGAAAGTCACGGGGATGGAAGAGTAAAGGATTTACTTACTAAGCAATTTTGTGCTCACCCCATTATTTTTCCATGTTTTGCAAGAAATAGGTGAGAAGCGGTCGGATGGATGTCGAGAAGCGAAGAGAAATGGTACCATTGTCCACCGTTGCTAAAGCTTTTGTATATGCTATTTTGTATTATGTAAAGAATTATATGCTAAGTAAAGAGAAAATTTTGGGCCCATCTACTTTTCATTCAATAAATATGTATGTTTTCATAGTATATTTTCTAAGTATATTAGTAGAAACGAAGCTATTACAGTAGGTGCCTAGCCCCCTCAAACTTACAGTAAGGCTTTGGAGCGAGCTTTACAAGCTAAAGTATTTGTGAATAAGTTAACTCCATTGACTCCATTAGCAGCAATGCCTAGTATTCCACCTCCCGCTCCACAGAGAGACAGATTTGATGCCTCCAACAATAGAGAAAGGAAGAATAAGAAAAGATTTTAGTCAAAGAAGAACATGAGGGACTAGAAGAATAAAAGGCCGAGGACTTTTAAGTTTCCCTAATGTCAGAAATGTGGGAAACATCATCCAGAAGAGTGTCTCAAGGGTGTGTGTTTTAGATGCCTACAACCCAAACATATGATGAAAGACTGTAAGGCCCCTCCTGCACCCACAACATGACATCTAGAGGTACTAATGCTCGAGTATTGGTAGTTGCACAGAGTGAAGCCGAGACCAGCCCATCTACAGTTACTGGCCAGTTATTATTTCAATTCCCTTTTATGCATTAGTTGATTCTAGAGCCACACACTCATTTATTACACATGGGATTATAGAGAGATTGGGTTTGAAACCTATTATAGTAGATCAACCCATTAAGATAGAATTGTCAAATGGTGATAGTGTGGTAACTCGGGAGATGCTTTCAGGGGAGTCCGTAGTGATCCATGGAAGGATGTTGACAGTGGATTTGATTGTTTTTTATATGCCCGACTTTGATGTTATTTTGGGCATGGATTTCCTTGGGAGATATGGAGTAGAGATTGACTGTCGAAAGAAGTAAGCAAAGTTTAATCTTGATGACGACGATAAGTTTAATTTCGGAGAGGGCCATCAACTTAGTATGTTAATCAGTAGTGTAAAACCCAAAAAAATGTTAAGAAAATAGTGCTCCAGGTATATTGCCCATGTGGTGCAAAGCAGTAATGTCCCTCGATCAGAGATCCAGAATGTGCTAGTAGTGCGGGAGTTTCCAGATGTATTTCTGGATGATTTGCCAGGTTTACCTCTAGAAAGAGAAATAGAATTTAGCATTGAGTTGGTACTAGGGGCAGCATCGATTTCTAAAGCCCCTTATGGTATGGCCCTAATCGAGCTCTAGGAATTGAAGAAGCAGCTCCAAGAACTCCTAGACAAGGGTTTTATTCGACCCAACCATTCTCCCTAGCGTTAGAGAAAGGCAAGAATTGAAGTAGAAAAGATTATGTTAGGCTTAACCAAGTGTAAATGTTAGTATTCAAGGGTGCATATTGTTATGCCAAAATTTAGAATATCACTTGGTCATGTTAGTTTCATGAGAGAAATGGCCCTTACTGTTTGGGTCTAGTTACTTGAACCTCTACTACTTTTTGAATAGCACATGAAAGTGTTAGAAAAGAATTGCAAGTTAAAGTGTTACTTTGATATGGCAATTGTGATAGTAAAGAATGGTAGAATATGTCATGACATACCATTATGCCATAATGAATTTTCAAGGTTGTGTATGTGAACTTGGAAAGAACAACAAAGAATGGGCTTGATCATGCATATATTTATATAGCCTTGATTTGGTAAATGAGAATATTAAAGAATATGTTGGCAAAGAATGAGAAAAAGAAAGAAAAGAAAATGGCTTGTAGATTTCTTTTTAGCTAACATGCAAGTATGTATATTTTCTCATTTACTAAAGAATGCAAGTGTAAAATTTCCATAGCTTGGAAATTTATTTGGAAATGTGTATAATATCTCTTTCTATTCTCTTTCTACAGCATGTTATGTTATAAGGTTGTTGCAATAGGGAACCCGTGAGTGATAGAGATACCCACATGCACGCCGCCATTAGTGAGCGGCATCAATAGAGAAATACATGTTTGTACAATCCGTCAGTAGTGTATGTGGATGAGGACTGTACCCAGCAGAGCATACCTACAGGCACGTCGCAACCAGTATACACTCATATGGCTAGGGTTCCAAATCCATGCATCAACCTAGTCTGATCAGCAAACCATAATAGAAGAAAGAAAAGAAAGAGAAATAGAGAAGAAAAGAAAAAGATACAGCATAAGAGACAAATAACAAAAATGAAAAGAAAGTTCTTTTCTCAAGAAAGTTGATTATTCTGCATATGTATTATGCTACTTACATGATTCAATATTTCTTATGTGCTCGACGATGTGCAGTTTTATTCATTGTCTTTGGACATTGATAAGTAGCAAATCAAAGTATCAGTAAAGAATGTAGAATATCAGAAAAGAATGAAGAATATTATCAAAGATTAAAGTGAGAAAAGGAAAATCAGAACATGAGTAATGGAGGAGAAACAGTAGCGCAGTTTGGTTTACTTACTGAGCAATTAGTGCTCACTCCGTTATTCTACTATTTTGTAGGTATCTGATGATTTACGATCGAGTGGAACGTCAAGAAGTGGAGGAGTTTGGCGGCACTGTCCAAGAGTACCTTGTACTATCAGTTATTTTGTGTATATGTTTATATGATTTAAAATTAAAATTTTTGGATTTTACATTATATACCTCTATGTATATATATGTTTACAAGTTATTTAGTAGATTTTATCATATATTTCTCAAAGAATTACTAGCTAGAGAGTATATTACATGCACTGAAGGATGGAGGCTGGCATTGCCTTGGCCCTGTTCGCTTATGCGACAAAGGTTTATTTATGTATACTGGATCGCTTAAGTGAGATATGACATCGCTTAAGCAATCGTGCACTTGAGGATGGAGGCGGACACTGCCTTGGCCTTGGTCGCTTAAGCAATTTTGGATATCGCTTAAGCTACGAAGGCTTATCTATACTGGACCGCTTAAGCGAGAGCTGACATCACTTAAGTGAGAGCTAACATTCGCTTAAGTAATCGTGTCTAATTTTATTTTTTACTTAGAATAATCCTTCTCAAATACACAATCGCTTAAGTGATGTCAACGATCACTTAACTTATGCGATCTAGTATACATAAGCCGTGATATCTTAAGTGATCACCAAAATTGCTTAAGTGATCAGGGGCAATTTACTTCTTTTCTCCTAAATTTTGTGATATTGTGAACACGTGAAAAATTATATTCAATCATAACCACCTATATTTGTCAAATGAGGTATGTTTCAACTAACGTGTCACACTTGTGTGCTACGTTATTCCTCCATGTATGATAGGGTTGTTGGTTACATATCATAGCTAGTATATTTTGATGTTGTGAATGTCTAAGGTTTAAAGTAAAGTTATTAATCTTCTTAAATGGCCTTAATATGTGTTGATGCAATTAGGTTGTCCAATAATCCTTCTAAAATACAAGATCACTTAAGCGATGTAACCGTTTGCTTAAGCAATCCAGTATAGATAAGCCTTGATCGCTTAAGCGATAGCTGTAATTGCTTAAGTGACCAAGGCCAAGGCAATGTTAAGATCATCCTCAAGTGCACAATTGCTTAAACGATGTCAGCTCTCAATTGAGCAATCCAGTATACATAAGCCTTCGTCGCTTAAGCGATACCCAAAATCACTTAAGAGACCAAGGCCAATTTGTATCAAAATCATCCTCAAGTTCATGATCGCTTAAGCGATGTCAACTCTCGCTTAAACGATCCAGTATACATAAGCCTTCGTTGCTTAAGGGATTCCTTAAATCACTTAAGCGACAAAGGAAAATTTGTGTCAAAATCATCAAGTGCACGATTGCTTAAAGGATGTCAGATCTCGCTTAAGCGATCAAGTATACATAAGCTTTCATCACTTAAGCGATTCTCGAAATCGCTTAAGCAACCAAGGCCAAGGCAACATCAAAATCAAGTCCACGATCGCTAAAGTGATTCTAGATCTCACTTAAGCGATCAAGTGTTCATAAACCTTTATCGCTTAAGCAATACCGAAAATCGCTTAAGCGACCAAGGCCAAGGCTGTGTCAAGATCATCCTCAAGTGTAGAATCACTTAAGCGATGTCAACTTTGGCTTTAGCGATGTCAACTTTGGCTTTGGTGATCCAGTATTCATAAGCCTTCGTCGCTTAAGCAATACCCTAAATCGCTTAAGCAATCACGGTCAAATTCCACCTTTTTCTTCTCAATTTGACAACATAATTGCATCAACACATATTAATTCCATCTTTTCTCCTCAATTTGACAACCTAATTGCATCAATACATATTAATTCCATCTTTTCTCCTCAATTTGACAATGTAATTGCATCAACACATATTAATTCCATCTTTTCTCCTCAATTTGACAACCCAATTGCATTAACACATATTAATTCAATTTAACAAGATCATCAATTAAACTCAAAATCAAAAAGGAAAGAAAATTGAATTGCTCAACTGAAAAATGACTCTACAACACAAACATACAATTTACAAAGCTATGAAAGATGTATAATAAAAACATCGATTTTTTTATGATAAAAGTTACACAATCACAAGTCTTTCCATACAGATTACAAGCACTCTAATAGCCTTACAATAAATAAACCCATAAATTACATTAACAACAAGGGATTTTAAAGGGCATGAAAAGCAGATCGCTTAAGCGATTTGGTGTTAAGATTTGCAGATAACAGCAGATCACTTAAGAGATCTGCTTATCTATAGATTTGGTGAACACCATATCGCTTAAGTGAACACCAAGTCGCTTAAGCGATATGAGAAAACCAGGTTGTTGCTAGCTTATGGCCTAATCGATTCTACCTTGCTTGCTTCTATCTTCGAAGCTAATTTTCTTGATTTGCACCTGATTGATTCTGGTAACTGGTTTTCTTGTGACCAGGTTGCTTGCAAATTGAGTACTTATTCATCCTCTGAGGAACCTCACAGGCTAATGGAATACGCTTAACTCTTTTTCTCCTTTTTTCTGTCTTCTTCAATGGCAGATGAATGATAAATCAAGAAACTCTTGCGGCACCACCCATTGCTCTTCTGGAGGAACTGGATTTATCATTTCTGAATAAGCTAGCATGTAGTGGTTTGTCGTATAAAAAGGGGAGCAAAGTTCTGTGTAAATTCTTGAACAATAATCTGTCTTGCATTGTTGTTTTAGTGCTACTAGTGCATGAGGACATGGTAAACGTTGAATGTCAAGCACTTTACAGCTGCAAGTTTTACTTAGAACGTTAACTAAGGCATTTAGACCATAGCCGCGCACGGTGAACTCTTGAGCATTGAGAGGATGGACAAACAATGCATTTGAAAGTTCGATACTGTTAGAGTAGATGCCCTAGAGCCAATCAATTATTGTGGAATTGACTCTTTGTAATAATGTTCATTAATCAATAATAAAAAGGCATTTTATTATATATCGCGTAAATCATTATTATTGCAATATGTATTGATATATGTCCTTAGAATGGTAGAACCGTGACGAGGGTATCAAGTGTTTCAAATCTTGATAGTGAGAACCCTATGAGCACATATGGTGGCCATTCTAGAAAGCGTCCGGTGACCCCGTATTATTCTGAAGTAAGGGCACGATAATACGGATAAGGCTATCATAGTGTTGAACGACCACGTCGAAAGGCGGTGGTGATCTCACTTGTCAAGGTTGTTTGGTGACAACCTGGTGCAACACATGGGTGCTTGTTGCAGGGGCGGATATACCGCAGCAAGTTCACTGGACTGACCCACCAGAGGATTCCATATGGATGGTAACCCCAGTGTCTATGAAACAAATCCTCTAACGAATGGTGGTGCACGTGATCCTTAGACTTGAGATCACCGGAGCGCCTTGTGCACCGATTGGTACAGCTTTGATACTAGCCTAACGCAGCTTCTATTCAGAGTCACAAGACGGTGGTGATTGGCCGCATCAAGGAGTGTATCAAGACTATGGTGGATTGACGAGGATTCATCACTCCTGTACGGGAGAAGTTATCTCACGGCAATTCACATATGGCAATGACACTAAAACCGTGGGCCACAAAGGTGGGATTGAAGTTGTTGCTCTATCTAGATTATAATACTGGTCATTGGTCCAGAAACTGAATATATAATATCGAGAGTAACCGGAAGGTTGACACTATTTCTATACCTTCGCCTCGCGAGATAACGATGATGAAAGGATCGTATTGTACGGTAACCATATCGCTTGACAGTAGCTACTTTGTTTCAATCATCTATCGGGTGGCCATGATGCCTGCTAGGGGCGAATCTTGGTGCGTGTATTAGTGAGACGATTAATTGGTGTTAATCGCGATACTATACACTACCGGTATGATGAGGAGCCTATGGGTCACACACATAGAAGATAATTTAAGATCCAAGAAGAAAGAAGGGCGTTCGTCTTTTTTTGGGCGAAGGGTATTTTGGTAATTTCACAAAGGCAATTAAATTTGCTGAGGTAAGTAGCCTTTTTATTTAATTTGTTAAAAATTAAATAAGTGAAATTACGGTTGAATGTGTGTTCGCACATATTCAAATAAATTATCATTATTGTTAAATGTTAATATATATATTAATTGATTTTTAATTGAAATAATGATGAAATAAATAAAATATCCAATTTGGGAGTGTTTGGCAACATGGGGTGTTTGGGTTGGAGCCCAAGCCCATTCCATGTGGGAATAGGGCAACTTGGTTTGCCTATAAAAGGAATAGTGTTTGTGTGATTTAATAATCAATTCATATTTGCCTTTTGAAAGAAAAAGAAAAACACAACAGCCTTTTACTGATTCCCACGCCACTTTCATCCTTTTGATTGAAAAATCAAATACTTATTTTCTTCTTGATTTCTTAAGGCCAAGGAGGATCTAGCAAATCCCTCCTTGGTTCTTGGTGGTTGTCTTCGTGTGGACTTCTTGGTTCGATCCTACACTTGGATCGGTAGCAAACACATTCAGGGACAACATTGGTGGAGCCTCCAAACGTGGGTATGAATCTTAACATTTGGATTTATTTTTCTCAGATTCTTATTATGCATAAACCGTAAAATACGTGGCCTTGATTTTGGGTTCTAAGGAACGATCCGTGGTTGTAAAAATTTTGTTTTCCGCTGCGCAACCGGGTCGTTTCCTAACAGATACGTTCTCGCAATATTTTTTCAATCGAAAAAACTAGGATCGTAGTACAATTATTTGACTTTGTACCATGCTTATGGAACCAATGTGACAATATCATTTGTATTGCATCAAAAGGGGTAACAATTGGAAACTCCCTTTCTGTTAACAACTTCAAATTTATGGACTTTGCTATGTTCGTGGTCATGACATCGAACCTTCTTCTAGGGAAATAAGCTTTACTAGCTACAAGAATTTAGGCTTCTCGCAACAAATAAATTTGTCACTATAAATACCAAAATTATGACCATTTCTCTAATATGAGGAATTATATTGGTCACCAGGTTGGTCACATTAAGCTCGTACTCTTAAGTGTATGGAGACGAAAGAGCATTTGGTCACCATGGTATAATTATTTGTTGTGACAATAATAATTTGTCACTTTAAACTAGTTTATTGTGATAAATTAGTTGTAATAATAAAAGACAATTTTTATCACTACAAGTAATATTTTGTCACAATTAATTTACATTTAAAGACCAAATGATAAGCTTTATGGTGAGAAAATCATATATTATGACAAAATTGATTTTGTCAAAATTGTGAATGGTGACTGCATGGGCCAAAAATCGTATTGGACCTGACAAGGTCCAATAGCATCATAAATATATAACGACCCAAGGTCTTGGCCCAATCCGATTGAGTCCATGCTTAGAATACCTTGTGAATTGCCTGCTTTATGAGGTGGGCCATCCCATGAGTTAAGTTGAATTGGGTTTGGCCCATTCACCAACAGTAACCCATAACAAGGATCAGAATCCTAGTCAAATTCCTCTTTTAACAAGATCTCAGATCTCACCCAAAGAGGAAAGCCTGAACCGATAAAAGCAAAAAAATCTAATCTCTTTTCGAAAAGAGAACTCACTTACTAAGTAGGACTCAAAGTCCTATTAGGATTCAGACCCCTTGGGTTCACTATATAAACAGGGTCTAACCCTCTCATTAGGCATTCATAATTCACCCCCAAGTTCAATTATTCGTATTCTCAAGTTCCTAACCTTGACTTCCCTACATTACTAAAGTTCCCTTTGACTAGAGGGGTACCCTCTGCAGGTCCATCAAGATTGTTAGTGGCTCGATCCACAAGATTTTGTCTTCTTAAATTCAATTGTAAATTTTATCGTTTACAATTTGGCACCCATCATGGGGCCCTGTCAATCATTCAATCCAAAGCAACCTACCGTTCAACTCTCTCATATCCATTCTGCCGTCATGGCCAATCATACCGAAGGTTTAGTACCGGACGTTGCAGCTCAGATCGAAGCACTCACCGCATTAGTTTAAGAAAGCAATGATAAGTACCAAGCCTTAGAAGCCCAGAACATCGCCATCTGCATAGAAAATCAAGCTCTCTAGGATTAGGTAAGCCAATTCTACTCTTTGGATTGGTCATTCAACCAGCATCATGCATCCACTTCTTGAACCCCCATTCAACCCAGGCAACCGTTCCTCAGCCCAAATAGCGGCACTTTCGCTGGCACATATGCACATCTAGACCCAAACACTAATCCAGACCCAACCACTACCACAATTATGGCCAAGCCGACCCAAGAAGAGAATATCCACCCGTCCATTAATCTAGCCATCGAAACACACACCTAAACTGTCCTTTCCCAACATTTAAACACTCTCTTCACACTCCAATAAACATACCCTATGCAATTGCTAACCGGCACCACTCCCCAGACCATACCACTTGGCACAGCCATCCACATCAACCCAAGAGTATTCCCTTAGTTCTTCCACAACCTCAGGGCCACTTCACAAACCGCCTTTGAACAAACATTTACCAAACGACTAGCCGAGATGGAAGCCATGATCCAATGTATCTCAAAAGTGCCAACATCCCTAAAAAAGAGTCAACCCCAAAGCTAGGTTGAGTTACCATTCATAGATGTCATTGCCCTTTCAGATATGCCCTGCAAATTCACCTTCCCCAACATGAAGCTGTATGATGGAATCGGTACCATATAGCCTCCTATAAGCAAAGAATGTTCACTGCCACCATACCAGCAGATCTCCATGAGGCATGTATGTGTAAAAGCTTCAGCTCCAACCTAATAGGACTGGCACTTCAGTGGTACACCAACCTCCCCAATCACTTTATTGCTTTCTTTGCTCAGCTCATGGACACCTTCGTGGAGCAATTTGCTAACAACACAAAACTAGAGAAATTATCCGACGACCTTTACCAGATCTGATAGCATCACAATGAGCCCCTTCAAGACTATATGGGATGCTTTAACCGTGAGAAGGTCTCGATCCCTTATTGCAACCAAGAGACCACCGTTGATGAGGCCTCTTCCCAAACGATGAGCTATACAAGGAACTCACCAAGTTTAACTGCAACACCAAAGAGGATGTGCTGGCTAGTGCTTGGATCGAGATAAGGTTGGAGGAAGATGAAGTTCACAGAGCCAAGCAAAACGCCTATGATGATCGCGCTCCTCGCGGCCCACGATGACAAGTGACACAAGAGTAGTAGAGCCCTATCCAGTAATAAGAGTTTTTGTATGAGACAATAGACACCAATTAGAGCGCCTTTCGGCTAGGCATAACAAGCCAGTGTCTAACACACCACCCAAGTACAAGTTGCCTGACTACAACCTCAACATCAAGCCGGTGGAAGTAGTAGCCGTGATAAAGGAAATGGGAAATGTGGTCAGATGGCCAACCAAATTGAAACATCCTGAAGCAAAGTGGGATACCACCAAATGGTGTGAATTTCATGGAGACCATGGCCATAATACCATTGACTGTATTGCACTCTGCCTCAAGGTAGTCGAGCTACTAAAAAGGGGACATCTTCGTGAATTTTTTACAAACAAGGGGAAGAGCATAGTGACAAACAAAGACCACCAAATCACTCCCCCACCAAAATTTCCTCCAACAGATGAAATGTGTGGTGTTATCTTGAGCGGATAAGAAATAAGTGGGGTGAGTTACTCATCAGCAAAGCACCATGCCCTGTGCCACACCTAACCTACGCCTTCCCAACATTCAAGGCTGACACTACAGAAAGCTGCCAACCTGAGCATAAAGTTTGTCGATAACTGTTCGGTTAAAAACAACTTTAATTCCTCCACAAGTGCATGGGTCACTATTACAGTAAAGTGCACAAGTAAGGTCGATCCCACAGAGAGTTGAGCTATCAATTAAGCTAATATTATGCAAAAACCACTAAAATAACGAAAACAAGTGAGATAATAAAATTACCCAACAATTTAATAAAATCTAAATTAACTAAAACTCAAATAAGGATAACAAAAATACTAAAAAAAGAACTAAGATAAAAACGATATCTAAATGAGTGATCAACAATGAGAAATGGTCTAGTGTATCCAATTTCACCATAATTATCCTAATTTACATTATTAATCTAACCGATGTTTATCGATCCAAATCTTAAGGTCGATACTTACCAAGGTAAGGTCGTGTCATGGCCAACCGAATCAACCTAGTGTTTTCATCATCCAAACTAGCTAGTGGCGTATAGCCTAGTCTAAATCATGCATAAAAGTACCAAAACAAACACAAACCAACTCACATCTATCGAAGCCATCATACAGACATAAATCAATCGTTCATTAGAGCAATCTAAGATTAGCTAGTGGCATATAGCCTAACCCCAACTCATATAGTCAATTAATCAACTATTAAACACGATCAGACATCAACAACGATCAAAGGTTAAGAGATATTCAAGATTAGCAAGTGGTGTATAGCCTAACCTTGACTCATACAACCATTCAACCGTAAATCAAAGGTAATCATGCAATAATAATGATTAATCAACTCAATAAACATAAATGAATGAAACTAAGATACCATTGGATGAATCAAATATTCGATTAAACAGTAAACATAAAGTAGTCCAATTAGATTACATTGGATACACTAGGAAAGAGTTTAGCTAATGATAAATACAAGAAAACAAACCTTGATCTTACCCTTACACATTTGGAAGCAAAATCCACTCAAGATGATCAAGGTTTAGCTTTACACAATCAATCACTCTCTCCCAAGCCTCCAAAGTTTAAAAAGTGTTTAATAAAACCTAATATATCTAAAAATCAGAGTAAAGTTGCCTTTATACAGTTTTTAGGCAAAATGGCATAATTGTAAATAATGGTCACCAAAATAGTGTTAAAAATGCAAAGTTTTTCCAAATATCACGATTTGCGCCGCGACTTACTTAAATTGCACTGTGGCTCACTTTAATTACACTGTGACACACTTTAATTGCGCTGTGGCATGGCTCCAAGCGATTTTTCCTTTGAAAAGAACCCTATCATGCCACGGCGCAATTTGGATTTCATCATCTTCACGCGGCGGCTCAAAAAAGTGTGTTGTGGCTCAGATGCGGAATTTCACTCTTTTTTCGCTCGCTTTGATTTATTCACACTCGATGGGTCCAAGATGTCTGAACACCAACACAAGCATGAATAATCTATCTCTTTGCACTTGAATACCTGAAAACACAACAAAACCCTTGATTTTGGGAGACAACAAAACAAAAACAGAAACTCATCCTAAATAATGCGTTAAAACTTGAATTCCTTACAAGTTTACCCACAAATCACAAAATAAATCTACATTTTCACCACTCAACAATAACAAGGCAACGACACTTCTGAACCCCCATCACGACGCATTCGTGATTACCTTCCAGATTGGCAACATCATTGTTAAGAGAATCTTGGTAAACCTCAGCTCCTCAGTAAACATTATGTTCACAACTATCTGCCAACTCTCCTCGCAGGATTCAGCTCAGAATAAAAATACACCATTAGATAGATTGCCTTGCCAGTGTATGCCAAAAGGATCAACCATCAAACCACCTTCATGATATTAGACGCCCCCTCCCTCTACAATATGATCCTGGGTCACTCGTGGATTCATGGCATGCGGGCTATTCCCTTAACTTTCTACCAAACTATCAGGTTCCCCACCAAGTGGGGCATTAAAGAGATAAAGGGGGATCAGAAGGCCTCTAGAGATTATTATTAGAATGCCTTCAAGACAAATCGTGGCACCATGTAGCAACTACAGACCCCTCTAGCTGGAAGAGCAGAGCTAGACCAATCAGCTATGCAGGAGTTGAATGAGGTCCAAATTCACCCAGATTTTTCTGACTGGAAGTGTAACAACTACTGAAAACTAGTACAATGCATGCATAACAACAATAGAAAATTGGGCCCAAAAACTTTCTTTTCATTATAAGTCATATGTCTTTTATACACAAAGAGTACTGTTTACAAAAATGCATTTTTAAAGACAAAACAGGGGAAACAGTGTAGCTATCTCTCTTCGCTTGTCGACGCCCCTCCGACTGCATCACCTAGAACCTGCATCCACAAAGGAAAATAACGGGTGAGCACAAAATAATGCTCGTAAGTAAAACTCTCTCTCTGTCTGTCCCCGTATAAATAACTCTTAATTCTTCCTTATGCTATTTCTGATTCTGTTTCTGTTCCTAATAACATCATGGCCTCATCTTACCGAAGGTACGGCCGGATGGCGTTCACACAGCACCATCTCACTCTCTATAGCTATCGGGTGGAATTCACACAGTACCAACCCATTCTTAGTGACTACCGAGTGAGGATCACAAGGCACCAACTCGGGTTCTTTCTAACTATCGGGTGGAGATCACCTAGCACCTACCCGTTCCTCATGAATTTTGGGGTAACGATCACCAAGCATTTACCCTGCCTCTAGTCACCGCTGGGTGATGGTCACAAAGCATCAACCCACTTCTACCAAATGTTAGATGATGATCACAAAGCATCAACCTACATATCTCTTAACTAACCGGGTAGTGGGTCACAAAGCATCTACCCATTTCTACTACTCATCGGGTGATGATCACAAAGCATCGACTCCATCTCTCTAAGGGCTATTCGGATGATGATCACAAAGCATCAATCCGATTCCCATAACTCCGGGTGATGTCTACAAAGCATCATCCCAACTATACTACTCTTCTAACTCATTCTATTGTAGCAATTTTTGCAATGCTCTCTACCCTTAGAGTAATTTTACCCACTAAGCTCTCTACTCATAGGGTAATTGCATAAACCATTTCCTTACACTTTCTTAGGTCACTTTTCCATGCACAATTAGTGCCTATGGATGGTTCATCACTACCAATGCACTTATGAAATGCCAACATGCAATGTTGCAAGAATTAAGGTTCAATACTCACACTCAAACCTCTATTAGGTATTTCATCAAACATCTCATGTGCACTATAAAACTCTATTATAGTAATGATTCTAAATCTTTCTCTAACCATCCAAAATGGGGAAAACCCTTCACAAAGCCATAAAACCTGTCAAACAAGGCACTTCCAAAAAAGGGATCCATGACACCCTTAAATTCCATCTCAAACTACCTTGCCAACCCAACATCTCATTTCTCAAATTTGCAAGGTATAACAATCACAAAGCATAGAAATCTCTATTTAATCCTTCATATATGCCATATTACATGTACATCACATACATACATCAAGTTTAACAAAACCCTAATCAAGAAATTTCATAAATCTCAACTTGGGTTGGGTTTTACTTACTTGTTATGGAGAGACTTCACAAATTCTTCCTTTCACTTGTTTAGCTTGACTTTTCCTCTAATCTTAACCAAAAGAAGGAAAACCCTCAAACTTCAATATGGGTTAAAACTCACAAATCACAAAACTTAAGGAGAAATCCTTACCTTAGGGAGCCTTAGGTTACTTTTCCACCCCAAATCACTTCAAAACCCCTTGGAATACCTTGATCAAAAGAGAAGAGAAGTTGAGAGGAGTAAGGATGGGAAGTTGCGTTTGAGAAGAAGAAAATGAGGGGTTTCTTTGATTCTAATTCCTTTTAATGAAATATAAACACACTCATTCCCATTTTGCCCTTATTCTTCTTTGGGAATTCCATCCATATCCTTTGATTCATTACAAACTCACCCCCATATCAACACATTCTCTATGAAAAATCCTTACAATTAACTCCCCACTTTCCCTGCTAATTAGGGGTAGAAATGTCAAATTGCCCTTAGGGAAGAAAATATCTAAAACTCAATCAACATTTTATTCGGCCTGTCGCCGCGGCGAAGAAACTGTCCGCCGCGGCGAAACCTCCCTGCAGCCTTCCCCCGTGGCTTCAACCTCTCTTCGCCGCGGCTAAGCACGGTAGACTGAACTTCTTCTGTTTTCAACCAATTTCAGGGCAAACATTCAACACAACACTAAATCGAACAATAACACCAAAACCAACTCAAAATAAGAGCGAAAGAGGAGACAGTAACAACGTACCTCAAGCGAGGCGTTACAGGAAGACACAAGTAGGAGCCCAACTTTCCCCAAACATCCAAAGAAAGCTCATTGATTTTCTAAAGGAGAACCAAGATTGCTTTACTTGGTTTCACTGCGACATGACAGGGATCAACCCCGAAGCCATTATGCGCTGATTGAATGTTGACTCGAACTACCCTTCTGTGAGAGAGAAGAGAAGAGGGTTTACCCTAGAGAGAAACAAGGTGATTAATGAGAAGGTGGAGAAACTACTTTGCAACAGCTCGGTTTGGGAGGTCCTTTATCAAAATTGGTTGGTGAATGTAAGGGTTGTGAATAAGAAGAACGGGAAGTGGGAGAGTTTGCATTGACTTCACCGACCTGAACAATGCTTGCCTCAAGGACTCTTTCCCACTCCTCCACATAGACATGCTAGTGGATGCCACTGTCGAACACGAACTGCTAAGCTTCATGCATGCCTTCTCCAATTATAACCAAATATTGATGCATCCGAATGACCAAGAGAAGATCGGTTTCATCACTAAACGAGGCATCTACTACTACAAAGTGATGCCATTCAGCCTAAAGAATGCTAGAGCCACCTACCAATGACTTGTGAACAAAATGTTCTCCAACCTGCTAGGGGACTTCATGGAAGTATACATCGACGATATGCTGGTGAAGTCCTTAATCACTGAGCAACACCTCATCCACCTTTAGCAAGCCTTTGAGGTGCTATGGAAATACAATATGAAATTGAATCTGACCAAGTGTTCCTCCGACGTATCTTCTGGCAAGTTTCTAGGATATATGGTAAAGCAACATGGCATTGAGGCCAATCCAGATCAAATCAGGGCAGTTTTAGGCATCCCATCCCCAACCAACATAAAAGACGTATAGCGTCTCACAGGGAGAATAGCAACCCTAAGTCGGTTCATCTCCAAGCTGATAGAAAAATGTCACCTCTTCTTCGTCACCCTCAAGAAGTCAAAAAAGTTTGAATGGACTCAAGTATGCAAAAAGGCATACGTTCAGCTGAAACGGTACTTAGCATCGCCTCCACGCTCTCCAAGCTGAAGATGGGGGAACGACTTTTCACTTATTTGGTAGTATTAGAATTCATCACATTCGTCGTGCTGATCCAAGAGGAAGAAGGAAAGCAACTACTAGTCTACTACACCAGCAAGTCCTTACTTGACACCAAGACTCAGTACAACCAACTTGAGAAACTAGCGCTTGCCCTAGTCACAACTGCACGAAAGCTACGGCCATACTTTCAATGCCATCCGATCATAGTTTTAACCCCCTACCCATTGAAAAAGATACTCTATAAGCTAGATCTCTTAGGTTGGCTCATCCATTGGGCAGTGGCATAATACCCACATTCAGAAATATGGTAGGGATTATTTTATAGTCATAGTGAATATATTTAACTAGTTTTATAGAGGAATTCCATAAAAGTTTCAGTAGCGCAAAATGGTCATTTCACACAGAATCACGTGTTCAAGTGAAAAGTGAGTATGACAAATATAATGTATTAAGTGTGCTAGCCATGAGAATAGAGTGGCAAAAAGATTATAGAAAATACACGTGGTATGATGCAGAGATAAATACATGTTTGTAAAGTAATAGAAAGAAACTAAAGAATAAGGGTAAAATGATATTTTCACTCGCAACTAGATGAAAGAGTGGGGAGTGAAAATGACCAAGAACATGTGTTAAATCCATTGAAGAGAGGGTATATCGATAAATGCACCTATGGCATAATTGGAATTATCATAAAAGTACAAGGGCAAGATGGGAATATATTTATATTTATTTAGTTATAAGGTTTCAATAAACTAAACCCTAGCCATTACATCCCTTGTACACGCCACCCCTTATATATATATACAAAAAATACTTTTATTCTAGCAAGAGATTTAGATCAAGATGTTATATTAGGTGCTCCTTTTATCACTCAAATTTACCCTTTTAACATAAACAATAAAGGAATTACAACAAATATTTTAGGACAAGACATAACATTTGAATTTGTTAATCCACCATTAATAAAAGATATTAGTAATTTAAAAAATATTTCAACATCTAAAATAAATACTATTACTAAATTAAAGAGGCTATAAATTGTCCCATATACGCAGCGGAAACAAAAACAAATATAATATAGAGATCGTTTACATGAGCCAAGATCAAGGGTATAATTTTACAATTCATATTAAAATAAAATATGTAGAAAAATAAATCTGAGTTGAAAGAAAACAAACGCACGTTGGAGGCTCCTCCAAATTTGTCAACGAATGTTTTGCTACCGATCCAAGTGTAGGATCGAACCCACGTAGTCCACACGGGGAAGATAACCAAAAAGAACCAAAGAGGGATTTGCTAGATCCTCTTTGGTTTCAAGATTAAGAAGAAAGCAAATCAATTGAATTGATTTTTAGGCCAAAAGGTGTTGCTGCCGTGGGAGAGAAAGAGAGGGGCTGTGTGTGTTTTAATTTCAAAGGAAATCAATCAATTGAATAATCACACACTTTTCTTTTTATAGTAAAATAAGCAAGTTGCCCTATTCCCATATGGAATAGGCTTGGGCTCCAACCCAAACACCCCATGTTGCCAAACACTCCCAATTTGATATTTTATTTTCCATCATTATCTCAATTAAAATCAATTAATATATATTAACATTTAACAATAATGATAATATATTTAAATATGTGCGAACACATATTTAAACGTAATTTTACTTATTTAATTTTTCTAACAAATTAAATAAAGGCTACGACCTCAGCAAATTTAATTACATGCATGAAATTACTCACCCTTTCGCCTTAAAAGACGAAAATGCCCTTCTTTCTTCTTGAGTCTTAAATTATCTTCTATGTCTGTGACCCATAGGCTCCTCATCATACCAGCAATGTATAGTATCGCGATTAACACCAATTAATCGTCTCACTAATACACAGACCAAGATTGGCTCCTAGCAAGGCATCATGGCCACCCGATAGATTCGGACCAAAGAAAGAAGCTACCGCAACGATATGGTTACCTGCAATTCGATCTTTTCATCATAACGTTATCTTGACGAGACGAAGGCATAGAAATAGTGTCAACCTTCGGGTTACTCTCGATATTATGTATTCGCTCGACCAATGACCCTATTATTAATTAATGATAGAAAGTAACAACTCAATGCCACTGTAGCCACAGTTTTTAGTGTCATTGTCATATACTGAATTGCGCCGTGAGATAACTTCTCATATACCTGGGAGTGATGAATCCTCTGTCAATCCACCCTAGTCTTGATACACTCCTTGATGCAGCCAATCACCACCATATTGACAAACAAAAAGAACCGCGTTAGGCTAGTGTCAAACCTACACCAATTGATGCACAAGGCGCCCTCCTGATCTCAAGTCTAAGGGATCACATACACCACCATTCGCAGGAGGATTTATTCCATAGACATTGGGGGTTACCATCCATATGGAATCCTCCTCGGTGGGTCACCTCCAAAGTTGAACTTCGCGGTGTATCCGCCTATAGCAAGCAGCCATGTGTTGCACCAGGTTGTCACCAAACAACCTTGATAAGTGAGATAAGTCATTGCCTCTTGACAGGGTCGATCAACACTATGATAGCCTTACCAGAACCCGCCTAGTTTAAGGGTATCTATGGAAGGCTGAAACCAAACTGCCTTAAAAGCCCGACTAGCAGTATTTGGCGACCTCGTTTAACAACGCCACGTACACCTTAAACGAGTCTCCCTTGCATTTATGGTATTCAAAAGTTTTTAAGGATACGAGTTTGAAGGCTATGAACTAGTGGACATGTCGATTGATGTTGAGAAAGTGTGGGTTTCATGTGATTTTAGTTTTGCTTTTAGGACAAACGAAGTTCTCTTGCTTTGCTTCCTATCCTTTTATCGGAGCCCATGACCCGAGCCTAACGCTTACAAGCTTTTTAAAGACCTTTTGATTCTCATCTGTGTTTAGTCCTCATTAGTGGAGAGTAGTTTGATATTTAGGCTTATGGAGTCTGCCACCATTTGATAAACTTTACAATTTTTGCATAAAATAATCCGGGAAGTTGGAATGTGGATTGAAGTGGGGATCACCTACTTGGTGGACCGATCGAGGAAGACAGTCGATGTAGCTTATAACTTCTTGGAGTGTCGAACATTTCCTGATAATAATTTTTCAACAATTTGTGAGACATGTGCAATTTCTAGGCAATTCATTGTGGCATTTGAGTTTTGTTGATTTTGGTTTTTCAAACTTTGTTTATGTGTTTTCATGTTTTTGTTTTTGGTTGTTGTCTTTGTTTTCGTTAGTTTTGTACTGTATGCTCGGGGACGAGCATCTCTTTAGTTTGGGGGTAGTTGATAATCCGTAAATTATACAGTTTTTATTTGATCTTTTTGTCGGATTTCAGGTACTTTCTAGTGCATTTTTACCCGAATTGGTGCTTAATTTCTACTTTTCGTGGTTTCCAGTTAAAATGGAGTTTTTGAGCGAATAAAGACAAAATCGGATAGTTTTGACTCAGAAATGAGCGGATTTCAGAAGATAGGAGAGTTTCGGAGCAGGACAACGCACGATGAAGCTTGTTGCCAAGGAAGAGAGCCGAAAATCAAGAATCGAACGGGCAAGCAAGCAGTGGCTTCTTGTAAATTTCAGAACTTTTGAAGGAGCTCGCCCCTCTGCCAAGAAATTGTCTTGGCCGCAACTGATAAATCCAACTTATTCAGTTTTGTAAACGTATGCTTCGTGTTGTGCGTGTTTTTGGCTGGGTTTTTTGACCTGAGTATAAAAGAAAAACTTAACTTTTGTTCGAGGATCTTCACCTTTTTAGGTTTAGTGCTTTTTTATACTTTTCGAGAGAAAAGCTTGTAGTTTTTTCGGATTGTTGGAAGGAAAGATTCAGATTTTTACTAGAAGATTCATCTTTTGGGGGAGATTTCTTATCTTTCATCTCATTTTCATTATGTTTAACTTGTTTATTTCTATTTTTTTGTTTTTGTAGTGTTAACTTAGCTATGAACTAATCTTCTATGGGTTAGGGTTTTGATTGTAGTTTGGATTTTATATGGGTTAAGTATTTGATTGTGTTATTTCCATGTGAATAAGCTTTGGTTGTGTGTTACTCTGAATTTAAATGCTGTATGTGATGAACATGATGAGATTGAGAAATAATTCATGTTAGGCTTCTTGGGTAATCACCATTATAGTATTGGATGCTAGAGATAGATTCAAGAATTAATGAAATCAATTTAGGATTCTTGTGCTTAATGAATTTAGAATTATTAACCTTCAATTTGTTGGGTGCGGAATGTTAATAAGGATGAATAGGAAAACATAGCCCGAGAGGGTATGTTAACATATTAGTGAATCCGTTTTACAACCATTGCGCATGAATGTGAAAATAGTGTAACTCTTAGGTTTAACCCATAAAAGTCCAAACGAAGTCAAAACCCTACCCGTTTTACTTGAATTGATATTTTGTGTTTCATTTTGCTTTCTTAGTTAAGATTTAATTCCTTTGTTTACTTTCGCTTTGTTTTTTTTCATTAAAATTGCTCCCACCAATCCAAAGAATTCGATTACTTCAACTTGATAACGTTAGGAAACTTAGTGCTTTGCTACCCCTCGTGGGAACGATATCCTACCCATCACTTTATTAATTGAGCGACTAGTGCACTTGCTAGTTTTGCATGTTATAATAAACATGCATCATTGGTAGGTATTCTGCAAATCTGCACATTCCCTTTCTTATCGATCCTTCAGATCAAATTGAATCAACTAAGTAAATGTTTGGATTACTCCTGAGACCGTGATTTCTCACCACAACAATGGCTCCATTGTTATCGCAAAGATAACTATATCGGATTAGCAATGCTTGAAATCAAATCAAGTTCAGTAATGAACTACTTGATCCAAACCGCCTGCTGGCCTGATGGTACTCACCATGCTTCCCAAATGACTTTAGCCCCTTGGTCTTGGGTTCGAGGGTGGTGGGGAGGCGAAAGAAATCCCTTAAGGGGGTGGGGGACAAGATCGAGTAGAATGGTTGCATGGCGCTGGTGTGCCGAATCCGGTCGTGATAATATATATATATATATATATATATATATATATATATATATATATATATATATATATATATATATATATATATATATATATATATATATATTCATGTGGTAATTTAAACATAACTTTGAGGCATGCAACAATTACACATTTCATAGGAATCATTACACAAACACTTTTGTCATATTCCACCCAAAGATATAGTATTTAACTATTAACATCATTTCAATACTTTTCACAAAAGTCATGCATGGCATAGATAAATGGGTTTTATTACTCCAAGAGTAATAATTCTATAACACAAGTTACTTTTAACTAAAGTAATATTTTTTATGACACATTTATCTTCTCAAAGACAATCATATCATCTTGCATCATTAATTTTTGAAACCATTCAAACAACCAAATTATTACATTTCAAAAATATAATAATTTATGCCATGCAATGATGCATTATTAGATTATTTAATCAAATTAAACATCATACATTAAAATTACCACCATCATATATACATAATATCACAATTCATCATACGAATTAATAATCCATAACTTTATGCTAACATCAAATTCCACCACTAAACACTTGCAACATTTGCATACACTTCATGCAAAAATATTCTTTAATCAAATTAAAGGATAACACATTTAGCATGTCAAAGCATAAATCATTTAATCAAAGTAATGGAAATGAACATGCATGAACATTTTTCCAAATAAATCATCATGCAACAACCATCATCCAAGCATACATTTTGACCCTTTATGGAACAACTTCCAAAACACATTACAAACTCATTTGAATAAAACAAGAATCAAATGAACAAAAAACATGCATGGCCGAATCTAGCAAGAAAAATTCTATGCACTTATCAAGGCATGCATGAACACTTTTGTCACCATAAAATATATATATAATGATTCTTGCATGCTTCAAATTAAAAATCAAAAACATCTTTATACATTTTATTTCATGGCCGAATCTCATTTCAAGGAAAAAACAATAAACATTTCATTATCTTATTACTAGGCCAAAACAAGAACATGCATGTCACTTTCATACATGATTAACACAAGAACACTTGGAAAATGTCATTTTTGCTTATAAATTCAACATGCAAGGAGCTTTTAGCTCTGATACCATTTGAAAGAACAGCATGCATGCATGAAGAGTGGTGGAAATGGAGAAGAAAGCATGAAAGGATGGATTCAAAAACGGTTTTTAAACAAAGCATGGAAATGATTATACCCTACTCCTTTGCTTTGGATTGATGAAGATTAGGCTCAAAAGATGAGACCTCCACTTTAACACCACCTTGAGAGGATTAGAGAGTGGTCGGGTGGCTAGGGGAGAGAGAGCTTTTAGTTTGTGTTTGAGTGAACAAGTGAATAATGAACTAAAATGCAACCTTTTGCATTTATATATACTTGGGCAGTTTTGCAATTATTTATTTTTCACTTCCAAGCCCAATGAAATCTTACTTTAAAAGGGACCCCCCAAATTTATTATGCTACCCTTTGAATAATCAATATTATTCAAGGGCCCATGTAAACTAAACTAGTTTACATTAACAACTCATAAATTTACCCTTTTACCCTTTAACTATTAAAAGGTTATTTTCGTTAATCTTAATGCTTTAAGATATAATAATTAAATATAATTAATTATTGCTTGACCATTTTAACCTTTAAAATGTCACAAACAATTTTCTATGTAACTATTACCATAGAAATCCCGTTATTACCCTCGGAAGGTGCTAGCCCTCTTCGGATAATCATTTTCTCTCTCTCATCGCTTCTCTAACTTCTTAAGGCTATTGGTGTGACCATGTAGGTCCACCGTGGGATTAGCCGTGGAGCCGGTTCTAGATGAATCTAAACCTGTCCGGAGGCCCAACGACTATGGTAAACATCTAGCAATGTGCCATAGTCCCTAAACCACGATGAAGAAATACTTCATCGAACCCATTTCAGATCATACGTACGATGTAGCTAAAGTCCCTCCATTGAAATATCCACGATCAACGCAGATTCATGGAACGTCAAAATCCTAAACTCGATTTTCTACCGAATCATCAATCAATATGGGGTCAGAACTCGTCATCACAAACTTCCCTTTGTATGACTAATAATAGACTCCGCGTAGATTCTGCTTTCTCGACATTTATCGACGCTCGCTTTAGGAACTCGAACTGGATTTTTGGAGTCAACAAGATTCTGATCCTATATTTCCGAGTCAATGGATCCCCTCTTGACCATCGCTCGGGGCGTGCATATGAACAACGATGACCAAATAGGGCTTTATTATACGAAACATGATTAGTCTCCCGTACTTATACACCGTATGAACCATATGCATCCGTATCAGATCCGAACTTACAATTTCGAGGTCAAAGCGACTACATCGCATCGATATAACCAAACGATAAATCATAGACTACATGCTTTTCCAAGTGATTTGTCGTTATTCGTCACGTTCAAAAATGGGCTCCACCAACCGCTAATCCATACCAATGCCCAGGGTGACATGACTATCATCATCATCCGTACTTATATCAACTCATGATATCTTTCTGAAGCATTCGATATGCCTATTGTGCAATATAGCTGCACAAATTATATTGCTTCCGTAGGAAACCCTTTTCGATAATTCATTTACCGATTAAATGAATCATCTGAACAATTCATATACATACTTTATTTTAAAATGCATGATTTGAATAAAGGAAGCAATTTATATATATGAATTAAAGAACTCTTTCTTCTATTATTTATGATATATACATACAAGACAAAATGCTCTGAAACCAACAACACGAATGGTTTCTAGGGCATACACTAATAGACACTAACAATCCATTTGCCAAATCTCATAGTCATGATATGCAGCAATTGCAAGCATAATCTGGATGGATTTAATCATGGCAACTGGCGAAAAGGTTTCTTCATAGTCAATGCCATGAATTTGTTTGAAACCTTTGGCAACCAATCGTGCTTTATAAGTATGCATGATGACATCCATGTCAGTCTTCTTATCAAAGACCCATTTACACCCTATGAGTTTTACCCCTTCAGGTGGTTCCACCAGAGACCACACTTGGTTTTGGTACATGGAATCCATCTCGATTTCATGGCTTCAAGCCATTCAACGAAATTTGGATCTGATATAGCGTCTTCATAGGTTCTGGGTTCATCGTCTTGGTAGACTAGTATGTCACCATGTTGAGTCATGAGATAACCGTATCTCTCAGGCTCATGTCGTACTCTCCCAGATCTACGTAGCTCCTGTGCTACTTAAGGTGGTTCACTTTGATCCACAAATTATGGAGTAACCTCCTCATGATGCTCAAACCACTTCCCCGTGGCACATCATCCCCGTCCCTTCGTCCTAGTATATCTTGTGGTTCTAGAACTTCATCAAGTTCTACTTTTCTCCCACTAGTACTTCTTAGAAAATATTCCTTTTCCAAGAAGACACTAGATTGAGTAACAAAAATTTTGCGCTCTTCTAGGTGGTAGAAATAGTATCCTTTTGTCTCCTTTGGATACCCCTCCCCACCCCAAATATACATTTACAGATTTGGGCCCAGCTTTGTTCAAGTCAATTTCTTTAACATAAGCTTCGCAACCCCAAATCCTTAGATAAGACAAGTTGGGCTTTCGCCTACTCCATAACTCATACGGAGTCTTATCTACAGACTTTGATGGCACACGGTTCAAAACGTGAGTCGCAGTCTCTAGGGCATAACCCCAAAATGATGCAGGTAAATCACTAAAACTCATCATGGACCTAACCATGTCAAATAAGGTCCTATTCCTCCTTTCCTTCGACACCTGTGTGGGGTGGGGTGTATAAGGAGAGGTGAGTTGTGATACTATCCCACATCCCTTCAGGTATGTTTAGCTCAACTTGCCAAAGTTGGCATAGTTGTCATTTTTGAGATTATCCCTTGTTGTCTTTCTTAAGAACTTATTATTATAAAACAAAGCCCTCCCATAAAGAATATTATTTATACTTAAGGACAATAATCCATTAGTAAACTAATATTCTCATTTGTCCTATGTGGACACAGAAATATAATTTCTAGAAACTGAAAAATAATAATCCATAAGTTCCATGAAACAAGTCCATCAGCTAAATCAGACGATAAGATCCTACAAAGAAATGCAAGAAGACGTGCTTCATTTCCAATCGTAGTCCACCTCTCCCCCTTGGCGAGCAATCTACCTCTACCGTAGTTCTGCACATCAATCAAATGTGAGAACCACATCTTGTGTCAACTAGATGTTTACGAGAGAAGTTAATCTCAAGAATGTACCGACTAAGAAGTGACATTCTTCTTCGTTTTGCTAGAAAGCCTTGCAATGTTTCCCCTCCAATGGCGGGATTCCCGCGTTTGGAGGACAAACGCCTTCCTTTCTGCAACAATTCTTTCTAATGACTTCTGAGCCCTTTCCTTTTCACTTGAGTTGGCTTCCATCCTACATCTGAATAACGACAAGACACATCGCTTCTCATTTCTTTGAAGAAAATGAAGAATAGAAGGCTAATCCATTTTTGGCATCCGTTGTCGTAGTAATGGTGCCATTGATGCAAGCACAATGTATCTAGTCATTTCTCGTTGCATCATGTGTATGCTTCACATATACATACCTGGGCCTCATGGATAGAACTATTAAGCAGCTCTGTGATAGAGCTTTGTTCAATGGTGTATAATCTATCGCTTGACTGAAATATATTATTTATACTTCTATACCAGGCCAACGAAATTTTCACCATTCCATTTCTCTCCCACGATGATATTTGTCGAGTTGATGTTGGGATCATTTTTGCTCAAATTTAAGTGAATCTACAATTTCAGAAAAAATAACCGTTATTACCATGTTCATTATTATTGTTTAATATGGTCTTTTATTAAACGAAGCTCCCACTATTTTACTTAAGTTAATAGCCCTCACCATTAACTCGGGAAAGCCTGTTGACTTTCCTAGTGGACCAAGATCCTATCCCCGCCCATTTCAAACCTTCGCTTGGCGAACAAGCCAAAATGAGTTGATTAGGGTAGGCCAACAAACTTAATCCCACACTAGCTTGATAGCTCCTACTATCAACCTCAAATGTGAAAAAGCCAACAAGCCAATCACACAATCCAATGGTCACTACATGTCATCATCCTCAAGTGTGATTTCCCTCGACCCGTAGAGTGGACACTACATGTCACCACGTACACGGTATATGTGTACTGCTCTACTATGCCTATGACTCACGTTTATCAACCTTCACTTTGGCTTATAAGCAAAACCATCATTTTAAGTCGACGCATCACCATTAAAGAAAACTCCAATGCATCTTAACCTCCCACTGGTAGAAGTGTACGCTTCGCTTGGCGAACAAGGTTTCGGATTGAATAGTGGTTTGATTAAACCATGGTGATGGGAAGGCTTACTTGACTTAATATACTTTAATGAGGGTTTTTGTTATTTAATGTCTCACTAGATTATTATCTTTGTTAGAATGACATTGTTTGGCATGTTATGAACATTCAACCTTATCATGCATTCTAAACAAACTATTAAAAAACGTACAAGACATAACGGCCTAACTAAAACCGATTTGCTCGATCCTGAGGAATCGCTGGGTCACCTGTGGGTCTTATAATAAACATCATGAGTCTTCAAGTATGGTTGCCTCTGCCCTGTCTCCGTCCTTCAACTACATTACAAAAAATATCGTTCTAAATTTACAATGAATAATTATACAAATTCTTTACATCAATAAATTTAGAAACCTCGATATACATTCGAGGGGAATGAGATGAGAAGAGAGTGTACATCGAGAATAGGAGAAAGGCAGGACACGCAGGCCCTATTTAATAAATTATACAACCATACATACCCAAAAATATTTTAAAACATTCACCCTTAGGTCTAAGACTCATGTACTGGGCACCATGCAATATGCAAACAAGTACAAAGCATACATTTAAAAAACAATCAATTTTTGAAATTTGTGGGTTAATTACCATTTACCCCCTGACAATTTGTAGAACTATGTTTGGTCTAAAAGTTTTGAAACTTTACATTTTAGCCCCCTACACACTCGGAAGTGTGCTCGTTGCGACGATCACGGCGTGCATTGGTAACTTGATGTTTACGCTTAACGTATCGCCGCGGCGATTTGGTACGGTTTGCTCGGCCCCCAAAGGGGACGCCTCCATTGCGGCGATGGGTTATATCGCCGTGGTAGCTCCGGATCTGTTCATACATCAACCATATACACTTTAAACGGATTTTGCAATCAATCAAACACATTGATCTCAACAAAAATCCATCAACCATTAAACCAAACTTGTAGTTCATCAACAAATCAGATTAATCGATTAATCAATTTCTCAAAACATGATTTAAGGCAGATTTTATAAGGCAACAAATATACATAATAAAATACATGTATAATAACATAAGTAATTGGGCCCAAATTTTTATTTTATTAAACATATACATTCTTTATACAAAATTAGTATCATAAACAAAAACTATCAAAAACTATGTAGACAAGTAGCATTCCTCCTCACGTGCCGATATCCATCCGACCAAGTGTTCCTCACTAAATCCCTGCCCAAAAACATAGAAAAGACAACGGGTGAGCACAACTAATGCTCGCAAGTAAACCCTCTAGTCATCTATCCCCATAACTCTCTCTCTCTAAGTCTTTCCTTACAATTCTCATTTACTCTCTCTTCTTTATCTGCTTTCTGCTTTCTGCTTTCTGCTTTCTCTTTTCTTAGAACTCTTTCTACTAACTCTCTTTAGTAAGTCACGACCCCTATCTTACCGGGGCACAGCCGACTCGCTCCCGCCTCCCTTGTGACTTCTACTGCTCTTAGCCGATTGGACCCTGGGCTATGCATGGATTCGAACCCTTGGCCATGTGAGTATATAATCTCTTCTGTACTCCGTATAGCTTCATCCGCATGCACTCTCACGGGTTACACCCACTTCTCTCTCATACTCATGCTACTCTCTCAATGGGCCGCGACATGCGAGAATACTCTACCCATTACTCACGGGTTCCCCATCGCACAACCTACTCTATTCTCTTTTTTTCTCTTTCTTTCTTAATAAAGCTCACACTTAAAGTTCTCTACTCTTTTTACTCTTTCTTCTTAATGCATAATTAATGCATATGGATGATTCATGCTCATTAATTACACTCGTGAAATGCACAAATGCAATGTTGCATCAAGATAGTCATTCTGCACAAGTCACACTCAAGAAGGCATAACTTGAGTTATACATATCGGATTGCTACGATTTTGGTCTCGTTTTAAAGCTTGGATTCAATCTGTAAGATGCCCAAAAATCACTCAAGGAGGTCACGCTATGACAGGCAGTTTCACTTAGGCATTTCATCAAACATAATGCATGCATACTTTAATTCTATTTTTGATACATCTCTACTTCTTTCTTTAACTATCCATTCATGGAGCAAAACTCCTCCACAATAAATCTAAACATGGCCAAGAAAAACACTTCAAATATTCTACTTAAATTCTTTCTAAATGTAACCAAACTTCACTTGGTTACCACAACTTCATTTCTATTTCTCATGGCTCAAATCTTCTCATCAAAAGCCATCAACTCATCAATAATATCATTCTCAACAATCAATCTCAAGCTCATAAACATAAGCATGCATATCAATCATTTGATTGCTTGAACCTTAACTTGGGTGGATTTACTTACCTTATGGGTAAATGACTTCTCTAGCACTTCTCCTTCCCTTTTGTATCTTGTCTTCTATCTATAACTTTAAACAATAACAATATAAGACTTTAACAAATCATAAGCAAATTCTCATCTAAAGCAAGAATCCTTAATCTCTACTAAAAACTACCCCAAAATCCTTAGAAATTCTTGGAAGATGAAAGGGTGGATTGAGAGAAAATTAGGGAATGAGAATGGCGTGAGATGGTGAAGAATGGGGGAAAGGGCTTTCAACACTTAAACCCTTTTTTCCCTTTTTTAGCTCAACTTACATACAATCATTCCCATTTTGCCCTTGCTCTTTCTTAGAAATTCCATCTATGTCCCTTAATCAATTACAATAATGTCCTCATTTTTATTACATTCTCTATGAAATTCTATCTCTTTTCACTCCCTAATTTTTCAACTAATTTTGAGTGAAAATACCATTTTACCCCTAATGAAAGTTTAAGGGGATTTTTCTTCACATTTTTCTCAAAATGACTTTAACAAAATTCAAACTAAGGGCCAACCAACCAAAAAAATAACAACATGTAAGCTCAAATGAGAACAAATCAATACACATTCAAGCAATGCAACAATAATTTAACTACATACCTCAAGTGGGATGTTACAACTACCAAACCATTCCTTTTATCATCACACACATTTCAGTTTCACCTGTTTCTTGATTTTTATTGAACAGTCAATAGTAAATTGGCCATAACTTGCTCAATTAAAATGCAATTGATGAGCGGTTTGAATCTTTAGAAACTAGAAAGATAGAGCTTTAATTTAATCTATTCTTCGATGAATTTGGATAACTATAGACTTGCTGCCAAACCATTCATTTTATCATCACACACATAAAACAAATTCAATTTTAGTGATGAGAAAACCATTCATTTTTATCATCACACACATTTTGGTTTCCCCTATTTCTTGGGTTCCACTAAACAATCATTAATACATGGGTCATACCTTGCTCAATAAATATCGATTCTGATTTTCATAAGTTTCAAGTAATATATTCTCTAGCTAGTAATTCTTTGAGAAATATATGATAAAATTCTTTAAATAACTTTGTAAACATATATATACATAGAGGTATATAATGTAAAATCCGAAAATTTTAATTTTAATTCATATAAACATATACACAAAATAACTAATAGTACAAGGTAAGGTCTTAAGGCCAAGGCCTGGACCAAACACCTCAGCCTCTTGATGTCCCACCCGATCGTAAATCATCAAGTACTGAAAACAAGTAGAATAATGAAGGTTGGAGCACTAATTGCCTCCGAATAAGTAAACCAAAGCGCACTCTTGTTTTTCCTCCATTACTCATGTCCTGATTTTCTTTCTCACTTTAATCTTTGATAATATTCTTCATTCTTTTCTGATGTTCTGCATTGTTTTATGATATTCTGCATTCTTTTATAATATTCTGATTTGCTTACCTTACCAACGTGCAAAGACAATGAATAAAGCGGTTGATATCGTCCGAAGCCACATAAGAAATATGGAATCATGTAAGTAGCATAATACATATGCGTAATAATAATTCCTTTGCCCAGAAAAGAACTTTCTTTCTTTTGTTATCCTGGCTCCTTATGTTGTATCTCTTCTTTTCTTGTTTCTTCTTTTCTTTCTTCTTCTATTCTCGTTTGCCGATCTGTAACATCTAATCGGGGAAAACCGTACAATAATGCATGCATAATAACAATAGAAAATTGGGCCCAAAGTTTTTCTTTTCATTACAACTCATGTGTCTTTTTTATACATAAAGAGTCCAATCGTTTACAAAAATGTATTTTAAAATACAAAACAGGGGAAACAGTAGTAGCTATTCCCTTCTTCCCTTCGCTTGCCGACGCCTCCGACGCATCACCTAGAACTGCATCCACAAAGGATACCCGGTGAGCACAAAATAATGCTCAAGAAGTAAAACTCTCTCTCTGTCCTGTCGTATGAATAACTTTAATTCTTTCCCTTATGCTATTTCGATTGGCAATTGCTCTGAATTAACATCATGGCCTCATCTTACCGAGGTACCTACTGATGGCGTCTACACAAAGACCATCTCACTCTCTATGGCTATCGGGTGAAATTCACACGCATTCCAACCCGTTCTTAGTGACTACCGAAAGTGAGGATCACAAAGCACCAACCTCGTCTTTCTAACTATCGTGAGGTCACCTTAAGCACCCTACCCGGTCTCATGGATTTTGGGTAACGATCACCAAGCATTTACCCGTCTTCTAGTCACTATCGGTGATGGTCACAGCATCAACCCGCTTCTACTAGCCTTGTTGGATGATGATCACAAAGCATCAACTACATATCTCTTAACTAACCGTAAAGGGGTGGGGTCACAAAGCATCTACCCATTTCTACTACTCATCGGTGACGATCACAAAGCGTCGACCCATCTCTCTAAGGGCCTAATCGGATGATGATCACAAAGCATCAATTCGATTCCATAACGGTCGGGTGATGATCACAAAGCATCATCCCAACTATACTACTCTTCTAATTCACTCTATTGTAGCATTTTTCAAATGCCTCCTCTACCCTTAGAGTAATTTACCCACTAAGCTCTCTACTCATGTGGTAATTGCATAAACCATTTCCCTTACACTTTCTTAGGTCACTCCCAAATGGCCAACCAATTAGTGCCTATGGATGGTTCATCACTACTAATGCACTTATGAAATGCCAACATGCAATGTTGCAAGAATTAAGGTTCATTTCTCATACTCAAACCTCTATTAGGCATTCATCAAACAACCTCATGTGCACTATGAAACCTCTATCATAGCCATTGGATTCTAAAACTTTTCTTAACCATCCAAAATGGGGAAACCCCTTCACAAAGCCACAAAACCTGCCATAGAAAACACTTCCAAAAAGGGGATCCATAATACCCCTTAAATTCCATCTCAACTACCTTGCTAAACCAACAACCCATTTCTCAAATTTGCAAGGTATTAACACTCACAAAGCATAGAAATTTCTTCTTATTTAATTCTTCATACATGCTATAATACAAGCACATCACATACATGCATCATTTTTATCAAAACCCTAATCAAGAAAATTCATAAATCTCAACTTGGGTTGGGTTTACTTACTTGCTATGTAGAGACTTCACAAATCCTTCCTTTTCACTGCTTTAGCTTGACTTTTCCTCTAATCTTAACCAAAAGAATGAAAACCCACAAATACCAAAATGAACTAAAACTCACAAATCACACAACTTAAGGAGAAATCCCCTTTTACTTAGGAAGCCTTGGGTTACTTTTCCACCCCAAATCACTTCAAAACCCCTTGAATACCTTGATCAAAAAGAGAAGAAAAGTCGAGAGAGTAAGGATGAAGAGTCACGTTGAGAAGAAGAAATGAGGGGTTTTCCCCTTTTGATTCTAATCTTTTAATGAAATATAAACACACCTCCATCCCCATTTTGCCCTTATTCTTCTTTTGGGAATTCCATCCATATCCTTTGATTCTTTACAAACTCAACCCTTTATCTCAACCTATTCTCCATGAAAAATCCTTACAATTAACTCCCACTTTTCCCGCTAAATAGGTAGAAAAGGTCAAATTGTCCTTAAGGAAGAAAATATCTAAAACTCAATCAACAATTTATTCGGGTCGTCGCCGCGGCGAAGAAACCCTCCGTGCGCCGTGCGAATTCCGTCAGGGCCAGCCTTCCCGTGGCTTCAACTCTCTTCGCCGCGGCAAAGATTCTCTTCGCCTTGCCAAGCACGCAGACCTCAATTTCTTCGTTCAACCATCAGGCAACCATTCAACACAACACTAAATCAAACAATAACACCAAAATCAACTCAAAATAAGAGCGAAAGAGGAAACAAGAATAACGCACCTCAAAGCGGGCGTTACAATTTCTTCCTAAAAGAATTTCGTCTCAAATTCACGCAAATAACTCTCGAAACGATTCCCGGCCCATGTCCCGCTCTACTTCCCAAGTGGCTCCTTCCACTTTGTGATTCCTCCAAAGGACCTAACTAAAGGCCCGGAACACTCTTGTTCCGAAGCTCTTTAACCCTTCGATCTAGAATCAATCGACGCTTCTCATATACTAGATTCTCGCTTACTTCAACGCCCTCACACTCGTAATATGAGGAGATCACTACATACTTTCGTAGCATCGAGACATGGAAGACATCATGCACCCTGTTCCCCATGCTAGGTGGTAGTGCCAACTGTAGCACCTTTCCCACTCGCCTTGCAAGACCTCAAAAGGACCTTACATACCTCTGGCTTAGTTTCCCCTTGTTTCCAAAGCGCATTACTCGCTATAAGGGGAAACTTTCAGAAATACTTTATCGCCCACTGAATTCTACCTCTTTCCCTCTTCAAATCGGGCATAACTCTCACGATCTTGGGCTTGTCATCTATTTCGGACCAACTTCACATCTTCTACTAGCTTCGAGTCATCTCTAGCCCAAGAGCGGTACTCAACTCATCTCTTTCTCCTACTTCATCCCAATGAAGCTTGAGACCTACACCGTCTACCAT
This sequence comes from Pistacia integerrima, assembly GCA_026225825.1. Classification (NCBI taxonomy): domain Eukaryota; kingdom Viridiplantae; phylum Streptophyta; class Magnoliopsida; order Sapindales; family Anacardiaceae; genus Pistacia; species Pistacia integerrima. Next base: position 19,985,592 of record CM047750.1, on the reverse strand, counting down.
ACAAAACCCTCGTAAGGCGCCATTCTAATTGTAAGGATCGATAACCGGTTGTTGTAGGCAAATTCCACTTATGGTAACATCTCATGCCAAGATACTGTAATCCATGCAACAGCTTCTTCACATATCCTCGAGCACTGATCGCTCTCCCTGGTTCCTGACTATCCGTCTCGAGGGGATGATAGCAGATCTGAATGCTAAACGGTACCCAAACTTTTCTTTTCTGTAAGCTTGTCCGAGGCCTGGAAACAAATCTGAATTTCTCTATCGATACTATAGTCTTGGGCACACCATGCATTCCGACTATCTCCTTAAGGTAAACTGGGGCACGATCGTAGGTGGTACTATCCTTTACTGGAGGAATGGGCTGATTTGGTTAACCTATCCATAATCACCATATAGCATTATACCTCTGTACCTTGGGAGACCCGTGATAAAATCCATCGGGAAATGCTCTCCCATTTCCACTGGGATACTCAATGGTCAAGCCACCCCACGGCGGTGTTGTACTCGCTTCAGGCCTCGCCGATGTGTTAGGCATTTAGTCACAACCTTCCGCAATGTCTTTCTTCATACCCGACCACCAATAGCCTTTCTTGGATATCCGATACATCTTGGTTGCTCCGATGAGCGGTACGTGTGGGGTCATGAGCCTCCGTAAGAATTTTCTCGCTTTCAACTCCAATCATTTGGAGGAATGCACAACCGATTTCTAAAATGTAGACACCATCTCTCACAAAGAACTCGATGTCTTGCCCTCACGCACTTGCCGAATCAAGCTCACACCACTCATCCGCCATTTGCTTTTCTCTAACTTCCTCTTCCTAGTAAAGAGGACTCGTACTCTAGGTCAGTATTTCCCTTCCTAACCTACCTTCCTTACTGCTAGATACCTCTTTTCTATTAACTTTTTCTGCTGGGTAGCCCCTTTTGGGGAAAACATGGGCTTTTCTACTCAAAGCATCGGCTACTACATTGGCTTTCCCAGTTGATATTTGATCTCACAATCATAATCCTTGACCAAAGGCCCTTCTAACCACCTTTCCTTTCCTTGCCTCATATTCAACTCCTTGAAAGTGAGAGTACTTTTTAGGGGGACCTCCTATGATCGTGGAGATATTACTCTTCACACCATAAAGGTAAAGGTTTGGCCTCCAAATCTTTAAGGCAAAAGACCACGGCCTGCAACCTTCCTAAGTCATGCGTAGGGTATCTGGTCTCGTACTCTTTAATTGACGAGAACATAAGCTATACTAACTACCTAAGGCCTTGCATCACAACCGACACAAGTCCCCTCTTTGAGGAGCGTCGTATAAAATGTCATAATCTACACCTCCCTGTGGTAACACTAGCACAGGAGCCTTGATGTTAACCTCTTCTCTTCAACTCTTGAAAGCTTTCAACATGTTCCGCGACCTGCATAAAAGGAGTCTTCTGTTTGGTAAGAGCGGCCAACGGCTTAGCCAATCGGCTCCTCCCCGCTACAAATCGCGTAGTAACCTCGCTGCCTAAGAAACTCCCGATTTCTTTCACTGCTCGGCTTCATTCCCAGGATTGCCCTCGCACTTTACTCGATCTACCGAATCCCTTCCTTCGACACTCGGTATGACCCAAGAATATCACTTGGTTAAGCCAAAACTCACACTTAGAAAATTTAGCACACAACTTCTTTCTCTCGCCCGTTGCAATACTAATCCTTCAGTGTCTCTCGTTGCTTCTTCTCTTGACTTTGAGTAAATCAAGAATGTCGTCGATGAAGACAACAATGAACTCGATCCAAGTACTCATGAAATACCCTCGCTCATCAAGTCCATAAAAACGCCGGGCATTAAAGTCAAGCCAAAAGGCATCACTACAAATTCATAATGCCCATATCTGTACCCATTTGGGAGCTCTAGCCACCATCTTGCTCAACCACTCTTACTGATGATACCCGACCTCAAATCAATTTTGGAGAACACCCTGCCCGCTCCTTTCAACCGATCAAAAGGTCATCTATCCGGGGTAGCAGTACTTATTCTTCACTGTAACTTTATTCACTCCTCCCATAATCAATACACATCCCTTTAGTGATCCATCCTTCTTTTCACAAATAGATTTGAGCTCCCAAGGGAATGACTGGTCGGATAAAGCCTTTATCTAAAAGCTCTGGAGTTGCTTCTTAGTTCTTGGAGCTCTTGGGCCATTCGATAAGGGGCTTTAGATATTGGTGCTGGGTCCCCTTTTGGTGCTAGTTCGATACTAAACTCCCCTTTTACTCTCCTCTGAGGCAAACCCGTAACCCCTCCCCTTCCGGAAATACATCTAGTGTTAGTAAACGTCCCGTATATGCATGGAACGAAAAATAAAATAACAGATCGGCTACAAGAGCCAAGATCAAGGGTATGATTTTAACAATTTATGTTAAATAAAATCTGCATAAATATACAACATGAGTTAAGAGGAACAAACGCACGTTGAAGGCCCTCCCTCCAAAATTCGTCGTTTCGAGCGTTTGCTACCGATCCAAGTGTAGGATCGAACCCTTTGCGTAGTCCACACGAAGACAATTTCCCCCCTTTAAAAAAGAACCAAAGAGGGATTGCTAGATCCTCTTGGCTTCAAGATTAAGAAGAAGACAAAATCAATTGGAATTTGATTTTAGGCAATGGTGTTATTCCGCTGTGGAGAGGCAAAATTGGTCTTGTGGTGTTTGTTTTCAAAGAAACCCTATTAAAAAATCACACACACTTTTCCTTTTATACTTAAAAACAATTTGCCCTAATCCCATACTTGGAATAGGCTTGGGCTCCAAACCAACGCCCATGTGCCCAAACACCTCCAATTTGATTTATTTTATTTTCCATCATTATCTTCCAATAAAATCAATTAATATATATATTTAAATATATATTAACATTTAACAATAATGATAATATATTTAAATATGTGAACACATATTTAAACGTAATTTCACTATTTAATTTTCTTAACAAATTAAATAAAGGCCTACGACCTCAGCAAATTTAATTGCACTATGAAATTACAAATACCCTTTCGCTTTAAAAGCAACGAAAACGCCTTCTTTCTTCTGCATCTTAAATTGTCTTCTATGTGTGTGACCTTTCCTTTAGGCTCCTTTCCCATCATATTTCCGGGCAGGATGTACTGTATGCGATTAACACCAAGGTGTCCGTCTCACTATTACACAGACAAGATTGGCCCTGCGAAGGCATCATGGCCACCCGGGATAGATCGATTGACAGCAAAGTACACATCAGGCGATATGGTACCGTGCAATTCGATCCTTTCATCTAATCGTATCTCGCGAGACGAAGGCATAGAAATAAAGGTGGTCAACCTTCGGGTTACCTCTCGATTATTTTATATTCAGTTGGACCAATGACCCGTATTATAAATTGGATAGAGCAACAACTCAATCCCATTGTGGCCATAACGAATAGTGTCATTGCCATATCTGAATTGCGCCGTGATAACTTTCTCCCGTGCACCTCGAGTGATGAATCCTTCCTGGTCCAATCCATAGTCTTGATACACTCCTGATGCAGCCTTAATCACCACCATATTGACACTAAGAACTCCATAGGCTTAGTGTCAACTACACCAATCGTGCACAAGGCACTCCGGTGATCTCAAGTCTAAGGATCACATGCACCACCATTCGTAGAGGATTTCCATAGACACCGGGGTTACCATCCATATGGAATCCTCTTCCGTTGGGTCAAAATTCAAATTTGAACTTGTTGTGGTGTAATCGCCTACAACAAACACCCATGTTGTTGCACTAGGGTTGTCACCAAACAACCTTGACAAGTGAGATCAGTCACGCTCGGGACCAGTGGTCGTTTCAACACTATGATAGCTTTACCGTATTATCTCGTGGCTCCAGTTCGAATAACATCGCTACGGACGCCCTTTCCTTTAAGGGAATGGCCACCATATGTGCTCATAGGGTTCCCTCACTATCAAGATTTGAAACACTGATACTCATCACGCTTCTACCATTCTAAGGACATATATCAATACATATTGCAATAATAATGTACGCGATATAGAATAAAAAGCCTTTATTGATTAATGAACATTATTACAAAGAGTCATTCTACAATAATTGATGCTCTATGGCATCTACTCTAACAATCTCCCACTTGCACCTATAGCCAATCATTCATGCCCTCAACACTGATGACACAAGTGCCCGCACTATAGCCTGCCATTCATGCACCTTCCAACATTGAATGATCCAAGGTTTGGCCCATCATGCTTCCGCTTCAATAAAGAAACTTTAATAAGGTGGTTGTTAGGTATTCGCATCTTCCGCACATTCCTTTCATATCGATCTCGATCGATTGAATCAACTAAGTAAGTGTTTGGATTCTTCGTGAGACGTGATGCCCTTTCCCAAACATAAACAATGGCTCCATTGTTATCGCAGATAACTATACGGGATTAGCAATGCTTGAAATCACATCAAGTTCAGAATGAACTTCTTGATCCAAAACCGCTACACAAAGGCCCTTACATTAAAAATGCGTACACTTAAAGCATCAATTGTAGAATTCTTGCGTACACCAATTTGAGCCTCTGCCCAGCTCCACCTGTGTTATATTGAGACAAAATGTGTAATCCCAAATTGCGAACTATAATCATCCTTTCCCTGTTGGGAAATAAAGGGCCACCGTATTCCTCTACAAAGTGAGCTCATCTTTCTTCCATAATCCAAGAATATATATTCTAGGCCCTCAAGCACTTAAGAATGTCCATTGACACTCACCTGTCATTCACTTGGATTTAGTTGATATTCTCCTAACCTAGTCTTGAATGCACATAAGACATCAATCTAAGTACATAACATATTGCTCACTGGAGCCTTCGATTGACATCCACTACAAATGCCGAATGCACATTAGATATCAATCGGAACATATAAGATGGATCCACTTTGCTAAAGCATGTGATCCTCTTAATTCTATCTCTCTCATTGTGTGGTTAAAGACACATATCTCTACAGAGATAGATACCATATTGCATCGAAGAAATCCTTCTGATTTTTCTATACCGAATGTGTTCAGCACTTGTCTATGTACTTTGACTTAGTTTGAAAGAATCGACACCGGATCTATCACGATAGATCTTATTCCGAGATGTAGGTTCCGCTTCCCCTAAGTCCTTCATGGAGAAGCACTTGGATAACAGTCTTTACCACCGTTGTTCGGTATATCATTCCCGGGATCTATTGTATGTCATGACATACAACACTAGGAATGCTACCTTGCGCTCCCAACCTTCACTTTCTTGTAAACACGGCTCATCTTCGTCTTAATAAAACCGGAATTCTTACGGCTTCATCAAACGGAATGTTCCAGCTCCTTGAAGCTTGCTTGAGTCCATAAATGGATCTCTGCACCTTGCATACCTTATTAGCTTGACTATCAAGAACGAAACCATCGAGTGTGTCATATTACCACATCCTCCTCCAGGGTTTCGCTCAGAAAGCGCTTTGACATCCATTTGCCAAATCTCATAGTCATGATATGCAGGCAATTGCAAGCATAATCCGATGGGATTTAATCATGGCAACCGCGAAAAGGATTCTTCATAGTCAATGCCATGAATTTGTTTGAAACCTTTGGCAACCAAGTGCTTTATAAGTATGCACGTTGCCATCCATGTCGCTTTCTTCTTGAAGACCTATTTACACCCTATGGGTTTTACTCGTGGTTGGTTCCACAGAGACACACTTGGTTCTTTGGGTACATGGAGTCCATCTCGCATTTCATGGCTTCAAAGGGCCATTTAACGGTAACTCCGGATCCGATATAGCCGCCTTCGTAGTTCCTTGGGTTCACTGCCTGGTGCATACAAAGACGTCACCATGTTGAGTCACGAGATAACCGTATTCTTTCTGGGCTCATGGCGCACTCCTGCATCTACGTAGCTCCCGTGCTACTTGAGGTAGTTCACTTGATCCTGAAGTTGTGGAAGTTAGGCACAACCTCCCCATGATGCCCTTCCCAACCACTCCTGTGGCACATGCGCCTGGTTTTCCCCTTCGTCCTAGTATGCTGTGGGTTCTAGAACCCTTTCCCATCGAGTTCTACTTTTCTCCCACTAAGTACTTCTTAGAAAATATTCCTTTTCTAGGAAGACACCGCATCGAGCAACAAAAATTTTGCGCTCTTTTGGGTGGTAGAAATAGTATCCTTTGGTCTCCTTTGATAACCCACAATATACATTTACGAGGATTTGGGGCCGGGCCTTGTTCAAGTCAATTTCTAACATAAGCTGAACCAAATCCTTAGATAAGACAAGTTGGCTTTCGCCACTCCATAGCTCATATGGAGTCTTATCTACAGACTTTGGACGGCACACGGCCTTCAAAACGTGAGTCGCAAGCTCTTGTAGCATAACCCGACAATGCAGTAAATCACTAAAATTCATCATGGACCTAACCATGTCAAGTAGTCCTATTCCTCTCGACACTCCATTGTGTGTGTATAAGAGGAATGAGTTGTGATACTATCCCCACATTCCTTTAGGTATGTTAGCTCAACCTTGCCAAAGTTGGCATAGTAGTCATTTTTGAGATTATCCTTGTGTCTTTCTAGAACATAATATTAATGAAATAGTTTCCCATAAAGAATATTATTTATACTCAAGACAATAATCCATTAGTAAACTAATATTCTCATTTGTCCTATGTGGACACGTAAATACATAATTTCTAGAAACTAAAGAAAAACCATAATAATCCACAAGTTCCAAGAAACAAGTCCATTCCAGGGCCTAAATCAAACGATTAAGATCCTACAAGAAATGTAAGCAAAGACGTGCTTCATTTCCAACGTAGGTCCACCTCTCCCCTTGGCCGGAAAGCAATCTACTCTACCATAGTTCCTACACATCAATCAAATGTGAGTACCACATCTTGTGTCAACTAGATGTTTAATTGGAGAAGTTAATCTCAACAACATACCCGACGGAAGAAGTAACATTCTTCTTCCCTTTTGCTAGAAGGCCTTTGCAATGTTTCTCCAAGGATGGGATTCCCACAGTGAGACAAACACTTTTCCTTTCGTACGAGTCTTTCCATCGACTGAGCTCTTTCACTTGTGATGCTTCAACCAACGTCCAATGTTTCGACATTTTCATGCCCTCGACTCAGTAGTCTTCAACAAATCCGAAGCTCGAAGGGTATTCTTCTTATCTCCTCAATAAAGTCATAGACAAAATGAGAATAAGAATCCAATGATGCGTAATATTAGGTTTATTGCTAAACCTTCTCTAAGTCCACCATCCCAAAATTCTTCAAGCTTGTTCATATACTCGATCCACTGAGTATATGATGCCAATTTTGGTAGGTACCCTCTTCCATCCCTTTACATCGAATAATGCTTGAGACACCATATGCTTCTTCATTTCTTGAAGAAAATGAAGAATAGAAGCTAAATCCATTTTAACGCTCTATTGTGATAATGGTGCCATTGATGCAAGCACAATGTATCTAGTCATTTCGCTTTGCATCATGTGTATGCTTCACATATACATACCCTTTGCCTCATGGATAGAACTATCGCCAGGCTCGGTGATAGAGCTTGCTCATGGTTGTATAATCTATCGCCTTGATTGGGAGTATATTATTTATACTTCTATACCAATTCCAACGAAATTTTCACATTCCATTTCTCTCCCGATCGATGATTTGTCGCATTGGATGTGGGATCATTTGCTCAAATTTAAGTGAATCTACAAGTGCAAAAAAAAAAAAGTAACCGTATTACCATGTTCATTATTATTGTTTAATATGGTCTTTATTAAACGAAGCTCCCACTATTTTACTCAAGCCAATAGCCCTCACCATTAACTCGGGAAAGCCCGCTGACTTTCCTAGTGGACCGAGATCCCATCCGCCCATTTCAAAACCTTCGCTTTGGCGAACAAGCCAAATGAGTTGATTAGGTAAAGGGCAACAAACTTAATTCACACCAGCCTTGATAGCTCCCACTATCAACTCAAATGTGAGAAAGCAACAAGCCAATCACACAATCCAATGGACAAGTACATGCCATCGTCCTCCAAGTGTGATCTCCCGCATCGAGAGTGACACTACATGTCACCACGTACACACAATATGTGTCTGCCTTCCTTGCTATGCCTATGACGCATGTTTATCAACCTTCGCCTGCGAACAAGCAAAACCGGTCATTTTAAGTCCGGACACCATCACATTAGACTCCAATGTATTTTAACCTCCCAACTTTGGGTAGAAGTGTACCCGCTTGGCGAACAAGGTTTCATGAACAAAGGTTTGGTTTGATTAAACCATGGTGATGGAAGGCTTTCGTGACTTAATATACTTTAATGAGGGTTTTGTTATTTAATGTCTCACCAAATTATTATCTTTGTTAGAATGACATTGTTTGGGCATGTTATCAAACATTCAACCTTAGCATGCATTCTAAACAAAATTAAACATGCCGTACAATGGCAACTAAACCGATTTCCTCGAGCTAGAGGAATCGGGTGGGAGGGTCACCTAGTCCCTGGTAATAAAATCTTGAGTCTTCAAGTATGGTTGCCTCGTTTCCTGCTCCGGACTTCAAGTACATTACAAATATCTTTCTAAATTTACAATAAATAATTATACAAATTCTTACATCAATATTAGAAACCTCGATACATTCGAGGAATTAGATGAGAAGAGAATATACATCGAGAAGAGGAGAGCGAGGACACGCAGCCCTATTTAATAAAATACAACCATACATACCCAAAAATAATTAAAACATTCACCCTTAGGTCTAAGGCTCATGTACGGCACCATGCAATATACAAACAAGTACAAAGCATACATTTCAAAACAATCAATTTCTGAAATTTGTTGGTTAATTACATTTACCCCCGATAATTTGCGATTTACGTTGGTCTAAAAGTTTTGAAACTTTGCATTTTTTACCCTGCACACTTGAAGTGCGCTCGCTGCAGCGATGAGTTAGATCGCCACGGCGTGCATTGGTTTTGTACAGCGCACGTTCGGAAGGGGACCCGGGATCGCGCGCGGATGGGTTATATCATCGCGCGAGAACCATTACGTTCCGGCTACGTCAGGCCCAAAGGATTTATCGCCGCGGCGATGAGTTATATCGCGCGGCGCTTTGATCGCTGCAGGGGCCGATGGATTATATCGTCGTGCTTGTAGCGACGTACATGATCTCGTAGCTCCGGATCATCTTGACACAAACAAAAACACTTCTAACCAGATTTTTGCAATCAATCAAACACATTGATCTCAACAAAATCCATCATGCATTAAACCAAAACCAACAGATCATCAACAAATTAAATTAATCGATTAATCAGTTTTAAAACATATTTCAAGACAGATTACCCGCAAAGATTCAATATGGCAACATATTATCATCAAATACATGTTATCAACATACACATAAAAATTGTAAATTCGGCACTTAGCTCGATACCACTGTAGTAAACGGTCCCGTAATACGCAAGCGGAACGAAAAATAAAATAACAGATCGCTTACAAGAGCCAAGATCAAGGGTATGATTTTAACAATTTATGTTAAATAAAATCTGCATAAATATACAACATGAGTTAAGAGAAACAAACGCATCGTTGGGAAGGCTCCTCCAAATTCGGGTCGTCCGAACGCTTTGCCTAACCGATCCAGTGTAGGATCGAACCTGCGTAGTCCACACGAAGACAATTCTTAAGAACAAAGAGGGGATTTGCTAAGATCCTCTTTGGCTTCAAGATTAAGAAGAAGACAAAAATCAATTGAATTGATTTTAGGGCATGGTGTTACGTTAGTGGGGAGAGGCAAAAATTGGTGCTTGTGTTTTGGTTTTGGTTTTCAAAAGAAAAAAACCCCTTATTAAAAATCACACACACTTTTCCTTTTATACTTAAAAACAATTTGCCCTAATCCCATACGGAATAGGGCTGGGCTCCAACCCAAACGCCCCCATGTTGCCAAACACTCCCAATTTGATTTATTTTAATTTTCCATCATTATCTCAATTAAAATCAATTAATATATATATTTAAATATATATTAACATTTAACAATAATGATAATATATTTAAATATGTGCGAACACATATTTAAACGTAATTTCACTTATTTAATTTTTCTAACAAATTAAATAAAGGCTAACGAACCTCAAGCAAATTTAATTGCACTATGAATACAAAATACCCTTCTTTTCGACTAAAAAGACGAAAAACGCCCTCTTCTTTCTTCTTGCATCTTAAATTGTCTTCTATGTGTGTGACCCTTAGGCTCTCATCATATCGGGCAGTGTACAGTATTGGGCGATTAACACCAATTAATCGGGTCCTCCCCACTAATACAGGACCAAGATTTGGCCCCTAGCAAGGCCATCATGGCCACCCGATAGATTCGGATTGAGGCCAAAGTAAAGGCCCTACCTGTCAGCGATATGGTTACCCGTGGCAATTCGATCCTTTCATCATAACGTTATCTCGGCGAGGCGAAGGCATAGAAATAGTGTCAACCTTCCGGTTACTCGATATTATTTATTCAAGGGCTTTTGGACCAATGACCCGTATTATAAATTGGATGAGCAACAACTCCAATCCCACCCGTGGGCCTACCCGCTTTAGTGTCATTGCCATTATACCTTTGATTGCGCGTTGAGATAACTCCCTTTCCCTCCCTGCATCTTGGAGGTGATGAAATCCTCTCCAATCCACCATTAGTCTTGATACAACTCCTTGATGCAGGCAATCACCACCATATTGACATGAAAAGAACTGCCGTTAGGCTAGTGTCAACCTACACCAATCGGTGCACAAGGCACTCCAGTTGATCTCAAGTCCTTTAAGGATCACATGCACCACCATTCGTTAGAGGATTTGTTCCATAGGACACGGGGGCCCCCTTACCATCCCATATGGAATCCCTCTGGGTGGGTGGGTCCGATCCGGTTTGGAACTTGTTGTGGGTGGTAATCGCCTATAACAAACACCCATGTGTTGCACCTAGGTTGTCCACCAAACAACCTTGACAAGTGAGATCCGATCCAGGCCGCCTTTCGCGAGGGTCGTCAACACTATGATAGCCCCCTTACCGTATTATCGTCTGCCCTTAGGTTTTCGAGGAATAATCTGACTGGGGAGGGCCGGTTTCTAGAATGGCCACCATATTGTGCTCATAGGTTCTCACTATCAAGATTTGAAACACTTGATACCCTCGTCACGACTTCTTACCATTCTAAGACATATATCAATACATATGCAATAATAATGGTTTACGCGATATAGAATAAAAAGCCTTTTATTGATTAATGAACATTATTACAAAGAGTCAATTCTACAATAATTGATTGGCTCTAGGCATCTACTCTAACATCTAGGAAAGTCTCGAACTACCGGCACCCTCTGAATCTCCTAAGCGTGGGACATCACCACTCGCACTTTAACATGGGCAATATAACCCGAACACCCCTTTCTCAACATCTTCCCGGCTTTCCACATTACTAATCAAAGATGCTCAACTCGAATGGCCTTCTCCAAAACTAAACTTATCTCCACTTTATCAAGGTTAAACCTTCGCCTTCTTTTCCCGACATATCTCTACTCCATATCTCCCCCTTAGGAAGTCCATGCCTTAGAATCACATCAAAGTCCGGGCATATCGAAAACTTATTAAGGGTCAAGCGGGATTAACTCTCTACCCCCTCCCCCGGATCACTAAGGACTTCTTCTTAACAAAAATCTCTTGAGTCCACAACACTAACCCCATCGGGTAGTTCTATCTTAATGGGTTGAGTCGCTTAGTAGGTTTCCAAACCTAACCTCTCAAGCATCCCATTAAGATATGAACGAATGAGGTAGCACCTGGAATCAATTAAAGCATAATAAAGGGATCGCATGAAATAATAATCGACCGAATTGAACAGGGCCGGAATGGTACTTCCTGCCTCCCTTTGTGCCACAAAGAAAAACTCGCGCATTCGGATTAAACCATTCTTTCCCGAACCACCCCGAGGTAGTTGGTGGAAGAGGAGCTTTACAATTCTCTCATCATGTGCCCCTGGCCTCCCCGCCTTGGCACCTATAACACACTCTCCCGATCCCTGGAACACCTCTCCGGGTGATTCTTCCCGCATTTGGGAGGGCAAGGAGGAAACCCTTCCGTCGGAGGTCGGCTTTATTCTTCCACTCTTTTCATTCTCGTCTATACCTTGGAACTTCTTCTTGATTCTTCATGTCTTTACCCTTCACATCCTCATGTTTCTCTCATGAGGAGTCGAGGTAGCTCCTTCCTGGTCCCTCCCCTTGCCGAGGATCCCCTACTGGGAAAGATTTTATTCTCAAAAAATCTCCGCCTTCAAATCGCCCGCCTCCAAAGCCTCCACTTTATAATTTCCGGAGGAGGGTTTAGAGCTTGTCATAATATCCCTGGGCATCTCCGGCTTTCAATCCATGTACAAATTTATCCCTTCTCAAGGCGGAAGTGCTAACTATTCCCGGTTTGCAAAACCTTTGCAAGAGCATTGAACTTCCACTGAGTACTCTTTCCAACGAGTTCCGCTAGTCCCTTGCTAGAACCGATAAATTCTTGGACCTTCTCATGAACTTGGTCCTCCGGTTCTATACTCTCAAACCTTTGGGCTTCTTCCGAAACTCTTCCCACGCTCATTACCGTCCGCGTCCATGGGAGGGTTTCTTCCATTAATTCCCACCAAATTCGGGCATCACCCACCCCGAAACAAGAAAACTTAGCATAACCGGGATCTTCTCCCGGTCCAAGAGCATAAAGGGAAATAAACGGTGGCTCGTTCTCGAGCCGACCCAACCAATACTTTGCTCACTCTTGGATACCGTAGTAAACCCTTTAAACTACCCTGGAGGGTTGATCTTGTTTGGAAAGACAGTAAAATTGGTTCCACTACTGTTCGGTATTTGGGAGGGGATACCGTTTGTCCTCTTTCGACATGTTGGTAAGGCGCCCAATGAGGCGAGGGTACAACTCTCCCCGAGTTTACTTTTGCCATAACCTTAACTTTGAATAATTCCCGACTTCTAGCTTGATCCAAGGGAGGGCGTAGACTACTTTGTGGGTTAGGAGTTCCTCCTTCATTCACCACACCCTTTACCGCGATTTCCGATAACTACGCCTCATCTACAAAATGATCACACTAATAAACCTCAAGGAACAATTGCTATAAGGAAAGAATTACTCACAAACGTTCGGGTAGAGGGCGTCCGTGGCGATGAGAATAGTACCTTTGTTCAATCCCAAAATCTTTGCTCGATACCAAAAATGTAACATCTATTGAAAACTGTACAATGCATGCATAATAACAATAGAAAATTGGGGCCAAAGGTTTTTCTTTTCATTACACCTCCATTGTGTCTTTTATACAAAATAGTACCGTTTACAAAAATGTATTTTTAAAAGACAAAACGAAAGGGCAGAATGTTAGCTATTCCTCTCTTACTTGCGACGCCCTCCTCGCCGCATCACCTAGAACCCTCCCGCATCCACAAAGGAAAAGGAATAACGGGGTGAAAGCACAAAATAATGCCTCCATTAAGTAAAACTCTCTCTGTCTGGTCAGTATGAATAACTTTTTAATTCTTTCCTATGCTTATTTCGATTCCCTTTCGTTTGCTAACCTAACAATATCATGGCCTCATCTTACCCAGAGGTACGCTATCGGGATGGCGTTCACACAGACCATCTCACTCTCTATGGCTATCGGTTGGAATTCACCACAGATCCAACCCGCTTCTTAGGGGTGACTACCGAGCGAGGATCACAAAGCACCAACTCGGTTCTTTCAACTATCCGCGGGAGGTCACCTAGCACCTACCCGTTCCTCATGGATTTTTGGGTAACCCGATCACCAAGCATTTACCCGTCTCTAGTCACTATCGGGTGATGGTCACAAAAGCATCAACCCGGCTTCTACTTAGCCGCTTGGATGATGATCACAAAGCATCAACCTACATATCCTCTTAACTAACCGGGTAAAGGGTGGTCACAAAAAGCATCTACCCATTTCTCTACTACTCATCCCGGTGACGATCACAAAGCGCCGACCCATCTCTCTAAGGGCTATTCGGATGATGATCACAAAGCATCAATCCAAGATTCCCATAACGGTCCAGGGTGATGATCACAAAGCATCATCCCAACCTATACTACTTCTTCTAATTCACTCTATTGTAGCATTTTTCAATGCTTCTCTACCCCTTAGAGTAATTTTACCCACTAAGCTCTCTACTCATAGGGTAATTGCATAAACCATTTCCTTACACTTTCTTAGGGTCACCTTTTCAAATTGCACAATTAGTGCCTATGGATGGTTCATCACTACTAATGCACTTATGAAATGCCAACATGCAATGTTGCAAGAATTAAGGTTCATTTCTCATACTCAAACCTCTATTAGGCATTTCATCAAACAACCTCATGTGCACTATGGAAACTCTATCATAGCCATGATTCTAAAAACTTTTCTTAACCATCCAAAAATGGGGAAAAACCCCTTCACAAAGCCCACCCAAAACCTGCCATAAAGAAAACACTTCCAAAAAAGGGGATCCATAATACCCCTTAAAATTCCATCTCAACCTACCTTGCTAAACCAACAACCCATTTCTCAAATTTGCAAGGTATTAAACAACTCACAAAAGCATAGAAATCTCTATTTAATCCTTCATACATGCTATAATTACATGCACATCACATACATGCATCATTTTTATCAAAACCCTAATCCAAGAAAATTCATTAAATCTCAACTTGGGTTGGGTTTTACCTTTTACCTTTGCTATGTAGAGACTTCACAAATCCTTCCTTTCACTTGCTTAGCTTGACTTTTCCTCTTAATCTTAACCAAAAGAATGAAAACCCTCAAATACCAAAAATGAACTAAAACTCACAAATCACACAACTTAAGGAGAAATTCCTTACCTTAGGAAGCCTGTACTTTTCCACCCCAAATCACTTCAAAACCCCTGGAATACCTTTGATCAAAAAGAGAAGAAAAGTTGAGAGGGAGTAAGGGATGAAGAAAGTCACGTTTTTTTTTTTTGAGAAGAAGAAAATGAGGGGTTTCTTTTGATTCTAATTCCTTTTAATGAAATATAAACACACTCATCCCCATTTTGCCCTTATTCTTCTTTTTGGGAATTCCAATTCCATATCCTTTGATTCTTTTACAAACTCCCACCCCTATCTCAACCTATTCTCCAATGAAAAATCCTTACAATTAACTCCCCCACTTTTCCCGCTAATGAGGGGTAGAAAGGTCAAATTGTCCTTAAGGAAGAAAAAAATATCTAAAACCTCAATCAACAATTTATTGCCTTGGGTTGCGCCGCGAAGAAACTTCCACCGTCCACGGCGAAAGGCCGGTTTCCCAAAGCCAGCCTTTCCCACTGGGCAACCTTCCTTCCTTCGCCACGGCCGGAAGATTCTTCTTCGCCCGTGAACACTGACTGAATTTCTTGTTTTCAACCAATTTGGGCAACCATTCAACACAACACTAAATCAAACAATAACAAACCAAAATCAACTCAAAAATAAGAGCAAAAGAGGAAACAAGTAATCAACGTACTCAAGCAAGGGCGTACACGATCGACTAGGTGATGCATGGATTTGGGACCCGCGCCAAGTGAGGGTAAAGGGTAGTCCCTCATCTATATGCACTGCTGATGGATCGTACAAATGTTGTATCTCTCTGCTGTGGCCACTCACTGATGGTGGTGTGCATGTAGGTATGCTCTACTGGGTATAGTCCTCATCCACATACACTATTGATGGACTATACAAATACTATATCTCTCTACTGATGCCGCTCACTAATGGTAGCGTGCATATGGGCATCTCTGTCACTCACAGGTTCCCCATTGCAACAACTTTATAACATAGCATGATGTAGAAAGAGAATAGAAAGAGATATTGTGCACATTTCCAATTAAATTTCCAAGCTATGGAAATTTCATACTTGCATTCTTTAGTAAATGAGAAAATATACATACTTGCATGTTAGCTTAAAAGAAAACTACAAGCCATTTTCTTTTCTTTCTTTCTCATTCTTTGCTAACTTATTCCTTTCGTATTCTCATTTACTAAATCAAGGCTATATATATAATCATGTGCACAACATATGCATGATCAAGCCCATTCTCTAATATGCTTTCCAAGTTCACATATACAAACTTGAAAATTCATTATGGCATAATGGTATGTCATGACATATTCTACCATTCTCTACTATCACAATTGTTATATCAAAGTAACCCTTTAACTTGCAATTCTTCTCTAACACTTCCATGTGAATTTCAAGAAGTAGTAAAGGTTCAAGTAACTAGAACCAAGCAGTAAGGGTTGTTTCTCTCATGGAACTAACATGACCAAGTGATATATTAAATTTTGGCATAACAATATGCACTCTTGAATACTAACATTTACACTTGGTTAAGCCCAAACATAATCTTCCTACTTCAATTCTTGCCTTTCTCTAACCCTTTCTTCATTAGGGTTTACCCAACTCATGCATGTTAGGAAACGATCAAGTTATGGCAGCGGAAACAAAAACAAAAACATCATAGATCGTTCCTTTGAACCAAGATCAGGGTACAAATTTACAGTTTATACAACATATTGAATCTGCAGAAAAATCAGCTCCAAGGTTAAGAAACCATACCCACATTTGGAGGCTCCTCCAACTTGTCTCGAAATGGGTTTCGCTATCGACCCAAGAATAGGATCGAACCAGTGGTAGTCCACACGAAGATAATCCCCAAATCCCCAATGAACTAAAGAGGGATTTGCTAGATCCTCTTTAGCCTTAAGAACCAAGAACAAAAATCAAATGAAACTTTGATTCAATCAAACATGAATCGGTGTGGAAGAGAGAAAAAGGGGGCTAGAATTTCTCTTGAAATTATTGAATGAATTAATTATTAATTCTCACAAAGTGTTGCACTTATATAGTGCACACTTTGCCCTATTCCATCATGGAATAGTCTTGGGCACCAACCCAAACAGCCCCAATTAGATATTTTACATTATTGTTATTTCAATTAAACTCAATTAATATATGTTTCATATATTAACATTTAACAATAACAATAATTCATTTAAATATATGCGAACACATATTTAAATATAATTTCACTTATTTAATTTTATTAACAAATTAAATAAATACTACAACCTCAGCAAATTTAATTGCACTGTGAAATTACCAAAATACCTTTTTTGCCTAAAATGATGAAAACACCCTTCTTTTAAACAGGTTCTTAAATTATCTTCTATGTGTGTGACCCATAGGCTCTTTATCATGCCGACAGTGTGTAGTATCGCGATTAACACCTATTAATCGTCTCACTACACACAGACCAAGATTGGCCCCTAGTAAGGCAACATGGCCACCCCATAGATTCGGATTCAGCGAAGCAGCTACCTATCAACAATATGGTTACCGTACAATCCAATCCTTACATCATATGTTATCTCGACGAGACCGAGGCATAGAAATAATGTCAACCTCAATTACTCTCGATATTATGTATTCAGTTACGGGACCAATGACCTGAATTATAAACTGGATCGAGCAACAACTCAATCCCATTGTGGCCACAGTTTTAATGTCATTGCCATTTACTGAATTGGGCCGTGAGATAACTTCTCCCATACCCGGGAGTGATGAATCCTCTTTCAATCCACCATAGTCTTGATACACTCCTTGATGCAGCCAATCACTACCGTATTAACAGCTTTGAATAGAACTGCGTTAGGCTAGTGTCAAACTACACTAATCGGTGCACAAGGCGCTCCGGTGATCTCAAGTCTAAGGATCACATGCACCACCATTTGTTAGAGGATTTGTCCCATAGACACTGGGGTTACCATCCATATGGAATCCTCTGGTGGGTCTGTCCAGTGAACTTACCTACAGCAAGTACCCATGTGTTGCACCAGGTTGTCACCAAATAACCTTGACAAGTGAGATCAGTCACTGCCTTTCGACAAGGTCGTTCAACACTATGATAGCTTTACCGTATTATCTATGCCTTTACTTCAGATGAATACTAGAGCTACGGACATTTCTAGAATGGCCACCTTGTGTGCTCTTAGGGTTCTCACTATCAAGATTTGAAACACTTGATACCCTCGTCATGGTTCTACCATTTTAAGGACATATATCAATACATACAATGATGATTTACGCGATATAGAATAAAATGCCTTTTATTGATCAATGAACATTATTACAAAGAGTCAATTCTACAATAATTGATTGGCTCTAGGGCATCTACTCTAACAATGCATGCATTTTCTCTTTGGATTTTTATCAAACACTTCATATGCACATGCAACTACCATGTTGGCTACACTTCCACATCTCTCTAATTCCACCAAAATGTGAGCCAAAAACTGACTAACTATAGCATCAAACCTGGCCATTTTCAACAAATTTCAACGCTTCAAAATTTCAACACTAATTCTTCCATAACTTCACCAAATCATCACATACTTATACACTACTTCTCATGGCTGGAAATTATGCATCATTAAACATCAAAAGCAGCCAATAATTCTCTCATACCATCATATACAAACATGCAAAAATTCATTCAACACAAGTCTTGCTCAAATCAAGGTTAAAATTAGGTTTACTTACCTTGAATGTGTGATATCACCTCCTTTTGCTAAAAGTCTCTTCCTCTTGGACCTAGATCGTATAAAAACCATAAGAATTTAAAACATGAAAGTTTAGTCACACTCCTTTTGCTAGAATCTTACATTTGGATGCTTTAGGATTGAAAATCTATAAAAATCCAAGCCAAATCTTATGATTTCCCTTTGAAATTCAATGAAGAAAATTAAGAGAAAATGAGGTGAAGGTGGCGTGAACAAGGGCTGCATATATGGCTAGGGTTTCTTCAATGGAACCTTATATCTAATATTATACACATGAATTCCCATTCTACCCTTGCACTTTCTATGAAATTCCATCTATATCCTTTAGTCAATTACCAAAATACCCTCATTTTTATTATCTTCTCCACATTATTTTGCTTCCTTTCACTTCCCACTTTTTCATCCAATTATAAGTGAAAAGACCATTTTACCCCTAATGAAGTTTTAAGGAATTTTCTTCACATTTGTCTAAGGTAACTTCAAAGAAATCCAGCTAAGGGTATTAGAGCATAAATAAAATTACGTACCTTGATGTGGGTGTTACATTTCACTAATATATGATAATATTTCTATCAAATTAAATGCATTAAAAAGTAGACTCATAAAATCACGCAACTCATTATTTTGGCTGTTGAATTGTAAGAAGTTAGTAGCCGAACAATGTCAAACCATTATTCAATATTTTGTCTAATATTTATGTTAGGTGAATGCACACACTAAACCATGTCGTTTCATTAATATAGAATTGTAGCAAGACATCGGATAAACCATAACTTATAATGAATCACTATAATAAGCCTTTGCCGAACATAGGTTTCACTACAATTGTAAAAGATAAAATGTTTGTTGATTTTAATAAAATTTTGAAGAATCATCAATATGAGTAAAATATATTGAATACGTTATCTGATTTTCATAAGTTTCACCATTACATGAAAAAATTAGTTAAAGTTAACTATTATTGGTCTATAGAATTGTAATAAACCATGTATCGAAATTTTTTTTATCCATGGTTATAATAGATACGTTAGTTCACAGTTTGATTGTCGATCCACATATTTCTCTATTACTGATTTCTGATATGCAAGAGTTCGAACCATAAATTTGAGTGAATAATTGTGTTAAGCCATTGCCGAACTATAATTTATGTATTACGGTTATGTATTCTTACTTTTGTAGTCATGCCAAACCATACTTCATAATATATTTATTGAAGCTTCATCAATTTCACTCCAACAAGCAGCTTTCAGTTCAGCATTGAATAGTCAAACATAGTTAACTGTTTTAGTTAACTAGAGTTAGTTTAAATATTAGTTTAACTATAGTTAGCTAAAGTTAGTTAGACTGTTACTTGAGTTAGTTACTGTAGTGGAGTTAGTTACTGCAGTTGAGTTTGTATAAAAGACTGTTGTACAGTAGTTAATTGAAACCTTCTTGGCAGTATAATGAAATCCATTTTCCCTTAATCCTCTCTCCTCAAAATCTAACATGGTATTAGAGCTCCGAGATTATTTCTTGAATTTATAGCAAGAGATTTGTCAAATTCTTCTTGGAGCGTGTTCGATTCCACTGATGTGTTTGATAAAGCTCAAAATTTGCTTAAAATTTGACAATCTCTATAAGCCTAATTTAAAGATTCCAGCTTGATTTAATGAGTTTGCTTCACTAATAATCAGCTAGCTCAACTCTAATGGTCAGTTCGATCTACTAGCTCAATCAGTTAAATGTTCAATCACTTGATTTTACTTGATCTAGGTCAGTTCAACAAGTTCATATGAACTTACTTTACGAGCTTTGTTATAAGATCTATTTCTTTTGCACTATTTTAGAAGAAATTATAGCAAATGATGAACCCTAGTAGTGAAATGACAATGAATCTTACGGATTCAAACTCTCCACTGTATATCCACTCGTCGGATACTCTAGGTTCAATATTAGTAATAGAGCAACTCACATGACCTGAAAATTATAGTATCTGGAGTAGGGCTATGATAGTATCACTTAGAGCCAAAAATAAATTGGGATTTGTTGATGGTACATACAAGAAACCAACAGATATAACCCTAGGTACATAGTGGGAGAGATGTAATTCATTAGTTTTAGCTTGGATTTTCAATACAGTTTCAAAAGAGATTTTCACTTGAATAATTTATTCCACTAGTGCACATCAGGTGTGGCAGGATCTCCAAGAGCAGTACCACAAAATTAGTGGAACTAGAATTTATGGAATACATAAGGAAATAGTTAACTTGACATAAGGAAATATGTCAGTTGCAATCTATTATAATAGGTTGAAATCCTTGTGGGATGAATTGAGTTCATTGGTCAACCTACCACCTCCAGATAGTATAGCTGCCAAAGCTTATCTAGATCATTTGAATCAACAAAAATTGCTGCAATTTTTTATGGGGCTCAATGACACTTACTCTATGGTAAGAAGTCAGTTATTATTGATCTCACCATTACCATCAATGAAGCAAGCATACTTAGTTGTTAACCAATATGAAAGCCAAAGAATTTTGGCGGGAATAACTAATATTAGCACAGATGTGACCATTGCTCTATATGCTTAGAACACTCAGAAGGGTCATAACCCAAAATATAAGGGCAAGAAGCCTTACATAGAATGTGACTTATGTCACTTACCAGGACATAAATGTGATACTTGTTACAAAATCCGTGGCTACCCTGCAGATTATAAAGGAAAAATGACTGGCTTTAAGAACAAATCATCAACAAATTAGGTGCAATCTGTGTAACCTACTGTTCAAGTAGCTTATATTCCTGCCTCTAACACTCCTACAGATTCAACCAAAGGTTCTCTTGGAACCATTCTTTCAGCTGAGCAGCATTCTGAACTTCTCCAACTCCTTGGAAAAGAAAATATGTCAGCTTCAACCAATATAGTAGGTAACACAACTTCACTCTTATCCTGCTTACATAAAAATGATAGATGGATAATAGATTCAAGGGCAATTGACCATATGACCAATAGATTATCTAGCCTAATCTCTCTTATTGATATGGAATGCAGCCCAAATGTCTTTGTTAGTCTACCAAATGGAACCAAAACTAGGATTAGACATATTGGTTCTGTACAATTGGATGACAAAATTACTCTTGGTCATGTTTTACATTTGCCTGATTTTAAATACAATTTGTTTTCAGATTCAAAATTCACTTTATCACATAATTGTGCAATCACATTTTACCCTGATTTTTGCTTAATCTAGGACCTCTAGAGTGGCAAGTTGAAAGGGATTAGTAAAAAATTCCAAGGCTTGTATTTTCATGTTCCTCTTACACAACACTTGTCACACAATCTTGATATTCATGCACTTGCCAAAATTCTTTCTTCAAGCATAGTTTGTAATGTAGTAGTGAATAAGGTTTCAGATTCTAGCTCAGGATCTGTATCTTTTAGTTTACTATTTGATTTTCATATTTGGCATCAAAGACGAGGTCATGTACCAAATCCTATTCTTAGAAAGATTAATAAAGCTTGGCCAATTGATGTTAATTGACATTGTTCAATTTTTCCATTAGCAAAACAAGCTAGAATACCATTTCCTTTAAGTCAAAGCATTTAACAACATCCCTTTGATCTTTTGCACCTAGATGTTTGGGGTCCCTATAAAGTACCTACCTATGGTAATGCTAGGTTCTTTCTCACAATTGTGGATGATTGTACTAGAGTAACATGGCTACATTTGATGCAATTCAAATATGATGTGTTTTGAATACTCAAGCATTTTTTCATCATGATTAAAAATCAATTTTCCATTACCCAAAATGCATCAGATCTAATAATGGTCTGGAATTTTACAGTAAAAATTGTAAAGATCTATTGTTAGGCTAACACCAAAGTTCATGTGCTTACTCTCTACAACAAAATGGTGTTGTGGAAAGGAAGCATAGACATATTTTGTAGGTGGCTAGAGCCTTAAAATTTCAATCTCATTTGCCAGATTCACTTTGTGTGCACACTGCAGTATATTTAAGAAGCAGAATACCATCTTCTGTCTTAAAGGGTATTTCACCATTTGAGAAAATTTTTAACAAGCCCCCATCCTTACTTCATTTAAGGGTTTTTGGTTGCCTCACTTATTCTACTCTCCTTACACCAAAAGACAAATTTTCTCCTAGGTCTATTCCCTGTGTTTTTCTAGGTTATTCTTTGGATAAAAAAGGGTACCTACTTTGTAATCTGCAAACTCATGCTGTCCAAGTCACTAGGGATGTTATCTTTTACAAAAACATTTTTCCCTTTAAGTGGTCATTCCCAAATATGTCCATTTTTCCTTTAGATTCATTTTTGGATAAAAATTCTTTTGACATGCATTCCAACACAGAATCAGTCGTGAGTCCTAATCCTTCACCTAATCCATCATAGTCTATACCACATTCTCCTACTGACCATAACACATTAAGTCCAAATTCCTCTCCTGAATCTATAGCCTTAATGCAACCTATTTCTATCCCCTTAAGAAGATCAAATAGACATACAAATCCACCTATCTGGACTATTGATTTTCACTGTCCCACTATACGTTCTACTTTACAAACTCATTGTATCCAGTATCCCATCTCGGATTGTGTCACCTATTCTCATTTGTCACCCAAATATCAAGCCTGCCTTAGCAAATTATCCACTTTAACTGAACCTACCAACTTTTCCCAAGCTTCCAAAGATCCAAAATTGGGTTAAAGCTATGTCAAATGAGATACAGGCATTAGAGGACAATCACACTTGGTCATTGGTTCCTTTGCCTCCTAGCAAGAATCCAATTGGATGCAAATGGGTGTATAAGCTGAAATTCAATGCTGATGGTACTTTAGAAAGGTACAAAACCAGGCTAGTAGCTAAGGCCTACACACAACAAGTAGGTATTGATTATGAGGAAACATTTTCCCTTGTGGTTAAAATGGTGATAGTAAGAATCATCTTGTCCATAGTTTCTATTCACAATTGACCTTTATATCATCTTGATATTGACAATGCTTTTTTGCAAGGTGATTTAACAGAAGAAATATATATGTCTTTGCCTCAAGGTTTTACTAAACCAACAAACAAGAATGTTGTATACAGACTCCACAAATCATTATATGGTTTGAAACAGGCTTCTAGGGCCTGAAATTTCAAACTAACTTCTGCCTTAATTCAAGGTGGTTTTACTCAATCCAAATCAGACTATTCATTGTTTACTAAGAAGCATGGAACTCACATTGTGATGGTGCTAGTGTATGTTGATGACATAGTCATCATTAGGAGCACTCCAACCCTCATTGTGTTAGAGTAGATGCCCTAGAGCCAATCAATTATTGTAGAATTGACTCTTTGTAATAATGTTCATTAATCAATAATAAAAGGCACTTTATTCTATATCGCGTAAATCATTATTATTGCAATATGTATTAATATATGTCCTTAGAATGGTAGAACCGTGACGAGGGTATCAAGTGTTTCAAATCTTGATAGTGAGAACCCTATGAGCACATATAAGGGCCATTCTAGAAACGTTCGGTGTCTAATATTATTCTAAAGTAAGGGCATAGGTAATACGGTAAGGCTGTGATAGTGTTGAACGACCCTGTCTAAAGGCAGTGACAGATCTCACTTATTAAGGTTGTTTGGTGACAACCTGGTGCAACACATAGGTGTTTGCTGTAGGCGAATACACTGTAGCAAGTTCACTGGACTGACCCACCAAAGGATTCCATATGGATGGTAACCCTAGTGTCTATGGAACAAATCCTCTAACGAATGGTGGTGCATGTGATCCTTAGACTTGAGATCACCGGAGCGCCTTATGCACCGATTGGTGCTGTTTGACACTAGCCTAATGTAGTTCTATTCGGAGCTGTCACTACGGTGGTGATTGGCTGCATCAAGGAGTGTATCAAGACTATAGTGGATAGACAGAGGATTCATCACTCCTAGGTATGGGAGAAGTTATCTCACGGTGCAATTCAAGATATGGCGGTTGACACTAAGACTGTGGGCCACAAAGTGGGATTGAGTTATTGCTCTATCCAGTTTATAATACAGGTCATTGGTCTAGAAACTGAATACATAATATTGAGAGTAACCGAAGGTTGACATTATTTCTATGCCTTCGTCTCGTCGAGTTAACATATGATAAAAGGATCGAATTGTACGGTAACCATATCGTGACAGGTAGCTACTTTGCTGAATCAATCTATCGGGTGGCCATGATGCCTTGCTAGGGGCCAATCTTGGTCTGTGTATAGTGAGACGATTAATTGGTGTTAATCGCGATACTATACACTGCCGGTATGATGAGGAGCTTATAGGTCACACACATAGAAGATAATTTAAGAGCCAAGAAGAAAGAATGGTGTTTTCGTCTTTTTAGGCAAAAGGGTATTTTGGTAATTTCATAGTGTAATTAAATTTGCTGAGGTCGTATCCTTTATTTAATTTATTAGAAAAATTAAATAAGTAAAATTACGTTTAAATATGTTTTCGCATATATTTAATTAAATCATCATTATAGTTAAATGTTAATATATATATATTAAATATATATTAATTGATTTTTAATTGAGATAATGATGAAATAAAATAAATATCTAATTGGGAGTGTTTGGTAACATGGGGGGTTTGGGTTGGAGCCCAAGCCTATTCCATATGGGAATAGGACAACTAAGTTTTCAATATAAAAGAAAAAGGTTATTTGTAAAATGTGAGAGTTAATTCATTATTCACCTTTTCTTTGAAAAGAAAAACAGAGCAATCCCATATTTCCTCTCCCACGGCAGAATTCATTTTTGTCTAAAATCAATCTATTTGATTTTTCTTCTTTGATCTTAAAGCTAAAGAGGATCTAGCAAATCCCTTTTTAGTTCTTTGTGATTGTCTTCGTGTGGACTACGTCAATTCGATCCTACACTTGGGTCAGTAGCAAAACGTTCAAAGACAAAGTTGGAGGAGTCTCCAAACATGCATATGTTCTCTAAACTCATGATTAATTTCTGCAGATTTCTCCTTTAATATAAACTGTAAAATTATACCTTTGATCTTGGCTCTATGGGACCGATCCTTGTATTATTGTTTTTGTTTTCCGCTACGTATATGGATCGTTTCCTAACACATTGATGCTACCAAACAATTACTTCAAGCAAATTTCAAGCTCAAAGACTTGGGTTTACTTAGGTACTTTCTTGGTCTGGAAATTGCAAGATCCAACAAAGGTATCACTCTTTCCCAGCACAAGTATGCCTTGGAATTGATTTCTACAATAGGGTTATCAGATGCTAGACCTTCTAGTATACCTCTTGACCAACATATGAAGTTCACTTCCTCAGATTATGATAAATAGTTTGGCATTACGTGGGACTCTTTATTGGTTGATGCTTCTGTTTACCAGTAGCTTATAGGAAAGCTTTTTTACCTATGCATGACTAGACCAGATTTGAGCTATTCTGTCAACTTATTGAGTCAGTTTGTGCATGCTCCTAAACAATCTCATATGCAGGCAGCTTTGAAGATTGTAAAATATATAAAATATGCTCATGGTTTAGGTTTGTTTTTTTTCATCTGATAGCTCTTTGAATCTCACTGCTTATTGTGATTCAGATTGGGCCTCTTGCTTGCTTACTAGAAGATATGTTACTGGCTTTTGTGTTTTTTTTGACATTCTCTTTTATCTTGGAAATCGAAGAAACAGGTCAATGTTTCAAGGTCTTCTTCAGAGGTTGAATACAGGGCAATGGCCTCTGCACTTTGTGAAATTGTGTGGATCATGCAGTTACTATCAGAACTGGGTTATCCTCCTTCTTCTCCTGTTCCTATGTTCTGTGACAATCAATCTGCATTGCATATTGCCTCCAATCCCATGTTCCATGAGTGCACCAAACACATTAACATTGACTATCATCTTATGCGTGAGAAGATTCAAGCTGGCATCATTACTACCAAGTGTGATGTTTCCAGCAATGAGCAGAGAGTAGACATTCTCAACAAAGCCCTTGGCAGTCAGTTGCATCATCATTTTCTGTCCAAGTTGGGAGTGTTTAACCTTTGTCACTCACTAACTTGAGGGGGGGTATTGAAGCTTCAGTAACTTCACTCCAGCAAGCAGCTTCCAGCTCACATTGAATAGTCAAACATAGTTAACTATAGTTAGCTGAAGTTAGTTAGACTATTACTTGAGTTAGTTACTGTAGTACTTGAGTTAGTTACTGCAATTGCATTTGTATAAAAGACTGTTGTATAGTAGTCGATTGAAACCTTCTTGGCAGTATAATGAATCCTCTCTCCTCAAAATCTAACAATATTAATGTAACAAGCCTCTGTCGAATATAGGTTTCACTACAACTGTAAAAGATAAAATGTCTAATTGATTTCCAAACCTTATTGTAGAATTATCAATTTGTATTATTCAAAACTATTGTAATATGTCGAACTATTGTTATTATGTTTAAAAATTCCATCATTTAAATTCTAATTATTCAAACAAATGTGGTGTCAAAACCAATTTCATAAGCGACCGTAGGCCTTTCAACTAGTTAAAGTATATTTATGTGTGCGTTTGATTTATTATTTTGGATAGAATTTTGGGGATAGTATTGGATAGTTGGATAGGGGAGTATTACGAGGTAAAATTTAAAAATTTATGAAAAAACCCCTAAGGTTTGCTAATTTAATAAACACCCCAATATATTAAAATATTGTAAAATGACAAAACACCCCTACCACCCGCAATGCCAGATTCCGGCCACTACCATCGAAATCTGGCCAGAAAATTGGATAACCACACATACCCGGTCGGATCTAGTGGGTATTCGATCGATATAGCCTTTTCCGGCCATATCCACTGCGGATCTAGCTGGAAAAGGCCGTCGACGATCGGGAAAGGCCATTTTTGGCCGTCAGCGACGGCCAAAGATATGGCCATCGTTGTCTGTCAATGATGGACAAGATTTGGCTGTCGTTGACCGTCAACGATGGCCATTTCTTTGGCCATGGCTAACGGCCAGATCTGGCCATTATCGGCTATTTTCGGTGGTGGTGTGACTATTGTGAGAGATTCCGGCTACCACCGATGGTGGTTTCTAGAATTTGGCAAGTATTGGTGGGTGGGGGTGTTTTTGTTAATTTTTAAACTTTTTTTCTGAGGGTATTTAATAAAATTAATAAACTTATGAGATCTAAAAGTAATTAAAAAATTAGACTAATATTTCTGAAATAATATACCTAACAATATTTGGAGAATAGGATTGAAAATATGGATAGAAATAATAAGCAACGCACCCTATAATGCTTTCAAACCTTAATAATTATCTTGCTAGTTATACTGATTGGAAAGTTAATATTTTTGGAAACAAGAAATTAAAATGCATTAAAAATCCTACTTAAAAGTACTTTAACGTTTGGTAGAATAGTACTACGTACATCGAACTAATCATAAAGAGGTACAATTTTGAAGGTGATAATTTTCTAAAAATAATGCATTAAATTAAGGCTCGTTATAATTATATTTTAATTAATAAGAAAAAAATGGAAACAAATTAATTACATACAAAAGAGGAAGCCAAAAAAGAAAATATCGGGCAGAGATATGTCTTAGTTTGTAAATAGCGTATAAAATCAAATAAAAAATAAATAAAAGTAAAGCAAACAAATTTGTTAAACCATCTTTCTATGAGAATTTCATGTGTCATATTATTTAATGAATAATAATATTATTATATCATACTAAAGACTCTAAACTTAAAATACATTATAATATCTATAAATATATAAGTTCAGATAATTATATAGATAAAAACTACACGAGTTTTATTAATTGAGAAATAAAATAATGATAGGTTCATTTAATAAAAATATTCCAAGACAATAAAAAGAACATAAAACTTTTGAGTTAAACATTCTTTATCATTTTGAATAACTTGTAGAATTATCTACTTCTTTTTTTTTATAATTATTATTAAGGGTGTTTAAGTCAGCTTACACACACCTCAACTAATCATTTGAGACCTAGAAACTATCACTCAAGTAAAAGCTCTAGTGGCCACCTCTTAAGGGTCGAGGTAAATCGAACTCAAGACCTCTTGAGTAATACATCCACAAATCCTAATTGATTACTTGGCCACCCAATAGTGGTTAAACATCACATATGTATTCTTGCCAATGATACAATTAAGTATAAGAGTACTGCGTCCATTAACTTATTTTTATATAAACTAATTTATATAAATTGATGAGTCTTGATGTGATTGAAATAGAAGAAAGCAAAACATAAATTCAAAATTTTAAATATTTAAGAGGATATGATAATATTGTAACATTTTATGTCCACTTCTTTAGTGAGATTTAGAGAATTACGATCATCACGTATTATCTATACCAACTTCATTTAGTGAGATTTATAAACTTTCAATCATCATGTAGATAAATGTACTCCTAACTTGTGATATCCAAGGTTTGAGTTAAGGGGGATTTGCTCTAAGCTTCACTATAAAAGTTGAGTCCAAAACAAAACCTACTAAATGAGATAGGTAAGAGATATTGCAATTGAAAACGATGCAAATGTATCATATATACATAAATGATATTACTTCAAATTTTGTATTTAACTAAGATCTAACATAAACAATGTTTTAAAACCTACTCGACTGACCGTTAATTGGTCCAGTCCGGGAACCGAACCAGCTGAGCCTCGGGCGGTGCCTAAAAACTAGAGATATCAATTCACCCAGTTTGACCTGCAGTTGGACCCGGATTACTAGCAACTTGCCGGTCCAACTGGTTTTTGGGGAAAACTAGGTGAACTCTTATACCCAGTTTTCAACTCCTAAAAGTGGATTTTTTTTTTTTTCCCGATTTTTTCATTCTCTATCAGGCCCCTAACCCATATTTTCTCTCTTCCATTGTCGATTTCTTCATTTCACCTCTCCACTTCTTCATATTTTCACTTCAAGCTATTGGGTTTTTGTGAGGAGGCTATTGGTTTTTGCAATTTGGGTCGATTTTGAGATTTGAATGGAGGAGGTTGTTGGTTTTTTTTTTTTTTTTTTTGTTAATGGAGTAGGCTGGTTTTTGTTATTTGGGTTAATTTTGTGATTTGAATGGAAGAGGTTGCTGGGTTTTTGAGAGGAGGCTACATTTTTGCGATTTGGATGGATTTTGCAATTTTAATGGAGGAGATTGCTGCGTTTTTTCGATTGAATGGAGTAGGCTACTGGGTTTTTGTGTTTTGGGTCGATTTTGGGATTTGAATGGAGAAGATTGCTAGGTTTTTGAGAGGAGGCTATTGGTTTTTGCTATTTGGATCGATTTTGCGATTTGAATGGAGGAGATTGCTAGATTTTTTATTTGAATGGAGTAGGATGTTGGGTTTTTGCAATTTGGGTCGATTTGGGATTTGAATGGAGAATTTTGCTAGGTTTTGGAGAGAAGGTTACTGGTTTTTGCTATTTGGATCAATTTTGCAATTTGAATGGAGGAGACAACTGGGTTTTTTTTTTTATTTGAATGGAATAGGTTGTTGGGTTTTTGCAATTTGGGTCGATTTTGGGATTTGAATGGAGAAGGTTGCTCGGTTTTTTAAAGGAGGCTGTTGGTTTTTGCTATTTGGATTGATTTTACAATTTGAATGGAGGAGATTGTTGGCATGGTTTTTTTCATTTGAATGGAGTAGGCTGTTGGGTTTTTGCGATTTGGGTCAATTTTGGGATTTGAATGGAGAAGGTAGTTGGGCTTTTGCGATTTGGGTCGATTTTGGAATTTGAATGGAGAAGGTTGTTGGGTTTTTGAGAGGAGGCTGTTGGTTTTTGCGATTTGAATGTAGTAGGCTGCTGTTTATTTTATTGTGAGGGAGTGGGATTATGAGGAAGAATAGGAAGATGAAGCTAGTTTTAGAAAAGATTGTTTGTTTTATTTTAAGATTTATTAATTTTTAAGGGTTGAATTATGCTGATGTCAGCATCAGTCAGACCCGTTCAACTGCCCAACTTGGGACCGGTCACTCTGCCGGATTTCACCCCGGTTGGGTATTAATACCTTGCATATAAATACTATCTTCCCAGGGTGAAGATGTAAATTTACATCAGTTTTCTGTTGGTCAAAAAATCCACGTCATCAATCAAAGTATTTAAAAAAGGTGGGCCATCCACGTGAGCAACGTCCAAGAAAAAGTAGACATGTCAGGATTGATGTCTGCAATTGATGCCCATCTCCGCATATTTTCCGGGGAAATAACATTTTAATTTTGAATATAATATATAGCCAAAATTAGAGTTCTCAACTGATGGGGATGTGAAAGTTACCCTCATATTTTTCATGTAACCTTACTCTTTCGTCTTCAATCAACCATTCAATCGTCAATGTTAGAATCTTCTTAACTTTACCCCAAATTTCTCAACTATAAACAACAACTTTACAAGTAACAAATTACTAAATACATAAAAGTATGTAGGAGTGAAATCAGAAATCAAATTTCACAAGGGTTGAAATATTTATTTCAAATATACCTCAAATGAAAATGCTTATTAGATATATTTATTATTTAAAATGTATAATTTGTTTTGAAAAATACAATATTCATATAATAAATTTTATTAAGATATTTTAAGAAAATAATAAAACACTAAATAAGTTTATACTGGTTTGATAACATTATTATGTAACAAATAAATAAATATCGAACAAGGTAGGGAAAGATGAGATTGTGAATGGATGGCTACTTCCTAGTTGATACCAAACATAGTTTGTTTAAGGAGTCAAGTTTTGACATTATTGTTAATGAAGAACATCCATGCATGTCAAACTCAAGAAATTAAAAAAATAGCTAAAATTTAATTATCCAAATTTGGTAGATAAGAAAACCAGGAGGCCTTTGGCTTTGATCTCAACCATATTAAGATTATCCTCCATGTGCAAAGATGCTCTTATTATCTTTTGAGAGACCCTACCTAACCTCCCGATCAAAACCTCAATTTCACACTCTATCTCCTACTTATCTCAAAACAATCCAAAATAGCATCACTCTTAATTAAAACAACCATATTATATATACATTAATTTTCTGTTTCATAAGTAGAGACTTGAGAGAAAGACTTTATCCACTATGAGGTTTTCGGTCAAATATGTCCAGGTCTATATTTTAAAATACTAGAATTTACGTTAAATGTTTACATAATCTGTTTATTGAGATGTATTTTCCATTTATAAATCTGAGTACACCTCATTTTGATATTGTCAAGTATTAACTGAATAACGATATAATAAAAAAAATATGAAAAACTGTTACCCTTTCTTAAATCCCAATATTTTAAATTGCAAAACTCATACTAGTAAACCTAAACCTCATAGGATAATACAATTAACTCTTCATCATATATATATATATATATATATATCATAAGATTGCAATAAATAAAATACAAATAATCGTGACACATTAATAAGAAGAACAAAAAATTAATAAGCATGAAAACCAAACAGGTAACAACAAAGAATATACTCTTAATTAAGGTAAGTTATAACAAACCGTTGAGAAAGAGATGCAGAGATCCTTTGGCCCACTTAGTTTATCGGTTGGTAGCCCTAACAAGAACAAGTGCATGTGCAGTTGTGCACTCTTGATTTCCTCAATCCATTCCATTCGTGGCCTCTTCTTTACTCGTTCCTTCATTTGCTTATAAAATACACACCCTCTACTCCATTTTACAACGCACACAAACTAATTTCATTGCTTAACACATCAACCAAATTCAATGGCACCTCAAATCTTGTACCTCTCTTTTCTTCTCTTCATTCTCTACTACCACCACACAGCCGCCGACTACGGAGGCTGGCAAAGCGGTCACGCCACTTTCTACGGCGTCGGTGATGCATTCGGCACAATGGGTAAGCATATGTTACTTAGTTCTATCATGCCGTGAACATTTTAGCATCATAAATAAATATTGGGTTGATTAATAAATTATATATATGCAGGAGGAGCATGTGGATATGGGAATTTATACAGGCAAGGATATGGAACAAGCACCGCAGCACTAAGCGCAGCGTTGTTCAATAATGGGTTAAGTTGTGGAGCTTGTTTTGATCTGAGGTGTGATAATGATCCAAAATGGTGTCTCCC
The DNA here is from genome assembly GCA_026225825.1 of Pistacia integerrima. Lineage (NCBI taxonomy): Eukaryota > Viridiplantae > Streptophyta > Magnoliopsida > Sapindales > Anacardiaceae > Pistacia > Pistacia integerrima. The sequence goes on along the minus strand of CM047750.1, from coordinate 19,952,774 downwards.
TGGTTCAATAATTGTGACTGCTACAAACTTTTTGTTGGTTTCAGCCGGAGATGACATAAGAGAATGAAAAGAAAAAATAGAGCACCGTAAAAGAAAAACTGATAAAACAGAAAGCTTACATATTCATTGATCATGGACAATATATAGCACTTAACAACTCTCTGCTAATTACACCAACTACAGCAGACATTACAACTTTCAAAATTCAAAAATCACCACACATGTTACTTCTAATACACTTTACTTAAATAATTCCCTTAATTCCCTAAACACGTTATTACACAAAAGCACTCCCATGCACGTTAAGACTATCATTCATGTAACCTTCGCATCTTCCGCATACAAGCTTGCAGACTTGACCACTTGAAATATTTCCAAAGAAGCATCACCACATCAACACTCCCCTTGATGCACATGTTGGAAACACCAAGTTTGAGTCTTAGTTCCTCAAACTTGGCTTTAGGCGGACTCTTAGTCATAATGTCGCAACTGTCCACACCACCCCAAAGGCAAGAAGGTCACTTCCCCTCATTTTCATTTCCTCCCTAATCGCATGAAATTTAATCTTTATATGTTTGGTCCCGCCGTGGAGAACTGATTCTTTGCCATTGCCACTGCTGATTGATTATCACACCATAGGAGTTGGCTTATCTTGATCTTGCTTCAAATCGCCGAGAATTTTTTCTGAACCATGCGCCTTGGTTCATCATTGCCGCGGCGAAATGTATTACCCGCCTCTGCGGATGCCGAGCCACTGAGTCTTGTTTCTTTGACAACCAACCAATGGCTCCTTTATTAATGTAAAACAAATACCCAGAGGTACTTTTCATGTCATCTACGGAACCTCCCCGATCTTGTTGTGTACCCCTGCAAAACCAATTTTCCTGCTCTTCTAAACCAAATTCCCAGATTTGAAGTTCCTTTCACATACCTTAACACCCTCTTTGCTGCTCTCTGGTGTGATTCACTTGGGACTCATGAATCTAGAGAGATAACTCGCTGCAAACATCGGTCCGGATGTGTGGTCACAGTCACAACAAACAAATTCTTACCTGTGCCTCTAAACACACTCTCATCCACTTCCTTTTCACCATCATTTTTACTCACCCTTTGTTAGAAACCAAGGGTGTATCTCGCAGTTTACAATTCTCCATTCCAAACTTTGTGAGAATTTCATTTGCATACTTTTCTTGATGCACAAATATTCCACTTTTGGACTAAAAAGTTTGCATACCAAGAAAATATGACATCTCCCCCAAATCTGTCATCTCAAATTCAGATTGCATGGATTGTTTAAACATCTTCAACTGATCTGAATTGCTCCCCGTCATCAGAAGGTCATCCACGTACAAAGACACCACCATTAGATCACCTTCAGCTTCTTTAACATAAAGGGTATGTTCGTTTGGACTTCGTACAAACCTATGTTGTTAAGATGCTCATTTATGCAGGCTATACCAGGCCCTAGGTGCCTGTTTTAGGCCATACAAAGCCTTCTCTAGCAGGTACACCTTCCCTTCTTCACCCTTCACTTGGTAGCCTTCAGTTGATCCACAAAATCTCCTCCTCCCGTGCACCATTTAGGAAGGCAGATTTGACATCAAGTTGGAAAATTTTCCAACCAAATTGGGCTGCCATGGCAAGAATCAACCTTATAGTATCATGTCTAGCTACCGGAGCAAATGTGTTAGTGTAATCCACCCCTTGTTGTTGCGCAAATCCTTTTGCTACAAGTCTTGCTTTGTGTTTGTGGATTGTGCCATCAGGATTTAACTTTAGTTTGTAAATCCACTTTACGTGAATTATTCTTCGTGTGTCTTTCAACTAGTCTCCATGTATCGCTTCTTCAATCATAGAGATCTCTTCTTGCATAGCATTCTTCCAAGCATCCGATCCAAGAGCCTTCAAGATATGTTCTTGGCTCCAAGGCAGCCACATTGCACCTTGCATAAACATCAGCCAAGGTCTTGGTTCCCCGAACTGATGATTCTTGATCTGCTTCAACTTCACCTTCATCAAACACATTTTCAATCTGCCGCATGTACCACAACCTCAACTGCTTACTCTCCCAATTCCACATTACATTTTCATCAATCCTCACATCCCTTGTTATCACAATCTTCTTTGTTTCGTGAATGTACACTCAGAACCTTTTTGATTTGATCAAGTAGGGCCGATGAGAATACCAACTTCACCTTTATCATCTAGTTTAGTTCTTGATAATCCAGAATTATACATTTTTATTTGATCTTTTTGTCGGATTTCGTGTATTTTCTAGTGCATTTTTTACCCTCAATTGGTGCGTAATTCTTTACTTTTCGTGTTTCGAGTTAAAATGGACTCTTTGCCCGAATAAGAACAAAATTTGATAGTTTTGACTCGACTGAAGGATTTCAAGAAGATAGAGAGTTCCGAGTAGGACAACGCACGATGAAGCTTGTTTCAAGGTGGGAGAGTCGAAAATCGAAGAATCGATGTAAGAGGCAAGGCAGAGTGGCGCCTCAGTTAAATTTTAGAACTTTTGAAGGAGATTCACCGGCCGAAGAAATTGTCTTCGCCGCGCGAAGTTAGGCAGATTCGGATTGGGATTTTTCATTCTTTCGCCGCGCGAAAGTCAAAGTTTTCGCTTTTGTAAACGCACGCTGGGTGTGCGTTTTTTGAGGCTTTTGTTTTTAGGACTAGGTATAAAAGAAAAACAAAAACTTTTTACCAGGGGTCCCTGCCCAACCGTTAGGTTTAGCCGCTCTTTTACATTTTTCTTAGAGAAAAAAAGCTTGAGTTTTTCGGATTGTTAGAGAGAAGGTTCAGATTTTGACCGGAGGATTCATCTTTTTGGGGGAGATTTCTATTCTTTCATCTCGCTTTCATTATGTTTATTCTGTTTACTTTTATTTTCCGTTTTTGTTCTGTTAATTTAGCTATGAACTAATCTTCTATGGGTTAGGATTTTGATTGTAGTTTGGATTTGAAATGGGTTGAGTATGTGATTGTGCTATTTCCATGTGAATAAGTTGTGGTTGTGTGTTACTCGAAATTAATTGTTTTTATGTGATGAACATGATGAGATTGAGAAATAATTCATGTTAAGCTTCATGGGTAATAACCATTATAGTATTGGATGCTAGAGATAGATTCAAGAATTAATGAAATCAATTAGGATTCTTGTGCTTCATGATTTAGAATTATTAACCTTCAATTTGTTGGGTGCGGAATGTTAATAAGGATGAATAGGAAAACATAGCCCGAGAGGGTATGTTATCATAGTAATGAATCCGATTTACAACCATTGCACTTGAATGTGAAAAATAGTGTAACTCTTAGGTTTAACCCATAAATAATCCAAACGAAGTCAAAACCCTACCCGCTTTTACTTAAATTGAATTTCGTGTTTCATTTGCTTCCCTTTTAAGAATTAATTCTTTGTTAAATTTTATTTTGTTTTTCGTTTAATTACAAATTGCTCCCACAAATCCAAGATTTTTCGCTTGCTTCAACTTGTTAACGTTAGGAAACTTAGTGCTTTGCTACCCTCCTCGTGGGAACGATATCCTACCCATCACTTCTATTACTTGGAACGACTAGTGCACTTGCTAGTTTTGCATGTTGTAGAAAACAACCATCAAGTTTTTTGGCACCGTTCGTTGGACTGCTTTTAAGTTAACATTAAGTTTTTCCTTGAGTTTAACTAGATTGAAGTTTTACTTTTGTTTTTAATTTTTGTTAGAATTGTGATTTCACTTTTCTTTCACTTGTGTTCATTCCAGTTTATGCGAGCAAGACGTCAACCAAAGGGTGGTGCTCCCCGTTGACCTTGAGCTTGAGAGGACTGACAAGACTAAAACAGAGAGAGAAGAGAAAGAGATACACTTATGCGAAAGGGGCGAAGAAGTTGTAGTTGAAATGGTCAACAGAAAATAGACTGAGGGAATTTTCGGGTTCCCAATGTTGAAGCCGGAAGTGAAGGGTCAAGTATTACGAGACCTACGGGTACAAGCTAACAACTTCGAGATCAAGCCGGCAATCATCCGAGATGATCCAAAGCGAAATTCGGTAAGATTTAACGATGATTTGAAGGAGGATCCAAATCGCACATTGCAAATTTCCCTTGGGGGAAATTTGCGACACCTTCAAGTCGAATTGGAGGTGTCGGATGATGCTTATTAGGCTGCGTTTATTCCCATTTTCATTGGGAGATAGCAAAGGGGGTGGTTAATGGCATTACCACCGGGAAGCGATAACAACATGGAATGAATTGGCACAAAAAATTCTTGACCAAGTTCTTTCCTCCAACCAAGTCAAGAAAGTTGGAGAAATGATATCACATCATTTCTACAAGATGATGCCGAGTCGTTGTAATGAGGCTTGGGAGAGATACAAGGAATTGATGAGGAAGTGCCCACATCATGGTTTGCCTGTTTGGCTTCAAGTCCAAACATTTTATAATGGATTGATGGGTAATGTGCAAACCATGGTGGATGCAACAGGAGGAGCTTTGCGTAATAAGACACCAAGAGGCTTAACGAGTTGCTTCGAGGTTTTGGCAAGCAACAACTATCAAAGACCGAATGAGAGAGTAACTACGAGGAAATCTTCGGTCTTCATGGAAGTAGATGCTTTCTTACACCATCTTAGCCCAACTTGCTGCCCTCAAAAAACAGTTGGGAACTATGCAGGTAAATTCTATACAAGCACCTCAATTAACATGTGATTTTTGTGTAGGAAATCATGTGAGCAAATGAAAGCCAAGTCGAACACATTTGCACCTCCATCTTCATCAACGGAGCAAGTGAACTACTTGGCAGGAATCAAAGACAACCGAACAACCCGCTTCTCCAACACATACAACCTGTGGTGGAGAAATCATCCGAACCCGGGCTTTGGGAAATCAAAAACCAACAGGTAACCAATGGAACCAGAGGCAAGTCCCAAATAACCCACCAGGTGACCAATCAATCGGGAGATCCAAGAGTGTCGGGTTGGAGGATTTGTTCGGGTAAATTCATGCAAGAGTCTGCAGGTTCATGAATGAGACGAGGACAAACTTTAGAAACCGGAAGGGGCGTCCATTCTAATCTTGAGGTACAGACGGGCCAATTGGCCGAAAGTCGAATGATAGACCACAGGTTCTCTACCGAGCAACACTGACCAACCCATGTGAACAAGCAAATGCCATCATTTTGAGAAGTGGGGCAGTTTGGAAGAAGTAGGCAGGTCTTACGAAGAAGGGGAGCAACCCGAAAGGAAGAGTTGGAGAGAATTGATGAAGAGATTAATTGTGGAAGAGTTCGAGCCTTAGGGGAAGAGAACAAGAAAAAAGGATGAAAAAGCAAAAAGAAAAAGGAGAAATTGCCATTCCCCGAGATACCACCGTAATTAGCTCATCACACTCCCACCCCGCACCTTTTCCTCGTAGATTGAAGAAGAATCAAGATAAGCAATTTTCTCGAAATTCATTGAAATCTTTAAAAAATTGCCATATTAACATTCCTTTTGCGATGCAATCGGCAAATGCCGAGTTATGCGAAGTTCCCCTTGAAGGAGATACTTTCGAACAAGAGGAAGTTAGAAGATGAGGAAAGCGGGTGATGCTAACGAAGAGTGCGTGCAATCCTCCGAGAAGAAACTACCCCCGAAGCTCAAAGATCCAGGAGTTTTACTATTCCTTGTGGTTATAGGGGATATTACTTTTTGATCGTGTGCTTTGTGATTTAGGAGCTAGTATAAATTTGATGCCCTTTTTGTTTTCGGAGATTAGGGATTGTAAAGTGGGGGAAAGCCACCGGATCGGTCCGATAAAGGACCCAGGGGAATAGTTGAGGATGTATTAGTGAAGGTGGGGGAAGATTATTTTTCAGCGGACTTTGTAAAGGTCTGGACATGGAAGAGGATAAGGAGATTCCTCTCATTTTAGGCCGACCATTCTTGGCTACGGGAGGGGAGCAACCCGATTGACGTGCGAAGGAAGGAAGGAAAGTTGCCATTAAGGGGTTCAAGATGAAACAAGTTAACTTTTAATGTGTTCGACGCAATGAAGTTTCGTCGAACAAGCATTCATGTTTTAGTGTGGACGTGGTGGATGAACCTCATTGTGGAGTCCATGGAAGAAAAACAGCTAGTTGCCTCTAGAAGCGTGTATAAAAAAATTGAAAACAAGTAGAGGTGAAGAATCGGCAGAGGCGATGTGGCTTAGAATGTTAGAAGCACTCCAACCAATTGAGAGTCGAAGATCGAATTTGAGGAATTTGACTTTGACAAAGAGAAGGCAAAGGAAAATAAAGAAGCTCAGAAGCGAAGCGAAACCTTTACCGCCCTCACCTCAAATATGTCTATCTTGGAGATTCGATCTTTTCCGGTGGATTATTAAGTGCGATTTGAGTGCCTTAGAGGAAGGGAAGTTGATTAGAGTTGTTGGAGAGAACATAGACTTGCGATTAGATGGACCATCACGGACATTAGAGGTGTCTCACCCTCATTTTGCATGCATAAGATTCTCATGGAGGATGACTTTAAACCGAGGGTACAACCACAATGGAGATTGAATCCTTCAATGAAGGAAGTGGTGAGAAACGAGGTGGTGAAACTTTTAGATGCGGGATCATCTATCCGATTTCCGATAGTCCATGGGTGAGCCCGGGGTACAAGTTGTTCCAAAGAAATGAGGGATTACCGTTTGTGAAGAATGAAAGTAATGAGTTGATTCCAACAAGGACGGTAAGGGCAGGGAGAAGTATGCATTGATTATCGTAAAGGCCTGAGGCGAGGCGACAAGGAAGGATCATTTTCCATTGCCCTTCATCGATCAAATGTTGGAGAGGTTGGCGGGACATGCATATTCTTGTTTTCTGGATGGCTATTCGGGATATAACCAAATTGCCATCGCCCTCAGGATCAAGAAAAGAAAACGACCTTCACTTGCCCTTACGGCACCTTTGCCTACCGAAGAATGCCATTTGGGTTATGCAATGCACCAACAACGCTTCCAAAGATGCATGATGTCAATCTTTGGAGACATGGTGGAAAAGATTCATGTAAGTCTTCATGGATGACTTCTCGCTTTTGGTCATCATTTGACAATTGTCTAACAAATTTGTCTCTTGTTTTGCGGGCGATGCAAGGAAACGAATTTGGTGCTGAATTGGGAGAAATGTCACTTCATGGTCCAAGAGGGAATTGTGCTCAGGGCATAGAATTTCCAAGGATGGGATTGAAGTTGATCGCGAAAGCAAGTAATTGAGAAGTACCACCGCCATCAAATGTCAAAGCGTCGAAGCTTTTTTGGGGCATGCGGGGGAGGGGTTTTATAGGCAGCTTCGTAAAGGATTTTTCTAAGATCTCTAAACCCCGCCCCTTTGCAATCTATTGAATAAAGATGTTGTTTTTGGATTTTGATGATGATTGCATGCATGCTTTCTTAACTTTAAAAAAATTGCTAGTTTACGCACCCATTATTGCGTTCTTGATTAAAAAGGGGACCTGCCATTTGAACTAATGTGTGATGCTAGTGACTTTGCTTTAGGGGTAGTATTAGGTCAAAAAAGAAAAAAAAGTGTTTGCCGTGTAATTCGGTTTGCTAGCAAGACACTCGTTGGGATGCTAGGCAAGAATTACACCACCCTTGCCGAAAAAGAATTATTGCTGTGGTGTTTGCTTTTTGACAAGTTTCGTTTCTTATTTATTAGGTGCGGGAAGGTGATCGTGTACACGAGACCATTCAGCACTCGACACCCTCTGCAAAGCAAGAAGCAAAGCCTCGGTTGATAAGATGGATTCTACTACTTCAAGAGTTTGAGTTGGAGATTCGAGACAAAAGGGGTTGGAAAATGTAGTAGGCGATCATTTGTCAAGAATCGAGACCAATCAAGGGGAGATGAGGTGGAAATGCCAATTTCGAAACATTTCCGGATGAGCGATGAGAGTGGATGAAGCACCATGGTATGCGGACTTTGCAAATTACCTATCATCAAGGGTGCTCCCAAGTGGTATGACATTTCAACGAAGAAGAAAATTTTTTCTACGATTTAAAAATACTATTTTTGGGAAGAGCCATTCCCCTGTCTGAAGGAACTTTATCTTGACCAAATGATACGGAGATGTGTCCCGGAGGAAGAAATGGAAAGAGCATTTTAAGGCATTGTCATGATAAGGAAGTAGGTGGCCATTTTTGGGGGAGCTAGAGCAGCGCGAAGGTGCTACAATGCAGTTTTATTGGCCAAGGCCCTCTTTAAGGATTCCTTAGGGATGATCCGGGAGTGTGACCAATGTCAAGCGGATGGGGAGTATTTCAAAAGAGATGAGATGCGTTGAACAACATCCCCGGGTGGTTGAAATTTTTTTTACGTTTGGGGGATTGATTTCATAGGGTCCTTTCCCAAGTTCCTATTGGGAACACGTTTATATTAGGTAGTGTGGACTATGTGTCGAAATGGGTTGAGGCGGTTGCATTACCAACTAATGATGCTAGGGTGGTGATTAATTTTGTGAGGAAGAATATTTTCTCAAGGTTTGGAGTACCCACGAGCAATTATTAGGGTGATGGAGGAACGCATTTTTGCAATAGGCAAATGGATGCATTCTTTGAGTAAGTATGGGAGTGACATATAGAGTGGCAACACCCTATCATCCACAAACGAAGCGCAAGTAGAAGGCTTGTCCGAATAGAAGGGCGAAGGGAATTTTTAGAAAAGCCCCGAGTCAATGCCTCGAGGAAGGATTAAGGTCACGAAGTTGGGACGATGCATTATGGGCTTATCGCTGCATTCAAATCCCCAATTGGTATGTCTCCGTTCAGATTGGTGTATGGGAAAGCATGCCACTTGCCGTGGAACTTGAACATAAGGCATATTGGGCCGTCAAGCGTTGAACATGGATTTAAAAGCCGCGGGAGAGGAGAGAATGCTGACTTTGAAGCGAGCTGGATGAGTTTCGATGCCAGAAGGCATATGAAAATGCCCAGGAATTATAAAGAGAAAACAAAAAGGTGGCACGGACAAGCACATCCGGGTAAAGGTTTTGAAGTTGGGCGAAAAGTGTTGTTGTTCACTCTAGACTTAGGACTTTTCCCCGGAAAACTTAAGTCTAGATGGTCCCAGCCATTCACGATAAGGAGGATTCATGCATCGGACGTGGAAGTCACACATGAGAAAAGGAACTTTCACGGTTAATGGACCGAGGAGGTTGAAGCCATACATTGAAGGGGTGATGAGTTGCAAGTTCACCCCAATCCATCTTGAAATTCCAACCTAAATGATGGGAAGAAGAAGTCAAGCTTCGACTATAAACAAGCGCTTCTTGGGGAAAGGCCCAACCAGCGTTTCTAACGTTTTGATTTTTAAATTTTTGCTTTGTTTGAATTTTTCTTCTTATTTCATTATGAGTATGTATAAAATTTGATGTTTTTATTGTTTCGGTGAAGTTCTAGAGCCAAAGGAAGGTAAAAAAATTTTCCAGACTTCGCCGCGCGAGACATGAAAAAGAAACCCTTTGGTTAGCTCTCGGACGATTTCGGCCGGGGAGGGGCAAGTAATTGTCTTCGCGGCGAATAAAGAATAAAATTGTGGAAATTTGGCTAAGGAGGCATTTCGCGCGGCGAAGAATTTCTTCGCCGGGGCGAAAGTAAGCTTGTGCTCTCGGGAATGTTTCATGCCCTGCGAAGAAATTTTCTTCGCTAGGCGAAACCCAGAAGATGTTTTAGGGTTCATGAATGAAAAATTTGCGGGCGGAAGAAGTTTCTTCGCCGTGGCGAAACTGGGAAATTTTTAGGGTTTATGCGTGATGAACTTCGCGCTTGGCGAGCCCTTTCTATAAATATCAACTTTTCTTCTTTCATTTTTCCACGCCGCCTTGCATCTTGAAAGTTGAGAGCAAATTTTCCCTCTTTCAATCTTTCACTTCTATTTTGCTTTTCCAACCAAAAATAATCACTCCACATCCTTCCTAAACACCAAATCAACCCATTTCAACAACAATTTTCACAAAAATTTCACGAAAATTTTTGATCAAAAAAAGGGACAAAAAAATTTTGGGGTTTTCTTGTTTGGATCGTTTCGTCAATTGGTGGGTGCAACGACTTCATATTGGTAAGATTTCGAAAACCCAAAGCTTTATTTTGGAAGAATTTTTAAGTCTATATTCAAGTAGATCTAGAAATTATGTGAACTTTTAACTTGAAGATTTTATTTTTGGGTTTGTTGAGTTGTGATGTGATTCATGTTGAGAAGTTTGTATGCCAATTGATTGTTAGAAGTGTAGTTGTTGATTATTTGGGAGTGTTTGTGTTGAATTGAAAAATCGTAGTTTGGGGGTGGGAATTGCGAATTTTTAGAAGTGTGGATTGTTTTGAAATTGTGATGTGGAATTTCCTTTAAGGGTATAACAACCCGGAGAACCCGCCTTAAAAAGCGCACAAGTGATCAAGGCAACATCACAGGTATAACAACGCAGCGTACACCTTAAAATATAAAAATCGTAGTTTGGGGGTTGAATTGCAAATTTTTGGAAATGTGGATTGTTTTTGCAGGGTTGGACATGGTTATGTTTTTATAGGGGGAAATTCCTTGTGGTTTAACAGGTTTGGATTGAATTCCCAAAGGTGAATCAATGGCTCCAGAAAATTAAGCATACGGGTAAGGGGAAGAACGTTGACAAGCGTTTTGTAAAGCGAGGCCGCCGCACGTGATGAGGAAGTGATCAAAGAAAAGGATAAGGGTTTCATCCTGAATGTGGATTAACAGCACACCACCTTACTGTGGAATGGAGGGTAGGGGTAGACGTTGGAACATGTTCATGAGTGCCCCTCTGAGATCTTGGGGTGTAGAACCGTTGGTAAGAGAGTTTCTATGCCCAACTTCCCCGAGAGTTAGGATGGGATTGTGTTTGTGCGAGGGAGGATGTGCCATTCTCGGAAACAATAGAAATCACAAATTCTTATAACTTGCCCGCCCATATCTCATTACAGGCCTTTGATGAGTTTGTGGCGTTCAAAGAATCAAAGGGCTATGACATGATATTATCTTGCCTTCATAACAAAACACCGGGACAGCATGGGGAAGTGTCTAAAAAAAAGAAAAAAGACACTCAAAGGAACACGGGTTGACACCCAATGGCTCCATCCGTGGCGATACTGTGTTCTGTGGCTAAACTAATGCGAGACCGGCTCGCACAGTGACTCATGAGAAGGCGGAATTGCTTTGTACTCTATTGCCCACGGGAAAAGAGTATGGATGTAGGGAGACATCATTTTTAACGGTGTCAGGTAGCATCCCGGGGAAAGGGGCGATCAATTCTTGTTCGCGTCTCATCACCGGACATGTGTCTAAAAGCGAGAATCAAGGTTCAAGATGATGAGCCGCGTATTAATCGGGATTCAGCTCTAGATGCCCGAACTATTTCAAGCCCAAACACCTTGACCGAAGCGGAAGGCCTGCCCAACCAAGA